>PVIW01000836.1:0-100207 GCA_004026585.1 Noctilio leporinus
TGCTAACCCAAAGATCACAGGTTCGATTCCCCAGCCAGGGCACATAACCAGGTTGCAAACCAGGTCTCCAGTCCAGTCTGTGGCTGGAGGCAGGTGAAAAGAAACCATACATTGATGTCTCTCTCCCTCTCTGCCTCTCCCTTCCCCTCCTTCTAAAAAAAATAATGAAATAAAAAAGTCTTTAAAAAAAAAAAAAAAAAAAAAGTACATCTACATTCAGAAGGCAATACATTTTCAGAAATATTAAGTTATTTGCTAGGTCTTAAACCAATTCTCTTTGAGTTATTTAAAAAGTGTCACTCATAATCTAAGTCTTTGTTTGTTTTAAACACAAAAAAACAGCCATTGGCTGACTTATAATTAACCCCAGTTTGACACTATTCTGAATGACATTTTTATGCAGCCAAAATATATGGCACTAAGAGAGGCTTGTGAATTCATTCATTTGCAATGCTAAAGTAAAACAGCACTTGGCCTCATGAAAATCAGAATCACATTTGTATTGCAACTTAAAAAGTAGAAGTCCATGGAATATGAAAGTAACTTTTAGGAATAAAAATCCATCTTTGAATCATTTTGCTTTCTGGCACTTTCTGGCATATGTCTCTCCAGTTTACTTTTCTTGATTTCCCCAGTTACTGTTAAGGTTGGCAGGGATTCAAATACCTGTTGTGCTATCCTTACTGAGCCTAGAGACATTAACTTTTCTGAGTTTCAGTTTTGTCACCTACTGGTGGAAAGAAAATGTTAACCTACTAGATTTTCAAGATTCTTTTGTGAGTAAAATCAAGTAACATAAAAGGTTTAGGCATCTCACTGTCTCTGAAATAAAATTCTACATTAACACCAATTTATATTGCTCTGGATAGACCAAAAAACTTCTACTTGTAGAAAATAATTTTCTTATGAAATCAGACATTTGCTGTAAAATGTTTTATCTTAGTTTAAATTATTGGAGCTTCACAACATGGCATTAATTTCTAATAAATCCTACGAAAAGGCATTTAATTATTATTTTTATTGTTTCAGTCACATCAATCTAAAAATACAAATCAAACCTGGCAATAGCAGGAGGTCATTCAAGGTCACTGGAATTTTTAGAGTATCTTAAATTTGTTTTCAGGGGATAATATCCCAAAGGTCACTAATGTAACCCCACATATTTTACAACAAAACAAAAGTGCATCTTAAAGTTAAATGGATTTGCTCAAACAGTATAGCTAATAAGGCTAGGAAGATACTAGTACTTACGTATTTCAAGTTATATTATACAATCCTTTTCACTGTATATACACCACTCTGCCTTTATACATTTTTTGACTGTTTCACCTATTGGGTTTACTGTGCTTCTTCCATATCCAAGTGACTTTTACTTTTCCAAAAGTTTGCTATTTTAACTGTTTACAGGTAAGCAAAACTCTTTTATTAGTTTGCCTATCCAAACAACTATTTTCCCATTCCTTCCTATGAGAATGCTGTTTTTCTTCGGATATGGAATATTATCAGTGGTGATAGCATCCTATTCTCACCCCAGCATATGGAACCACGTAATGAACAATTAATTAATCTAAGTAAAAGCTGGTCCCATTCTACTTTCTGAGTGGAATAGTTTGGAGTGGACTTGTAACTAATGGAACCTCAATGGATAGTTTGTGGGAATTCTGAACAAGATGTTTTCGCTTGATTCAAGAAGGAAAAGAAAGGAAATTTGCTTGATTCAAGAAAGAAAAGAAGTCCTGGCTGGTGGCACAGTAGATAAGGTGCCGGCCTATGAACCCAAAGGTTGCTGGTTCAATTCCCAGCCAGGGCACATAACCAGGATACAAGCCAGGTCTCCAGCCAGTTTCGTGGCTGGAGGCAGGTGAAAGGCAACCACACATTGATGTCTCTCACCCTCTCTCTAAAAATAATAAATAAAATAAAATAAAATAAAAAAAGAAAAGAAAAGAAAGAAGGAAAGAAAAGAAAGGAAATATACAGAAAGAGTACCCTTCTACTTTCTTTGGTTGTTTGTCATGAGTACAGGATGCAATAGTTCTCTTGAATACGAGGAAAAAGCCAAAAGTCTCACAGGGAAGCTCATCCAGAGCTCTGGCATTACTATCTTAACTCACAAATCATCTTGCTCTGGATTACATTAACATATAGTCAATAAATCTGTATATAGCCGAGTCAATTATTTGTGGCTTAAAGCTACAAATATGAAACTCCAGAATTTTCTAGTGAAATCATCTTATCTCGCATCTACAATACTTTTTTCTCAGAACAAATAATCTGAAGGCATAATATTATAAAATAGGAGTTTTGTTAAAAATCAATTAGATATGTTACTAAAAAATAGTATTTAATGCTTCATAGCTTTTCAAAATGTCAGGATATAACTAAAAAACTAATCCAAAATAATAGTTAACAATAAAAACAAATCCGAACTCTTTAACCTATTCTAAAATCTCATTTAAAATGTTAAGTTTCAAAAAGTCAAATGTTAATTCTCAAATGAGTATTTAAATTTATTTTACAAAAACAACATTGTAACACTTATATAAACTTTAAAAATATTTTATTACCTATCAAGTGTCAGTGGATATTATATGACAAAACCATATAAATTTTATTACACAGATCTCTTAAATTGTGATTGTTATCACAGGGGACAAAAACAGAGAAAGAAAGACCTGGCTGGAGGCACAGTGGATAGGGCGCCGGCCTGCAAACCCAAAGGTGGCAGCATAAGGTGGGTTCGACTCCCAACCAGGGCAACATAACCAGGTTGCCAGCCAGCTCTCCAGCCAGCTCTCTGTAGCTGGAGGCAGGTGAAAGGCAACCATACATTAGTATCTCTCTCCCTCTCTGCTTATCTCCCTTCTCCTCTCTCTAATAATAATAAAATCTTAAAAAAAGAAAAACTGTACCACCTTGAATTAAAAGAATGGCCAAAAAGTTAAGAAATCTTTTAACTATAGTAATGCAAGTAACCCTCATATAACATGGTTGTTAGGTTCCTACAAAATGCCATGTTATGAAAATCTGGGTTCTACAAAATAAGGAACTAGTACCAAAAAGGGGGTTAGGTACAAAAAATAAAAAAGAACATACTATTATATTTTTATAATTAAGAGAAATAGCTTTATTAAAGCAATTTTCACCCAAAGTATAACATACTAATATAGATTTAGTAATGTTTTCTTTGTCACTGCTACTAAGCACCATTAACCGAGGGCCATGGTATTTTCTTTTTGAAAGGATATCTCATCCTTTGTTTCTTCAGCATTATCTTGCTTGCCTTCCTGTACTTTTTGCAAAAATTCTGTTACTACTTAATACTCCATGAACAAAATGAATTTGAAAATTCTAATACATTTTAAAAGTCTGCAGGCAAATCTGATACTACATCCATGCTTGAATAAAAATTTTCAAATGAGACATCTTTTTCTCTTAAAAGCTCTTATCTTGCTCCATGTTGTTCGGAGATTTCTCTAATTCTCAAACCATGTTAGAGTGAAACTGTGTTCTAGGATGCCATGCTGTACAAAGTTTTCCCCCAGTACACGAACTGTGTTAGAGTGAAACCATGTTCTAGAAGTACCCTGTTATATACAAGGGCTACTCGTACTCTGAACTATGAAGTCACAAGATAAAAAGCCTAAAAGTAACCATAAAAAAACTATCAAGGAGGGATCTGGTCAAGATGGCAGCATAGGTATTGCAGGTAACCAGGCTGCACAACTATATGAAAATTACAACTAAAATATAGAACCACCATCACTCAGAACAGTCAGAAACAGAGTAGAATGGAAGTCTGACAACTACGGAGTTAAAGAAACCACATCTATCCAGCCTGGTAGGAGAGGCGCAGACATGGAATGAGCTGGTCTCTCACCCACATGTGGTGGATAAAATTCAGGAGGAGTATCTCAGGAGAGAGGAATCCCAGCCCCACACTAGGCCCCCAGCCCAGAGGACCACTGCCAGGAAGATAAGTCCCCACAACTTCTGGCTGCAGCAACCAGCAGGAGATTGAGTTGGTGGAATAAAGTGCTGGAGTCCCAAGCAGTTCCTCTTCAAGAACCCATGCCTGGACTTCATCAAAATCACTCCTGAGCTCCAGCACCAGGGTGGCACTAGTGGCATACAGGGAGGAACTGAATGTCTGGCATCAAGGTAAGAGCTAGGGAATAGCCTTCTCTCAGATAGAAAGGCAAGCCATTGTCCCTTTTCTAAACCTTCCCCACACAGAGCCACAGAACCAGTAAGTGGTTCTGAGTCACCATCACAACATGGCTAACACAGTTTGCCTGCCCTGGAGGTCCCTAGAGTTTCTGTCCCATCCACCTTACACCCAAACTGCTCTTCTGTATGAATGGCTGATCTTGGTTCAGGCCTCACAACTTCCTAAATCCTTTCAAACAAGCAACAGCTGCCTCAGTGAGCTCCAGGCCAGGCACTAGCAGCAGCCAGCCTAGATTCACAACTTGGCTTCCCCCAGGAACCTCCAAGCCCAGCACAAGTACCAGCCATCTCAGATAGCTATATAGCTCAAGAAGGGTGGCCCAGGCAAAACACAGATAGGGGCTGACCCTGGCCTGCACCACCCAGGAAATCCCACGACCAACAGCCCCAGTGGACAGCTATAGACCACAATGGAGCACCACCACCCTGACCCTACACAGCTTGATCCTTCACAGAGGCTGGAAGGAGGCTGGTGGTCAGTGGTCACAGCTAGCCCTTCCAACTGACTGGCCTGGGTAACTCTCTTCCATTGACCTGCCAACAGTCATCAAGGCTCAACTAAAAGAGGATAAGAGGGTGTACCTGGCCCACATGAAGGGTGCACCTTAAGTATCCAGCTTGAGTGACAGGGGAGGCTGTGCTGCTGGAACCTATAGGTCACCTACTACATTAAGCCGTGCTACCAAGACACTGAGTCACAGCAGTTCTACTGAGCACACAGAAAACAAACACTGGGAGGCTGCCAAATTGAGGAGGCAAAGAAATATGGCCCACATGAAAGAACAGAACAAACCCCAGAAGAACTAAATAAAATGGGAGGCAGCCTACCTATCAGATGCAGAGTTCAAAACACTGGTGATAAAGATGCTCAAAGAAATGGTAGAGTAGAAAATAAAGAAGATGTGATGGTTATACAAAGTGAAATAAAGAAGAATATACAGGGAAACAATAGTGATAGGAAGGAAGGTGGGATTCAAATCAACAACTTGAACGTAAGGAAGAAATAAAACATTCACCTGGATGAGAAAGAAGAAACAAGAATTGAAAGAAATCAAGAGAGGATTAGGAACCTTAGGGACAACTTTAAATGCACCAACGTCCAAATCATGAGAGAACCAGAGAAGAGAAAGAGCAAGAAAATACTGAAAGAAAACTTCCCTAATCTGGCAAAGGAAACAGACCTACAAGTCCAGGATGCACAGAGACCTCCGAACAAGTTGAACCCAAAGAGGACCACATCAAGATACATCATAATTAGAATGCCAAAGGTTAAAGATAAAGAGAGAATCCTAAAAGCAGCAAGATAAAAGAAAAAGAGTTTTCTACAAAGGAGTTCCCATAACACTGTCAACTGCTTTCAAAAGAAATTTTACAGGCAAGAAAGGGCTGGCAAGAAGTATTCAAGATGATGAAAAGCAAGAACCAAGATTATTCTATTCAGCAAAGCTATCATTTAGAATGGCAGAATAGATGAAGTGCTTACCAGACAAGGTAAGCTAAAGGAATTCATCATCACCAAGCCCTTATTATATGAAATATTAAAGGGCTTTTTTAAGAGAAATAAGGTCAAAACTATGACCATTAAAATGAAAACATGGATAAGGCACCAGCCTGCAAACCTAAAGGTCACTGGTTCGATCCCCAGTCAGAGCACATAACCAGGTTGCAAGCCAGGTCTCCTGCTGGGTCCATAGCTGGAGGCAGGGGAAAGGCAACCATACATGGATGTTTCTCTCCCTTTCTTCCTCCCTCCCTTCCCCCTCTCTAAAAATACTAAATAAAATATTTAAAAAAAAAAAGAAAGAAAAGAAAACAAACTCACAACTACCAACAACTGAATCTAAAAAATATGAAAACAGCCCTGGCTGGTGGCACAGAGGATAAGGCACCAACCTGCGAACCCAAAGGTTGCTGGTTCAATTCCCAGGCAGGGCACATAACCAGGTTGCAAGCCAGGTCTCCAGCCAGGTTGATGGCTGGAGGCAGGTGAAAGGCAACCATACATTGATGTCTCTCTCCTTTTCCCTCTCTCTGAAAATAATTAATAAAATCTTTAAATAAATAAATACATACATACAAAAACAAACTCTAAGCAAACAACCAGAACAGGAACAGAATCATAAGTATGGTGATCACTTGGAAGGTTATCAACTAAGAGTGGGGAAATGGTGCAGGGATTAAGAACTATAAATTGGTAGGTACAAAATAGATAGGCAATGTTAAGAATAGTATAGGAGTGGAAAAGCCAAAGAACTTACATGCACGACCCATAGACATGAACTAAGGGGGGGTGGGGATTGTTGGAGGGAAGGAGGGTGTACTGGGAGGAGCAGGGCAAGGGGGCAAAAACTGTGACAACTGTAATAGCATAATCAATAAAATATACTTAAAAAAAGAAATAATGGTTACAAGTAAGTAAAGAAAGAACTCTGTAAGTACATGATAAGAATCATGAAAGTCAGAGAGCAGAGGAGTAACACACCAGGCGTAACATAAACAATAGCTTCCAAAGCCATCACAGAAAAATAACTGATGCTCGGAAATGATTCTGAATAATTTTAAATTTAGAATTTAATTAACATAGGAGGAAAGCCACATTGGCTGTAAGAGACTTGTAAGGATGGACAAATTAAACCATCACAATAAGTAAAACCATAGCCCAAACTTTCTCATCAAGATAAGACTTGTTAGTACTATTTAAAACACACACACACACACACACACACAAGAATTAAACAGAGCAGTTAGCTATTTTCCTTCTTAATGTCTGTTTTTATCTATCTTCAGAAAAAATACTCTCCAGGATACCTCAATTAGGTAAAGTAACCAAGCACTTCATTTAAACTAAAAAAATTAATCCACCTTTTAAAAATAAGATAATTTTTTTATATCTACTTAACATTAAGTGGCCACAGTAATGTATGAAAGAGTCGAAGAGGAGTATTCAAGATGAGCTTTCAGGACAGGGTTTTCTTAGAATTACCAATCCTTTCTAGGTCATCTGTTTTAGTGTTGCTATAGTGACTTTATGAATCATGACCTCCCCCCATCCCCCTCCATAATTCAGAGGACTAAATGATGAAAAATGTACTGAAAACATGTTTCAAGTAAATATATATAGAGACACTGATAAATTTGATATTACAGTAAATTATACTATTTTCAGCCTCAATTTAATAAATTAAAGAAACTAATGGCCACAGGAAAACATATACAGAAAAGAAATTATCCATATACCTCCTCTTTCTAAAACTCACTCTCATGCCAGCTCTGAATGTAACATCACAGTATCTTTAAATTTGGAGAACTTTTCAAACAATATGTCTTTCTTTACTGAGAAACTCAAAACAGATGAGTCTTTGTGTACAACGCTTACAAAGATTATTTACAGAAAGTCTGATTTTATAATCAAGTTAGTTGTAATATAAATGTAATAGAAGTCTTTTATTTTGAGTTCACATAAAAGAACCCTCACCTGAAATGTGCACTAGTGATGAACACTGAAGTAACAAGACGTCTGCAACTTACTTTCAAATGCAATTCAGCAGATTATATATGTAAAAAATATATACAATCTGTGTAAATATGGGAAAGCAAATGTGGCAAATGTATTCAGAGTATTTTTTTTTTAATAGTTCTGTTAAAATTTAAAAGCCAGGGGAACAATGGCCCCTCATTGGCTCCTAATTCTCTTACATTTTAGTCATTACCCTGAAAATAGAACCAGTCCCTTCCTTTTTTGCCTCAAGATGCTTCTAACCCCATTTAAAACAACTGTTACAGAATTGTGTTACATCTTTTAAACAAAAATCATAACTCAGAGTTTTTAAAAGGGGACCTAAAGACAGGTGAATTAATTGTTTTACCTGAAAGTTAACATCTTCTTTCTTAAATATTAGTGCTCGAACTTCATCAGGATCTCCATTAAATATAGCTTGCACCAGTGATGGCTAAAATATAAGAGAGTAATAAAAACATTAATCACAGCATACGAATGATTCTAAAGGTATTTTCGTGTAACTTTTAAATCTAAAATTTTTCTTCCCTATAGCAGCAATAATGACTTGGATTTTGACATTAACTAAAAGTTTCATGAGGTCAAATCACATAGAAATACAGGATTCCTCCTCAGGAAGAAAAAAATTAGACCTAATTTTTAAAAATCAAAATATATGTACAAGCCTTTTGTTTATATATATGGTGGGGAAAAAAAGTTTCTGCCAAATACAATACAATAGTTAAATCTCAACCTCTACTTGTGGACACAACTTATCAAACAAGCAGTTTCTAGTCAACAGTAAGGCCCAGGAGAAAAGGCCTCTTTGAAAAGTTCTGTTTGTGGCATCAAAGTTAATTTGCATGGGTCAGGTCAGCATTAGATGCATAAAGATCGAAATCTAAAGAAAGGAAGAAAAGCTGGTAATTGATTAAAAACACTACCAAAGACCAGAAAAATACTGTATACTTGAATAATATGAAGAGGCAAACATGTGCATGTCTAAATATAACAATTTCTCAATCAACGACACAGCCTCTCTGATAAGGTATCATATTATACCAGTCAAACAAGAAGCCAATTAACAACAGCATTAAAAATAAGATTAAGGATAAAATCTGATTCTTTTTCTCTAAGTCTTACATGTACAAATTCATTACAGAAAAGCCTGCGCCTCGGTGTTGCTGGCGGCAGTTAACCTTTCCTAAAACAGAGTTTCTCACTCTTGTTACATCAGTTTTAAAAACCACAAAATGAAAACAGAAAAGTGGTTGCTGTAATTACTATCTTCAAATGATTTTTTTAAAGTATTTTTAAAAGATTAAGACATAGCAAGTCTGAAAATTTAAACATCTGCAAAAGTAAAAATCAGAAATGTATGCATTTTACATACAATGTTGTATTATATTTATACATCTATATTGCTTTTATTTGGATTTTTAATAAAACTAGTGAAACCTAACTTAAGTTTATTCTAAAAATAAAATTTACCCTACTTCAGTAAACATATAAACTCTCATATCTTACCAATACATTTCCAGAAGGTGGAGCATGTAGGTATTTATTTTCCTGTGGCAATTTAGCAATGAATGCAGGAGATTCATCTTCTACCTCCTCCAAAACAACAATACACACTCGACTCATTCGCTCTTCTAAAATACTAAATTCCAAGCTATATGATAAAAGTCACAGTTGGAAAAGCACGAGTAGTTTTTCCTCCTCTTCTGTATGACACTTAGAATCATTCTCTGAACAGTGCAGCTGGTTTTGTAAAGTTAATAAGTACTACCGGAAAAACTGAAGTTTAAAATTATGACTACATAACTTATAACTTCCTAAAACCAACAAAATTCTGTTTGGTTATCATAATACTTAAAAGAAATTTCACATCAACATATCAATTAACTAAAAGTGAGTCCAGTATAAAGCTCATTTATCTTTCCCCTACCAAAATTTCTACCTCGCAGAAATTTACTTGCATAAAAAGATCATCGTTTTGTGTAACAACACCATGCAATGCAGAATGAAATGAGAAACAACTGCGGTGGCAGAGATAATTACAGCGATGCCCACTCTTGCCTGCAAGGTCATACAGTTACCAGTTGCTGGCTTGCTTATAATTGAAAATAATAAAATCTCACTATTCTGTTTCCACTTCTAATCTGTCTTCATTTCTTCAGCTTCACTGGCTTCACACAGATACTATCCAGAGGGGGGAAAAAACATCTAGAGCTCAGCACAAATTCTTAAAATGCAGCTCAGAGGTTGACAATTCTTTCTGTGTTTAGAAAAGGGGGCAAAAAAAAAAAAACAAAAAAACAACACTCTCCATTAATAGCAAAGCTGCAGTACATTTACATTCGATGAGTCAGGCCACAAAAGACAATAGGACTCTTGGTACTAGAATACAGCTTGATTAATCCAGATAGTCCATATAATAGAAGAAACACAGAGCTTTATTCCCATCGATAGCATAAGCAAGGCAGAGTGTTCATTCTTCCTTCATCAGGCAGCTGTCTGTGGCTGCTCCAGCAAAAGGGCACAGGCACCAGGCAGAAATGGTGTTAGCGGGGAATCCTAATAGAACAGGCAGGCCGAAAAGGAATTAGAAGGCATCTGAGCTCAAATTACTGCTTCAGGCTTTTCATTAAAAAAAAGAGAGAGAGAGAGACAACCCCAGTAGTTTATCATTCCAGTGTTTCCTTTGATCTCATGAATACAGCGTCCATTAAACAGTCTTCATTCAGAGGAAGAAACAGCAGACTGTGCATCTTCTTTGAGCCAACTACTTGATTCAATCGGCTTCCTCTGTGCCAATACCGTTTCCTTCCACCGTGAAAACTGCTACAGTTATCCTTTTCAGTAGATTTCAGATGCTTTCCTGGTACTCAGATGATCTTGCAAAACGCCACCACCAACACCTCCAAATGAGTAGGTCCTTAAAAAATATCTACAGAACCTCAGGACTGGCCCCACAGAAGCATTCCAACGGAGCAACAGTCTGAAGAGCAAAGACTGCAGAACCGCAGGATGAAATGCCTAGTAATGCTCACATGTTACACTTACCAGAGATCTGAGCTACTGCTTGGGATGTAACTTCCTCTAGAAGCAGAAAAAATAGTGTACTTGGACTGCCTTCACAATTAGAAGGTTCATGCCAGTTCTGTGACTAATCCAGATCAAACTGAAAAATTCTGTAACTGAAAAATGAGTGCGCTTTTAACATTTTCCACTAAAAGCCACAAGGAAATCTGGTGTACTGCCTCTGCTGACTAACACTGGTTTTAGCAAGTAAACAATTCCAAGCAGCTTAACTGTTTTTGTATGTTACAATATAGCAAATGTTTAACCCTATGATGACAGCTGCATTATTAATACATGCACAAGAATTAGAAATAAAGAAGTATTTTGTGAGTATATAAAAACCATGAACTTAAGGTTTTATTCTTATCAAGACCATCTAAAATTTACCAGATATATGTTATTTTCAAGGATGCAAAGTTTAAGATTTACTAACAATTTCTAACTCCTGGAATTTAATCAAATCAAATTTTAAAAGGAAAATAAATTTCATGAGCGCAGAAACCCTAACCCTAAAATTTTATGGATCATTTAAATTTTCAATGAAGAAATTAAATAATTCTACCTTCCCACCTGGAAACTGAATAGTCTTAAAATCTGTTAAAACAGAAATTGTTTATAAAGTTCCTAGTACTGAATTACCTATATTAAAAGCAAAGACTATTCTCCCTCCCCTATAAAATTAATATTCCCAAAGCTAAAAATAAGTATCAAAAACTACCAATTTATAGTTAGCTTTCTCCCATTTTGTTTGTTTACTCAACGATGGGGTTATTTCCCAACAGAGAAATTAGACACAAAAAGTAACTACAGTTCCCCTTCAATCTTTCTTTCTGCTTCTACCAATAAGCACTTTTATTAATAAACATAAGTTATTTGGAACATTCATGATGTGTGAGGGTGCTGTACTTCTATCATTTAATACTCACAATACTTTGCTACATTCTATGAGAGGAAAAAACAAAGTCAGAAAGTATTTTATCCAAAGTCATGGAAATTAGTCATGGAAATTAGTAAAGTTGTGCCTAATTTTAAACACAAGCTCTTTCCAATCTATTCTATTTCCTCTGGTGTACAGGTCTGTCCTGAAAGTACCAAGCTAACATCAATATAGTCAGAAAAGTTTTCCCAGATGCCTCTCAAGATCTTTGCAACCTATATTAGACTGTAAAAGTGATATTAAAAGACAGATAACCTATAATGATTGTAAAAAGTTTGGGCAATGAAGGACTATCCTATTTATTGCAACAATATTCCCAAACAAGTTATTTTTATTTATTAATTTTTAATTGAATTTGTTGAAGGTGATATTGATTCACAAACAACTTATTTTTAAATGGGTACTTCAGAGCTAGTCCTATCTCATGAGTTTAAGCCAGTTTATTTATCAAAATTTAGAGGAAGAAAAAACAAACCCAGCATGATACAGATAAGAATATAAGAATAAGAACAAAAACCATTAAATATCAATCAATGAAAAAGCTTGTAACCCCATTATAACCACCAAGATAGTAAAATACGCTAACAATTTACTTAGTTGTATTTTTAAATATATTAAATGGTTTAGGGCCAAATTAAAGACATGCAAATATTTTGACATACAAAAACCAATGTTAACTACCTTTAGATGACTAAAAAGATGATCTTGATACTTGAAATATCTGAAAATGAAACCACTGTAGTACCAATATCCTATATTCTCTCTTCTGAGTTTTTCTCTTTCTCCCCCCCTCCCAAAATAAAATCTTTTTTTCCTTTTTTATGGGAAAGTTTAATTTGTTCTAAAGTATCTAATGTATAAATGCACCTAATGAGGCTTAAGCAGGTTCATCCTGCTTCTTGCTCTGGGTCAGCTGGCACACTTAGGTTTTTCCTAAGCAGGAAACAAGCTCCCTGAAGGCAGGGACTGTGTTACATACATACTGTCTCCTTCCACTTTCTTCCACCCGTAAATAATTTCACCGAAATGAATTCTATTATATCACAAGACTTTGAAAGAGAATGGCAAAATTATAAAACACAATGGGGGTGATTCATATACACACACAGTTTAATCAGAAAACAAGAGGCATTACATGCAAAATGAGTTTCATTACTCCTAGGAGGCGAGCAACTTAAATGTAGAAGTTGACAGGCTATAAAACAATGATACTGGATGACAGCTAAATTTAAGGGTCCATTTTAATTCTATTATTTATTAGTTGTATCTGTGGGCAAGGCTACTTAAATTCCTGGAGCCTAAATTTCTTCACACTTATAAAATAAGAATAATTATCTCCTGAGATTTCTATCTAGAAGAAATAATGTAATAGCAGTGGCTGAGAATGTAGGTTTATGGCTAAAATGCTTGTAGTTTCCCACTAACAAACGTAACCCTGTTACCTTAAGCAGGTTACTTAACCTATCTGTGAATTATTTCAACAACATCTATTACATAACATTAACAGAATCTACTTTATAGTGTTATTCATAATGAACAAGAGAATCTTATTATGGCTAGTTAGGTAGTTGAGTGATATCCCCAGTGAAGCCCTACTGGTGAGGTGTTTCAGACTGGTGGCTGGAGATCCCATTCAATTAGTTACTAAATCCCCACCCTTTTCAGGCCTCTTGCAGTCATTCAAGAAGCTAGCCTTACATTCCAGTAATCAGACAAGAGTTCACTATTTGTTATTGGGGGGAAGAGAGCAGTAAACTTAGACAAGAAGTAGGACTATGGGTTTTTCCTATTCCAGATTCACTGTATTTTACAGTCTAGGGAAAGAGGAAGGGTAAAAAGTACTGGTTCATGTTATACTATGTAATCAAAGTTAGGTGAAAAATACCGAGATAAGTTACTTCAATATTTTAAATTAAGTTAACAGCACCATACAATACTGTTTTCTATCTTCTAAATAAGATAGGCCCCAAAACTCAAGGAACTCACACCTGTAAAAGGTAGGTAAATAAGAAATTAGTAATGGAGAAAGTACTTGTGATACATTATTGACAAAGGTTGTGTAAGTTAAGTTCAACACTGTTTATTATTGTTGTTTTCCAGTTGAACAATAGTAAGGGAATATGTTTTTTTGTTGAGGTACTTACTTTTTGGGGGCCAAATTAGATCAATTGTTTAGTAAACCAACAGCTTTAACCCTGACAACTTCATAATCCTCCTATTCTTTAATCCTATCAAAAGCTACTGCTCCTCACAGAATCAAGTAACGTTAAGGCATGTTTAAACCTTCATTTCACTGGTCAAGTTAATGTCCTGAAAGATTATCTTAGTTTTCTAATTTTGTTGCACTCAAATTTATTTATTTTTAACACAAATTATTTATCCTTTCTGCACAGAGATTCAACCCAAAGCTCAATTTATCTCTTGCAAATATGTGAATCCACAGAATAAATTATATTCCTCAGGGTTAAGTGAGTGCCCTGTGCTAAGACAGTCTGAGTATTAGAAAATAAAAAGCTTGTGGAGAAAAATGTTAAGTTCAAACCATGTTTCAGAAGCATTTCTCATGGTTCAATTATCCCTAAACAATCACCTTGAACTTCATCTGTCCATAATACTTTAAAAAAAGTATTATGAACAGATTTAAAAGAAAATAAGGTCAAAAGAAATGAGGGGAAATTAAGAAATTGCTGCTTTCTACAATGCTGATCAAAATTCCTTGAGATTAGTACGGTCACTGCATAAAGTGTCACTCTCACAGTTGACCCTTAACAACATGGGTTTGAATTGCACACATATAAGGTACACTTATATGTGGGTTTATTTATTTATTTTTCAATAAATACTGTAAATGTATTTTCTATTCCTTATGACTTTCCTACTCATTTCTCTAGTTTACTTTAGTGCAAGAACACAGTATAATAAATGTAACATACAAAGTATGTGTTAATTGACTATGTTATCAGTAAAGCTTCTTCTGGTCAACAGTAGGCTATTATTAGTTAAGCTACTAATAGGAGTCAAAACATACACAGATTTTTAACTGTTCAGGGGAGAGAGGAGGTCAGCACTTGAACACCACATTGTTCAAAGGTCAACTGTCTATCTTAAAAATTATTAATTCAAACTCCTTTTAAAGACCAGATTTAATTCTCTGCATGTAATGGGTTTATAACCTAAACCTTTTAAAACTATTTACCCAAAGTGGCTAACAATCAACATTACCTGATGGTCTCAAGTGGTTTGACCCAACTGATATGTTACAGTGGTTAAATAATTATTAGCCCTTCCATCATTAACATGATTATATACTGCATATTGTTAACATATTATTAATACATATGATACGTATCATTCATACATAATGATATACAAATTATTAATCTGATGTGTTCTTTGCAAAAGCCTACCTATATTCAGCGTCCAATCTTCCCATCTTCCATTCTACTAAAATATTCCATTTTTAGTAGAGCCTCTCACACACACTACACTTCCCAGTCTCCCTTGTAACTGTGAGCCACATGACAAAATTCTGATCAGTATTCAAGTAGAGGTGTTGTGTGGCTTCTGGCAAACTTCTTAAAGGACAAATGACATACCCATCCTAGTTCCTCAACCAACAGGTTAGAGTGGCTCAAGGTCCTTGAGGACTGGGAAACAGAACTGCCATAAAAGCCCCGACTACCTCCTTCCCAACTTTTATGTTAGAGATGAATAGTTCTGCCTTGTTGAATCACTACAATTTTGTCTCTTTTTATTTGGAAATGAAACTCTCATGTGATAATCTTACTCCTGCTTTAATCATTGATCAGTGGGAATATATCCTTTCAGCCCTGTCCTCCTACCCTCCATACTCTAGAGTACACTATAGCTACTTAAGTTTTCAACAAATAAAATTAATTACAAACACCAGGTGCAACAAACTGTAATAAAAACAGTAACTGATCAGGCAATAGCTCAAAGAACAATCCACTATATTATCCTGAGTAAGAAGAGGAAAATTAGAGGAAAAAGTAAATAAACATTTGTCACAGATATTCTCACCATATCACCAACGGTGGGTATCACGATTCATTTTATATATGGGAAATGGAAGCGTAATAACACCTAGTCAGTCAATGACTTATCCAGTTATCTATACGTATTTATCATCTACTATGTGCCAGGATTTCTATTAGGATGAGGAAATTAAAATGTTGAATAGTCAATCCTTGTTCTAATAGAGCTTACTATAACTGTATGTTATATAACTGCAAAGTGTGATAAACTATAGAGGAAAAAAAAAAATAGGAAGAGAAAGTGGGTCTACCCAGCTGGAGCAAAACAGATGGGCAATGGCAAATGTAGCTGGAGAAATAGGTAAGCTCAGGTGATATAGGGCCATATGTATGCCCCATGATATAAAATTTGTGTTTTTAATTAACTGAAAATGACTGATGATTTTTAAGCAAGGCAACCATCATGTTTTGCTTTAGATTGGATATAGGACTGAGGAAGAAGGTGTTCACAAACTCTTCCCAGGTTTTGACTTAAAACATTTAGTACTTACTAGAATTGAAGGAACTTAGTTAGGCCTTCTTTAGTTTTAAATTTTATAAAATGAAGAATATGATTTATTATATCATGTCTAAGGTCCCTTCAAACTCCAAATCAGTTTCAAATCTTAATCCAAAATCTGAATCTTTGCATCTAGCTTCATGATTTGAAAACAAAATGTTAACAATCTCCAAGTTGCCTAATTCTAGATGGATGTAAAAAAGTTCCTAAAGAATAGTGAGATTTAGTTTAATTCTCTTTAAACTCTAGTACACTGAAATGATCTAAAACTCTTTGGCAAGCATACCTTATTTTTAAAATGTTCACCAAAAATTACAATAGCAACTGGCTGCATATATATTCAATATTAGTATTTCCATTCTACTCTATACACCATTCCAAGAAATTACACAATGTCAAAATAATCATCTTCACCTTCAAAGGTCTTATACAACCTAATGATTTTTTGAATGAAACCAAATGTACAGGCAACAAAAGCAAATGTAAACAAGTAGGACTACATCAAACTAAATAGCCCTGTACAGCAAAGAAAACCACCAACAAAATAACAAGATAACACATGAAACGGGAAAAAATATTCACAATCCATGTATTTGATCAAGGTTTAGTATTGAAAAATATACAGGGTGCACTCGATCAACTGGCAATAACTTTGCATCTCCTTATTTCAAGTGCTTAGTAATTGTGAAAAACTGTGTTTCTAAGGTTATGATTTAACATCATTATTTCAGATATAAAGTTTTAAATTCTGAGAGCAACTGTCATGCCGAAGAAATATGATGTTAGAACAACCATAATTTCTGGACTGCATGCAGGGCGAACTGCTAAGGAAATTGCGGACTTTAATAACATCCCTTATGTACAGTTTACAATGCGAAGAAGGTGTATGATGCTGATCCTGATGTCGCCACACCAACAAGGAAAACGCGTAAGGTACACAAGGATCGCACAAGTCCAGATATTGTACAAAGAATCCAAGAGATCATCAGTGAAGATCCGGGATGTTTACCTTGATGTTTTGAGAGAAGTAGTTGGACTGTGGATGAAGCAAGTTGCAAATGGACGTCATTTTATCTTCCAACAAGATGGTGCACCAGCACATAATGTCAAAAAGGTGTGATAATTTCTCAGTGTCAATGCTTCTGAATTCTGCTCAAAGGAAATCTGGCCACCTAGTTCACCAGATGCAAATCCTTTAGACTATTATGTATGCAGTGTTTGTGAGAGAGAAGTTAATAAACAACCTCATTCCAATAAAGAGGTTGTTAAAGCTAAGACTGAAAATATGATGATGTCCATGGATAAAGAAAAGTTAAAGCATGCTAAGGTTCCGAAGTTGAATCGAGTCTATTATTGCAGCAAATGGTTAGACTTTTTTGAACAATTTAAAAAATGACTATGTTTATGTATTTACATAGAAGAATAAATTTTTAAATATAACACTTTTGTGGTTTGTTGTTTACTAAAATTTTGCCAACAGAGTGCGTGCACCCTGTATAAGGAATTCATACAAATTCATGGCAAAAAGATAATAGTTGATCCTTGAATATGGGCTTGAACTGTGCAGATACATGTATATATGCAGGGTCCCCCCATCCCCCCATAAACAACTGGCCTTCTATATCCTAGGAGCTCACATTTACGGGTCCATCAATCAACCACAGATCTTAATCAGTACTTTTGATCTCTGGTTGGGAATCCACAGATGCAAAGGGGATTTGTTCTACACCACTTTATATAAGGGATTTCGGCATCTGAGGATTTTGGTATCTGTGGGGGTCCTGGAACCAATCTGCTGTAGATAACTGGGATGACTGTAGTTAAGTTTGGGGGGGGTCAAGTTATACACAAAATTTGGACTGCTGGGGCTAAAAAATAAAACAAACAAACAAAAAACCCCATGTTGCTCAAGGGTCAACTATAATCTGATCTCAAAACTGGACAAAGGACCTAAATAGATAATTTTTCTAAAGATATGCAAATGACCAGCTAATACATACATGAAAAGGTGCTGAACATCACTGATCATTAGGGAAATGCAAAGTCAAACCACAATGAAATTTTACCTTATACATGGTAGGACGGTTCATATAAAAAAGATGAGATAACAAGTATTGGCAAGGATACAAAGAAAAGGGAACCCTTGTAAACTGTATTTCGATCTGCTTGTTGGGAATGCAAAATAACTTCTGAAACACAGTTGGCTGAAACCTTGAATATGAAACCCACAGATACTGAAGGCTGAATGTATTTATTGAGGGAAAAAAAGACCCACATATAAGTGAATTTGTACAGTTTACAACCATGTTGTTCACTAATCAACTGGACTATACTGGCCGCTAATTCATCACTGGTAAGAATGCAACATATGAATTTATTAATTGTTTCTGGTAGATAAAGATACCTTCTAACTGTCCATCGTCTAAAACAAACAGTGGCTTTTACAAAGCTATTCATAAACTTCACTGTTGCTGTATTTTCCTCCTCTAATTCATTAGACAGGTGTTTTCTCAAAAAAAGTGAAGGTCTACTAGATAAAAAATTTCAAAACTTACTCTTGATGATTGTATTTTGGAGAAAATGATTAAAACACTAAAACTATTTATAATACAATAATAACAGTTTAGCTACCCAAAGTGTAGGAAAGTGCCATGTAATATAAGTATAAAGTGAGACACATAGGCTATTTAAAATTTTCTAGTAAACACTATAAAATGGTGAAACACATTTAAAAAAATCAAATACAGGATTAGGGGTGCCTAAACCCCCATGCAGATGAAAGTCTGAGTATAACTGAGTCCCTGCTGGTATCTGCAGGGGATGGTTCCAGGATTTCCTACAAATACGAAAATTCTTGGATGCTCAAGTCCCCTACATAAAGTGGCACAAACAAAGCATACAGTCAGTTCTTTGCATTCACAGATTCCCAACTGTGGATTGGAAATACTGCTTTAGGCTCTGGCTGGTGTGGCTCAATGGATTGAGCCCTGGCTTGAGAACTGAAAGGTTGCTAGTTTAATGCCTGGTCAGGGCACATGCCTGGGTTGCGGGCCAGAGGCAAATGATCAAGGTATCTCTTGCACACTGGTTTCCCTCCCTCTCTTTCTCCCTTTCTCTAAAAATAAGTAAAATCTTTAAAAACAAATAAATTAATTAAAATTTTAAAAAGCAGCACTGACTCGTGTGGCTCACTGGGATGGGCAACGTACTGTAAAATATAAGTCATCAGTTCAATTCCCAGTCAGGGCACAAGCGTGGATTGTGGGTCAGGTCCCCCATTTAGGGGCTTGCAAGAGGCAACCAACCAATGTCTCTCTGGCACATCAATGTTTTTCTCCCTCTCTCTCCTTCCCCCCCTTTCTAAACACAAATAAAACCTTTAAAAAAAGAAAAAGAAAAAGAGCAGTGCATGGGAAAATATTTAGAAAATGCTGTATTTGATTTGTGGTTGGCTGCAAAACCTGGGGATACATAGGACTGACTGTATATTTATTGGGGAAAAAAACTGCATTTAGGTATACCCACACAGTTCAAATCCATGTTGTGCAAAGGTCAACTGTATACCCAAAATATTTTTATTTCAGCTTATAATCAATAAGTTTTGAGGGCATAAATGTATGTGTTCAAGTTGTTTCTAACATACTTAAAAGGTTTCAATAACTACATCAGGAGTTTTTTTTTTTAATTAATTAAAACTAAACATAATTAAAAATTCATTTCCACAGTTACATTTGCCACTTTGGCTAGAAACTATCAAACTGCACAATACTGGCTTAGACCTATAAGGACTAACTTTTTAATAGTTTAACTGTTCTAGACAGAAACCTAGTATGCCATCAACATTATTGTCTTAAGAAAAAGAAAACAGTTTGGATTTTTATGGTAGCTCAGAGTCGATAACATCAATAAACACTACTGTTGTCTAGTAAAATAACATTGGAAGCTAATGGCCACAGTTGGCTTTGTACTTCTGAATGGCTCACTAGTTCTTTTTTCTTTGTCTTTTCCCTCAAAACCCATACACATCTCTCTAATAACTGTATCACAGTTTTAACACTGGTTTGAAGGCAACAACATATTTTCTTATGAAACAAAGTACATGAGCTTTATAGGTGTCATTTTCCTCTTGACACCTATTAAAAATCTTAAAAAAAAAGATTTTTAAATTTATTTTTAGAGAGGGAAAGGGGCAGAAAAGAGTGGGCGAGAAACATCAACATATGGTTGCCTCTCTTGCGCTTCCAACTGGGGACTTGGCCTGCAACCCAGGAATGTGCCTGACTGGGAATCAAACCAGCAACCTTTTGGTCCACAGGCCAGCACTCAATACATTGAGCCCCAGCCAGGGCAGAAGCCTCATCAAGTACATTAGGGTTCCACATACTAGATTTCATAAGTTGAAGTTAACAAAAGTTGCCTAGCTGTCAGCATATTACTTCCTATCTTTAGGTTCCTTCATCCTACTAATAAAAATAAAACTAAGTAAATTTGATAGTTGTTTTCAGTTCTAACACTTTGAGTTACGCCCCTTTTCTCATTAGAGAAGGTTGACTGATGAAAGAGGTACCAAATGTGATGGCAATAACCATAGATTACGTTTTTCAGCAAGTTTGGCTGAGGAAAGAATAAATGGGGCAATGTTTAGCCCAAAAAGGTTTAAGGGCAAGATGTTACAGACTAAAGAAATTTGATTTTCTAAAAGAAGGGAAAGAGCCCTAGCAGCTTGAGTTGGTTGGGCACTGCTCTGCGAAGTAAAAGATGCTAATTGCCCGTCAGGACGGACACACTTACTTGCCTGGGCTGTAGGCTCCGTGTCTAATGGATGCATTTGAGAGACAACTGATTGATGTTCCTCTCTCACATCAATGTTTTTCTCTTTTCTTCTGCCTCCTTTCCCATCTCTTTAAAATGAATAAAATCTTTTTTTTTTTTTTAAAGGAAAGCTAGGCCCTGGCTGGTGGCACAGTGGATAGGGCGGTGGTGGCCTGCGAGCCCAGGGGTCGCTGGTTCGATTCCCAGCCAGGGCACATAACCAGGTTATAAGCCAGGTCTCCAGCCAGGTCCATAGATGGAAGCAGGTGAAAGTCAACCATACATTGAAGTTTCTCTCCCTCTCTGCCTCTCTCCCTTCCCTTTAGAAAAAAGAAAGAAAAGATACAGTGATGTCGGCAACATGGCAGAACAGAAAACCCATGGACAAATATATCCATCAACAATACATGGACCAACTTCGTGAAAAATTCAGAAACTAGCCAAGAGATTTTGTACTCTGGAGTGTGCAAAACCAGCCACATGAAGGCTGCAGGAAAATGTGCTCTGTTCCCTACCTCTGGCACGGTGCAATACAATTGGCAAGGTATCCCCTGCAACAAGTTTCTCCTTAGGGTGGCAAGCAAAGGACTAAATCATACATCTAACATCCCAATTGGGCAGAGTGGGGGCCACTATAGGAGGAACTGGCTGCTGTCTTGCCTGTCTCTGATATGGGATCCAACATACTCTAGAAGCCTGGTGACTGCTGACAACAAAGCAAGCAGTCTGGTCTACCATGCAAGTTATTCACCATGGCCCAACCTCACACCTTAGTGCAGAGCAAGGAGACCCCAGTTTTTTCACTTGGGAGGGAGAGCTGGACCATGTATCCAACATTTCAATTTTAGGGGTGGGAGGGCTGCCCAAAGGAATTGCTTCTATCTTACCTGTTTCAGGGGCCTGACACACTCTAGGTGCTTGAGACACACTGAGAAGAAGGATACCAGTTTCAACTAGCACACAAGGACTCACCAGCCTCCCATTCCCCGGCTCAGCCCAGAACAAGCAGCAGCAAAAGCCCAGATCCTGGCTTCAACCTTGAGAGGGAAAAAAAGTTGGAACTAAATGTTTCAACTTTCCCAGTGGTTGCCAGAGAGACTGCCTTCTGTCTCACATCTATCAGAGAGCCGTTGAAATCCAACATACTGTAAATGCCCTGAGGTCACTAAGAACAAAAAATGGTGGATTGGACTAGTAAAAGGTTTGAGTGGGTTCCAGAATCCATGGCCAGGCTAACTGTTAAAAGTCTTCCCCAATATTAGCCCAGTTCATGATGCCTGGGTAAGGTGGCTGTTTTTCTAACGTACAGATACCAACACAAAGAATTAAGGAAATGAAGAAATTAGGAAACATGACCCAACAAAAGAAGTATAGCTTCAATAACTGACCCAGGTGGAAAAAGAAATATAAATAAACTCTCTGATGAACACAGAATTCAAAATAATAGTAATAAAAATGCTCACTGAGATCAGGAGAACAATACATAATAAAGTAAAAATTTCAACATAGGAAAAATTTTAAAGAACCCAACAGAAATCTTGAGCTGAAGAATACAATAACTGCACTTCGATCAAGGTTTCAACATCAGAAGATCATATACAAGAACCAGTGAACTCAAATAAAGATTATTTTAATTAGTCATAGGAATTAAATAAAAAGAAAATTATGAAGAAAAGTTTAGTCAGCTTATGAAACACTATAAAGCAAGCCAATATACACATTATAGGAATCCTAGTATAAGATTGAGAGAAGATCTAGAAAGCATATTCAAAGAAGTGATAGCCAAAAGCTTCCCAAATGTGGGGAAGGGAATAAATACCTAGACCCAGGAAGCCAAGCAGACCCCCGCTCACAATATGCACTCAAAGAAATCCACACCAAAACACATTAAAACCAAATTGTCAAAAGTCAAAAAGGTACAGAGAGAATTTTGAAGCAGGAGGAGAAAAGTGACTTGTCGTGTAAAAAAAAAAAAAAATTCCTATCACAACCTGCAGGGTATGAATCAGCAGAAACTTTGCAGGCCAGAAGTGATATATTTTGTATTCAAATGCTTAAAGACAAAAGCTGTCAATGAAAAGTAATATATATATATATATATATATATATATATATATATATATATGTTGCAAAACTGTCCTTAAAAATGAAGGATAGCCCTGGCTGGTGGCTCAGGGAATAGGTGCAAGCCTGTGAACCCAAAGGTCACTGGTTCGATTCCCAGTCAGCGCACATAACCAGGTTGCAAGCCAGGTCTCCAGCCAGGTCTGAGACTGGAAGCAGGTGAAAGGCAACCATACATTGATGTTTCTCTTCCTCTCTGCCCCTCTCTCTAAAAATAATAAAATCTTAAAAAATAATAATAATAAAAAATAAAGGATAACTTTCCCAGACAATGAAAGCTGATTTTACCCCCACTAGACCTGCTTAACAATTTGGAATGAAAGGATGCTAAATATCAGCATAAAAAACATATGAGCCCTGGCTGGTAGCACAGTGGATAAGGTGCCAGCCTGCGAACCCAAAGGTTGCTGGTTCCATTCCCCAGCCAGGGCACATAATCAGGTTGCAAGCCAGGTCTCCAGCTAGATCCGTGGCTGGAGGCAGGTGAAAGGCAACCATACACTGATGTTTCTCTGTTTCTCTCCCTCTCTGCCTCTTTCTCCCTTCCTCTCTTTCTGGAAATAATAAATAAAATCTTTAAAAATATATATGGAAGTATAAAACTTGCTGGTAAAGGTAAATATGCAAACACAAAAACACATCACACTGTAACAGTGGTGTATAAATAATTTTAATTCTATGAAAAGATGTAAATGTAAAGTGTGACATCAATAATGAAGTGTAGGGGATAAGAAGTGTACATTTTTTGTATGAGGTTGAAGTTATCAGCTTAAAATAGACTATAACATGTTTTATGTAAGCCCCATGGTTACTACAAACAAAATGCTAACAGAAGAACAAAAGATAAAGGAATCAAAGTTTATCAATGAAAACAAAAGTCAACAAGACAGGAAAAAGGGAACAAAAATACAAGGTAGAAAGAAAACAGAATGATAATAGTAATGCAGTCCTTACCAATAATTACTAGAAATGTAAATGGATTAAACTGAGCAATCACAAAATAAGAGTGGCTGAATGGATAAAAGATAACAAGATCCAATATATGCTATCTATAAGAAAGTCACTTTAGATATAAAGAAATACATATTCAGAAAAGTAAAGCAATATAAGAAGATATTCTATGCAAATGGTTATGAAAAGAGAGGGATGGCTAAACTTGTATCAAACAAAATAGACCAAGTCAAAACTGTCACAAGAAATAAAGAACATCATACAAATGACAAGAGTCAATTCATCAAGAAGTTATAACAATTATTCATAAAGACAGAACTTAAGGAAGAAATAGTAATACAATAATAGTAGCTGACTTCAATATCCCACTTTCAATAAAGAACAGAACAACCACACAGATAATCAACAAAACAGTAAGTCTGCACAAACTATACATCAAACAGACCTAACAGATACAGTAAACCAGACATTCTACCCAACAGTAGCAGAATATACACTCTTCTTAAGCATACACAGAACATTCTGCAGGACAGATGACATCTTAGGTCACAAGACACATTTTAATAAATTTAAGAAGATTTAAATCATACCAAATATCTTCTCTGACCACAAGGGAATGAAACTAGTAATCCACGGCAGAGAAAATAGTGAATTAGTAAGTGTGTGGAAATTAAACAACACACTCTTGCACAACAAATGGATCAAAAAAGGAATCAAAAGGGAAATTAAAAAATATTTTGTGATAAATAAAAACAAAAATATACCAAAAATGAATATATATCAAAAGCAGTGTGTCTATGAGGAAGTTTATCATGATAAAAAACTACATTAAGAAAAGGAAGATCTCCCCCTGACTGTGGCTCAGTGGATTGAGCACCAGCTTGAGAACTCAGGTATTGCTGGTTTGATTCCCAGTCAGGGCCAGGTTCCTAGCCTGGTCCCCAGCTGGAGGCAGGTGAAAGGCAACCGTACGTTGATGTTTCTCTCTCCCTTTCTTTCTCCCTCCCTTCCTCTCTATCTAAAAATAATGAATAAAATCTTAAAGAAAAAAGAAAAAAAAGAAGGTCTCAAATAACCTAACACCTCAAAAAACCGGATAAAAAATAAACTAAGCCCAACGTTAGCCAAAGGACAAAAATATAGATTAAAGCAGAAATAAATGAAACAAAGATTAGGGAAAAAAACAACAAAATTAAGAGCTGGCTTTATGAAAATATAAAGGTTTTCTGACAAACCTTTAGCTAGACTATGAGGGGGAAAAAAAAAAAAATGGACTCACAAAATCAGAAATAAAAGAGCAGATTTTACAAAATATGCCAAAGGAGAGAAAAGGACCATACAGAGATTATATGAACTTATTGTATGCCAACAAATTGGGCAAGCTAAAATAAATGGATCAGTTTCCAGAAACATATAACCTACCAAGACTAAATCATGGGTAAAAATATGAGCAAACATGTAACTTATAAGACTAAACCAGTCATCTTTCTCCCAAAAACAAAAAACCCAGGAGCAGGTGGGTTTCGTTATGAATTCTACCAAACACTTAAAGAATTAATGCCAGTCCTTATCAAACTCTTCCAAAAAACTGAGATGGGAGGAACACTTCCAAACTCATTTATAAAGCTAGAATAACCCTGATACCAAAGCCAGATAAAGACAGTACAAGAAAATAATATTATTAGTGAGTATTTCTGATGAACATAGATGCAAAACTCAACAAGATACTGGCAAAACAAAATCAAGAGCACATTAAAAGGATCATGCACAATAACTTAAATCTTGGAATACAAACATGATTCATCATACAAAAATCAAGTAATGTGCCCTGGCCAGATGGCTCAGTTGGAGTGTCATCCTGTGCACCAATGGGCTGCAGTTACTTTCCTGGTCAGGGTGCATATGGGAAGCAATGGACAAATGTTTTGAGGTTTCTCTTTCTCTCTCCTTCCCTCCCCCGCTCTAAAATTAATAAATATATCCTCGAGTGAGGACAAAATAAGGTGACACAAGACATTAACAGAAGGATAAAATATTTTAAATTACACAATCATTTTGGTAGATACAGAAAAAAATTTTGAAAAGATAAGGAGCATGACAAGTATGTTCACTCTACTTCAACATGGTACTGGAATTCCTGGCCAGATCATCTAGACAAGAAAAAGAAAATGAATGAATCCAAATCAGAAAGAAAGAACTAAAAGTATTTCTCTTAGCAAATGACATGATCTTACATAAAAGCCCTTAAGACTACACACACACACATTAGGATAAATTAATGAAGTCAGTAAAGGTGCAGGATACAAAAATCAGTTGTGTTTCTATATGCTAAGAATTAACTATCTGAAAAGAAAATTCAGAGCCCTGGCTGGTAGCACAGTGGATAAGGCGTCCACATGGGAACCCAAAGGTCACTGGTTCAATTCCCCAGCCAGGGCACAGATGACCAGGCTGCGAGCCAGGTCTCCAGCCAAGTCCATGGCTGGAGGCAGGTGAAAGGCAACCATATATTGATGTTTCTTTCCCTCCCTGCCTCTTTCTCTGGAAACAATAAATGAAATCTTTAAAAAAAAAGAAAAGAAAATTCAGAAAATTTCACTGACAATAGTACTATGAACAGTAAAATACTTAGGAATAAATGTAATTAAGGAAGTAAAAGATGTGTAAACTGAAAGTTACAAAACATAGAAGAAATCTAAAATGACATTAATAAATTAAAAGATGTTCTGTTCCTCAAATGAAAGACAAAATATTGACCAAAAGGGTTGGGGGGACATAGAGGGAAATACCAGAAAATTAAAAATAAAAATAAAATAATGGCTATGAGAAGATCACACAAATGCAGGAAAAACATGTGCGGATCTAGAAAGGCCGGAAAAATTATCTTGAGTTATATAAAGAAAGGATCTTGGTCCTCAGAAATGGTGAGGGGGTTGATGTGGGTTAATCTTGTTGGTGAGACAGAATGAGTGAAGTCGAAAAGGAGTAAGGAGTATTTAGCTGCTGAAAGTAATAGGCTGTGGGCCCCAGGCTATACAGTAATAAAAATGCTGCAGTAAAGGTAGTTGTAGTACATGAGACAAGTTAAGAAGGCGTGGTCATTAGAGTTATGTAGTTAGAGCCAAATGCACAATAGGATCACTGGTGTGGAGATTGTTAAACTAACTGTCGAGTATGATGTTCAAAATGTCATCCACCAAGAAATGAAACCATCTCAATGGCTGAGATACATGTAGGTATGGG
This sequence comes from Noctilio leporinus, assembly GCA_004026585.1. NCBI lineage: Eukaryota > Metazoa > Chordata > Mammalia > Chiroptera > Noctilionidae > Noctilio > Noctilio leporinus. The sequence continues at coordinate 27,432 of PVIW01000836.1, forward strand.
GAGTGTGATTTGACAGCTGATAGCAGTAAGAAATAGAAGACTCACTCACCTCGGTAGATGGCATGTGCCTCAAGAAGAGGAAGGTTTTTATAAGTAGGTAAACAAGCAAATGGAGGACTAGAAAAAATGCTGGCTCTACTCTCCTCCCAACACACACGTGCATTGAGCACACACACTGAATGAATGATAATGACAGAAAGGCATTCCCAAGATATAGCAATACTTACTGGCTGTGAGTAAAGAAACAGTTACCACCTGATAAGACTCCAAGAGAAACATATACTTATGAATGAGTTTCCATTAACACAAGAGATGGAATAGGCTTTCTAGGAAGGATGTGGATTCAAGTTATACATGAGAACTTAAGGTCTAAATCAATATTCAAATAACTATTTTCAGAGTTGAATCTGGAAACAATTATGTCCTTTCAAAAATATGCAAGCAAAAGGTGCTAAGCCAAATGTAATAATGTACAGTTTTCTAAAATATACCAATTATGCCAAAACTAGGGAGTAAGGGAGAAAAACTACTCAGTTGTCAAGTACGTAGTACTGTACTTAAGCAGTTTTTTGAAAGTTAATTTTCTTCAAAATTTTGATTTCAAGAAGTGGATTAAAATTAAGCAAAATCAGTCATTAGACTGGATTGAAGCCAGATTAAAATAAAGAGGTTTTTTTTGTTTTGTTTTTAAGTTGTGTTACTTTCAAAATATCCTATTTGTTTGGCTGGGATTTCTGTTAACTACCTGAATCTCTGCCAAGTGCCTTGTACTACCAAGCCCAGGATAAACACACTTCTGAAATATAATTACATTATTAATTGCATAATTAACAATCTTTCAGCAACTTAGGCCCAAATTAGGCTCAAAGACAACTCAAGTTCAATATTACAAATTAGTACAGTGTAAAATTTTTATTTTACACAAACTGAATTTCTGCCTTCTTTTTAAAAAGATTGAGGAAAGGTTATTTCCAATTCATTCTGGTTTCTACAATGTGGTGACAAGGAAGTATACGTAGTTTCAAGTTACTGCACTTAAAAGATTGAAGGGAAAATTTTTTCAATTCAAAAATAAGTTGTTATGGTTACCCAATGTTTATCTTTATAAGCAACAATTACATGAGATGCCCAAGGAATTCCCACAAGTGCAGTAAGATCAGTAGCTCAAGTGTATGCTAGTAATTTCATACACAAATTAAGACTGCATTCCAAGTCAATTTCAAAGTAGTTATCGTTTGGGAAATACTAAAGAAAATGATTCACATCTTTGTAAACTATACAAGGGTAGAGACAAAAATACCAAAACTAATTATTTTAAAAGTCAAGTGATGACTCAGATAATTAGAGCATTTTTTCATATTTTTGTTCCCTTTATTAAAGAATGCTATCAAAAATTATCAAATTTTATCAGTTTCTAGTACTGAAATAAGGAAAAGATGTTTTTAATGTACTTCAGATATGGAATTTGCATAAAGATTTTAACGCCCTTGATAAACCTATAAAAAGCCATGTTTATAACTTAGTGTTACTTCAGAGTAAAACAATGTCAGTTCCTTTAGATGTGGTCAATTTTTAAGTTCTTAAATGAAAAGGGGTTCATGTCAGAATTTAAAACTAGCTTTATTATTGATTGAGTAGTTAAATCTGTTATTCACTATTATAATATTTTTGTATGTTTTGTTCACAATCAGAACATTCAGTACTGGAAGAATCCCTATAAAACTTTTGACCCCAATATAACTTTAATGTGATTTTAAAATTATTAGATTCATCATTGCATAATTGGCCTTTCACAAAGTGTCTACTTTTCTGCATCATAGATTATCAAACTTTTTTTTTTTTTTACTAGCAGGTCTATCCTAAATTAAAATAAAACAGCGTGTTACACTCAACTGGCTTAAACAATAAAGAGACATTATAAATAACAAGAAGTGAAATTAGGTGGCTGTAAGATGACTGATTCAGTGTTATTACATAGGACACTTAGGATCCTTCCAGCTTTTCTCCTTCAGATTCAGCGTGGCCCTAAGGATAATTTCCTTTACAGTCACAAGATAACCAATAAACTTCAAGGCATCATATTAGACATTTATTGTTGTGCAGTAGAAGTGGGACATTCCCTGACACGTGACCAGAGCTGGCACACATGTCCTTTTCTAAACAAATCACCATTAGGCAGAGTGGGATTACCATGATGGGCTTATATTATCAGGGATTTCTCCAAGTCATGTGGGGTAGAAGTGGACATGTAAACAAAACTGGGCACCTACAAGGAAGGAAGCAGGTTATGACCAATAAGTAGACAACCAACATTAAGTTAGGGTACAATACAGAAAAATCAAATTGTGGCATTTTATTTCAATAATTTAATTTTCCCACCATTATGAATTAATCACAAAACACTGGTACTGAATAAAACTTTGAGGACTTTGTGGAGATCTATATTTATTTTTATTTATTTAAAATATTTTATTGTATTTTTCCCATCACCATTTATCCCCCCATACACTCCTTCCACCTCCATCTACCGCTTCTCCTTCTGGCAATCACCACACTGTTTTTTTTGTCCATGATAGAGATTTATTTTTGAGGGGGTAAAAATCACTAGTAATTTATCTTAAAACAGATTAAACGCAATCATTTGACAAATGTCTCTGAAAGAAAGAGATTGGTATACCTTAAACTATAAAATAATAAAATTACACTTTAATTTTGACCAATTAAAATGAAGGCTTTACTTCAAAATGTTTCCCATTAACCTCACTTTTCTCCCCCAGGAAAAGTAAGGTTAATGACTAGACATAATAGGTCAAATCACATCTCCATCCAGTATTGAGATAAGAACACATTCAAAGAAGATGGCCAAGATGAGGGTGGATCTAAAACCCATGTCGTAAGTGTTAATGAAGCTGAAAACATTATGTCTGAAAAGGAATTGGGTAGCATATGCCAGCTTCAAAATAACCTGACATGCTACTGTCACTATGAAGATAGAATCAAATTGCACAGCTCAAGAGGCAAGAATTAAGATCAATGCCCAGTAACAAGCAGGAGGATAAACTCTGGTTCAATATAAAACAGTACTTTTATCTAGCATTATTTTACCTGAAGATGCAACACAGTTGGCTGCTCATATGGGGCAGTGATGAGCATCCCAGCTAACCTGAAAACCGAATGGTATGGTTCTATGCACTTTATGTGTAGTCAATTGTAACACACGTCTGCAAAGTAGTTTTTAATCATAATTTCACAGATAAAATTCACATGACTAAAAAGTGGAGAAAACTGGATTCTAATCCAGGTCCATCTGTCTCCAAAGCTGGTTCTTCCCACACTTCACACACCTAAGAGACTTTAAATTAGCAGTTGTTAAAGAAGCATATGGGATTTCTGAGCTAGTGAAAACTTAGCATCATCTGAATTGAAGTCCCTTTCAAAATTAAGAGGCCAGAAGTGAAAAGTATTACTTCCCTCATTTGTAGGGGGTACTTCCTACTTTAAGAATGCTTTCACATCTTTCTCACAATAATGCTTTAAGGTGTAAGTAAGTTGGAAGGCATGCTAACCAAGAGAGAAAGAGGACAACAAAGATGAATTCCTTCAACTTCCTTCTGGTTTATCTCAAACATATTCATTTTAAACTTTTCCCCTCTGATCTTCCATTCATTCATTGCTCATGTATCCTGCATGTTTTAACATGCCAGGTACCAAATCTTAATGACTTACAACCTGATGGGAAGAGCTTGTTGTCACAGAGGAAGTTTACTCAAACATATTTCCATCTTCTTACAGGTATTTTCTCAATTCTAATTCCTTTCTCATATCACTTTCACTTATCCCTCATTGCTACCTCTCTTCCTTCCACTTGGCCTATAGAAAACTCCTCGTCCTCCTAACAAGCTGCTGCAACTCTATATTTTACTTGTTTCACCCTCCTGCATGCAACTGACTTCCATACTCATCACTCTAATTGAAATTGATCTTTAAGTCACCAATAATCACCTACTACAAAATCTTCATTTTTCTCAGCTACTCTATAATACTGGATACCAATGATCTTTATTAAACTCTATTATTACCTCCATAAAAATTTCACCTAATTTTTTTCCAACCTTCTTTTTTAGGCCCTTTCACTTGGCTCTCCTTCCACCACCTATATTTTAATACTGGCTTTTCTTTCAACTCATGGCTTTTCCTCCTGGTCTACAAACTCTTCTTGGACAATCTCATCTAGCTCTGTAATTATCAGCCATTACCTATGTAATACTTCCACATCTCCATTTCCAGTCCTAACCCCCAGACTCAATTTCCAAGTGCTCAGTGAGCCATTTTATGTGCATATTCCATGTTATCTCAGATTCGGCATGTCCAAATTCAATTTATCATCTCTAGTTAACTCCCCTGAAGTGTTCTTTTTCCGAAATTCCTAGGTTGGCTAATAGTAATGGTACCACCAATACACAATAACCCAGAATATACAAATAATTATCTGAAAGCCTCACCTTATTTCTCTCCCATTTTTAGTAACCCAGTTGCAGACATTTTACCAAAAACTTTCCTGAACATTATCTTCTCTCATAGTGACCTAGTTCATACCCACTTCAGCCCTCACATGAGTTATCAAAATCACCTCCTAACTAGCCTCTCAACTCTTGGTTCTCTCCTTCCTATCTATCCGTCCATCTGTCCATCCATCCAGGTTAGGTGACATAGGTTCTTTTGAAAGCTTCCCTTCCTTTATGGAGTACATCTGACCCAGACATATGTAAGAGACCCAGGACTGAGCAGGGTACCACCTACCTGCTCCTAGCCACACATCTAGTTCAGAGATGAACATATGACCAAAGCCTTCTTTAGGACTTTACTTTTCTAAAATATACTCTCTTTTCTTTTGGAATTATAAGTAAGGACAATGCAAGCTAAACTGCCTATAGCAGAGAAGGAAAGTTTAAAAAGGGTAGTGGGTGATGAAGAATCCACTGTCACCAAGTTCTAGATCTAGCTCTGCCTGACCATTCCATCACCTGGCTAATAAATTTCTTTTTTGTGTTTACACCACTTTGAGTTGTGATGTCTATCAATTGTAATCAAGAGTCCTTTTTTTTTTTTTGACTTCTTTTTTCCCAAGAGTCTTAACAATTTTTTATACCACCCATTACTTTTCTAAATCATAGACAAAATGTTATTTGCCTGCTTTTAGTCAACTAAATTTTATTAAAGTGCACTATACTGAGGACATCCACCACTGCTTTTTGTCTTTAAAGCTTCACGTATATAAATGTACATGTTGCAAAGAGACCAGGTCATTTCATGCAGTTGTGTCTTTGCACATGCTATTCCCTCTGCCTAGAATGCTCCCTTCCTACCTGCTCAGCCACAAAATATACAATAGGGCTGTAGAAATGAGGTGGAAAAATTAAGACAGAGGTCAAATCAGGAAGGCTCTTAAATGTCACAATGAAGTGTGCATGTTTTATTTTAACCTGCTGAATAATGGGGAGAACACTACAAAATTTTAAATCAAGAAGTGACACTAGATTTGTATCTTAGAAGCCTCATTGTGAATAGTGTGAAGGATGACTGATGATGAGGCGATTTTAAAGCCAGAGAAAACAACAGTAGGCTAGCGCAATACTTTAAACCAAAGGCCACAAGGGACAATGAAAGGAATAAAATGGGACTTCTGTGGGGCAAAAATACTTGCCAACCTTTGTCAATAGTACTGGTATGTCTTTCAAAGTTTTTTTTTTAATACTGAATGTTTTTATTTTTTAATATTTATTCATTATTTTCAGAGAGAAGTGCAGGGAGGAAGGAAGAAAGGGAGAGAGGCATCAATGTATGGTTGCCTTTCACCTGCCTCCAGCTATGGACCTGGCTGGAAACCTGGCTTGCAACCTGGTTATGTGCCCTGGCTGGGAATCAAACTCAAAGTTTTTAAACTAGCATTTGCACTTGCAAGGACATAAACATAAGTAAACAATGTGAGGTTTACAAAAGCTTACATTATCAAGATTTTACTGAACCATCATTTAAACCCTGAGGGCAACAAGGGCAAGGGCAGGGCAACTACTGACGTGGGGGTGGGTGGGTGACGAAGCCGACTCCTCCCACACAACTGCTTCCAGCGGCTGGTGGCCCAGCTTCCCTGAACCATCATTAATAACAAAACATTAAAACAACCTAAATGTTGAACAATAAAATGATTAAAAATGTAGTATATGTAATAAAAAAGAAAATGAGTAACATTTAGAAACAAAAAAATTTAAATATGGAATGATACTCTTATAAAAGTGAAGCTGAAACACAACACTATATACAATATAATTCTAATGATGTTAAATAATGAAGATCAGAAGGATTTTTAACATCAATAACAGTAGTTAAATTAGTGCCAGAATTATGGGTAATCTGTTCTTTCCTTAAGTCTACACATTTGTTTTTCTCTGAGTCAACACACCACCCCTTAGTCATGATTTGCTAAACTCAATCACTACTTTACAGGTAAAAAACACAAGTCCTGGAGGGATGAAATGACCAAAGTTCACATTGCAATAAGTAATGATTAGGACCAAAACTTAGGACCAAAACTTGAAAGCTGCAGAGGTGAGGATTCACTGTTAAGCAATGGACATCACGACCTGTGGACCCGTGAACCTGTGAACCTGTGAACCTGTGAAGCTAACGCTACCCAACTCACAGCTCAAGAGAACCTACAGTTCGTGGGCACTTAATGTAGAACAAGGCTGCTGAGAATTTAAATTTGCAATATTGCAACAGCTTATAAATCCAGGCCTCAAAAACCATCAAATAGGCCCTAACGAGAGTTTGGTTGGGCCTATTCTCTCAAAGAGAAACGTTGCCAGTTTGATTCCTGGTCAGAGCACATGTCTGGGTTGCAGGTTTGGTCCTCGGATGAGGCGTGAACAAGAGGCTATAAGAAAGTATAACTTAAAATGCTTGTTGTGTAACTTTGCTTTTTTAACATATAATCCTTCAAAGAAGAGAAAAGGAAATGACACTAGATTGAAGAAAGGCCTCAGAGAGGCTGATGTTCCACAGTCCATACTTACTTTGCCCATTAAAATATAAGTGCATGATTTATTACATCAGGTTAGTATTTTCCTGAATTGGGATCTCCACAACCTTGTTACAATCTCAAATAAACTCTACAGACCTATTTAATTCATTCCAGCATGATAACGATCAAAAAGTTACTTGGTAACTAACACAAAAGAATTTGAATATTTGTGAAATAAAAGGTTTCAATGAAAGGAGTTTCTCTTACTGGACAGGAGAATCATCACCAACAACAACTTTTATAGTCTGAGTCACCTCTATCTTTTTTCTCTAACATTGCCAATTAGAAACCTGTGTTTTATTTAGATGCCATTTAAATTTAATCCCACCTGAAAAAAAAAGCATCTAAAATGTTTCTAAGGTTGTAGATTAAAGATAATGTTAGAGTATATAGTCAGGTAAATAGCTCTTAACCATTTCATATATAAGGATTTATCTTTTTAAAAGTTACTGTATATATCCAAATGATGGTTATGCCCACCTATACCACTAACGGTGCACCTCTATCTTAATGTCATCGTTCTTTGTGAATTTTAAAATGATTCCTTATGTAAATTAGAAAGTTTGCAGAGACTAATGCAAAGGCACCACCCAGTGGTAAAAGATGAAAATTACAAGTTATACAGTGATTACATAGAAAAAAATGTTGAATTTGTGACTGCCTGGGTCTCCAGCATACACTTCCAGGAAGGAAGAGAGAGAGAGAAGGAAAAAAAAAAGGTCAATATAATATTAACAGTGTTTGTTATCTATCACCAGCTTTCCAATCAAATCTTATTCTTATTCTTACTATCTCGAGTTCAACTTTTCTTTTTCTGACATGCCACTCATTAACCCAATGCTGGATTGAATTAGGATAGGAGTATTTCGAGATTCATCCAAAGCCTTAACTGAGCCAAAGCTTAGAAAAAAATGGTTTATAAAGAAGAGAATCAGGTGTGTGTGTTGGAGGGTGGGGTGGGGTGAACCACTGACGGTAACAACAAACGAAAGGCACCATGTTTTCCCCCCGTTTTAAAATTTTGGTAGGGAATCCTGAAAGGCCTGGTAAAGATCCACATTAGTTAATTTACACAAAATTCAGAATTTCTCAAGAGAATATCAACCTTTAATGATTGAAATTATTCCAATTTAAAGAACAAAACCTGATAATGTTTTCCCAATAATCTGCTCCCCTCCCACCCAGTATGCAGAAGCTTAACTATTTCAGGCTTCAACATAACAGCTTTCTAAACACCCCCTCTTTTAAAAAAAATGTTTAATTTAACTAGGAATGAATTATAACAAAACACAAAGGTGATTGTGTTTATTTTATTTTTTAAGATTTTACTATTTTTAGAGAGAGAGAGGCAGAGAGGGAGAGAGACTTCAATGTATGGTCCCCTCTCAATCGCCTCCAGCCACAGACCTGGCTTGCAACCTGTGTCCCTGGCTGGGAATCTAACCAGGGACCCTTAGGTTTGAAGGCTGGTGCCTTATCCACTGCGTCACCAGCCAGGGCTTGGTTTTCTGTTTGAAACAACTTTGCATCAAGCCTACTTAATATCAAATGGTATTACCATATGGATAATAAAATATTTAACAGAAAGCACAGCCAGTTGCAGCCTGGTAATGGTAAAGAAACCATGTATTGTATTATAGTTTCTTCCTTTCTATAGAATCCTTCACTATTCTTAATATTTCAAAGAAGCCTAACAACTCCAATGATATAAAACTAGCTTATATTATGTTTACTACTGCCTTGAGCCTACCACATCTAAGTTTTATGAGATTTTTCTAACTACTTTCACTGAATCACAGGAGTCATTCACATATTAAGGTTCCCCACTGATTACTGAACGGCTAGTCATATTTACAGTATGTATCACAAACATATTAACATGTAGGAGAATTAGCTATGAACAAGGTGATGCATACAGCTAGATTAAGAGAAGAATGAAAACATCCAGTAATTTATTAGTTTTCATGACAAAATAAAAATATTTGCAGTACCATTATTTTCAGCTATTTAATATTTTCTCCAAGCTACAACATAGAGACTTAAATTAGGTTTTTAAGACCCCTCCACCGAAAATGTATTTTAATTATTAAATAAGTTGCTACATTAAGTTCTCCGGGAATACAAATAAGGCCTACCACACAGTATCTACAACAAAGGATTTTGGCTGATAACTAAGTATTTTTCACATACATATACTCAATGTATAAGTTATGAGGTGGCAGAAATAGTAACAAACTAATGAATTACAAGAACTCCCTATATTACTGCAGAGAGACCACCAGAAAATAACCTACCATAATAGGAATCCCCATACTATTTTCCTCTGGTGGAAGCAGTAGTTGTATTGTTTCAATTCCACTCAGGCCTGCAGCAGAAAAGAGATATCAAAAGCAAGTATATGCGGAAACTAGAAAAGGGCTGTTATAAAAATAACCAGAACCTTAAAACACTGAATTATTAGATAATTTAGCTTTAAAACCTTACTAATTCAGAACTTGGTTTTACCTTTCTCTCAAGAAAAAAATTATTAATCTGTATAAAAAGATAAGAGCTTTTTAAAGGTTTTCTTTACACATGAACCAATCCTTATTGTGCTCACAGAAGAGACTCAAAATTATGGTTTGAATCTTAGAATTGATAGCAAGAAGACCTTCTCATTTTTAAAAAGAAACTATTCAAATATGTCATGATAACAATCAAATAATTTCATGGTTGTGTCTTTAAGAAACTATGAAGTATAAAATTATTCAATCTATATAATTTCTGATATTTAAAACATGTATATATTTAGAAATATATACATATAAGAAATCACAGTATCTCCCAAAGAGAACATGGTTAATTACTTTATAATACATATAGTAATGATAACTGTATAGTAACTTGCTTCTCTTATATTCCTCCTAACAATGTGACTTTTACCCATGTCCTTAAATATTCCTCCAAAACAATTTCAATGATTACATATAACATTACATTTAAAAGTAATTATCTTACTGTATTTAACCAATTTCTTTTCTTTTTTTTTTTTTTAAGACTTTATTATTTTGAGAGAGAGGGGAGGAGAGATAGGCAAAGAGGGAAAGAGACATCAATGTATGGTTGCCTTTCACCTGCCTCCACTGGAGACCTGGCTTGCAACCTGGTTATGTGCCCTGGCTGGGAATCAAACCAACGACCTTTGGGTTTGCAGGCCGGCACCTTATCCACTGTGCCACCAGCCAGGGCCAATTTCTTAAGATTAAACATTTGGGTTGCTTCAATTTTTTGGTTATTATTTTTTTTAATCTTCACCTGAGGATGTTTATTGATCTTAGAGAATATGGGAGGGAAGGGCAGACAGAGGGATACAGCTGAGCCACCAGCAAGTATTATTATTTTTAATTCTTAATTTTTTTTATAGGACCTTATGCCAAAATGGCTTTGTCTTCAAATAAATAAAATTAGGCCTAAAATATTTTGGAACCATTAATTCTCAGGTGTAATGGCCTAGTAAGAACAAATGTCAGAATTAAGTTCCGTGTATAAAAAACTATGCTGTCAACCACATTTCTTAGTATAAAAGAATCATCACCTTTGTCAGTCACTACTATGTTCTAACATGGTTTTCCATTATGTTAGAAGTAACTAACCTTGTTCATTCTGGTGGATAGCTATAGTTAAGGTTAGCTACAGTTCTAAACATATTAAATTTATTATTATTCTTTTGCCAAAACTATGAACAAATTAACCTCATAAAAAATATTAAAGGGCCATTACTACCATATTAATCTAAAAGAATAGTAATATTTTTAAAAAGATTTTTATTATTTTTAAGGAGAGAGGCAGAGAGGGAGAGAGACATCAATGTATGGTTGCCTTTCACCTGCCTCCAGCTGGGGACCTGGCTTGCAACCTGGTTATGTGCCCTGTCTGGGAATTGAATCAGTTACCTTTGGGTTTGCAGGCCAGCGCCTTATCCACTGTGTCACCAGCCAGGGTTCAGAATAGTAATATTATTAATATGCCATCTGGTGGCAGCAAGTGCAAAAGAAAGCAAATTTGCCAGGCACTGTGTTTACTGTATTACCAATACAAAGTCAGTCTTCCTCTTCTGAGTTTCAAATGAAAATGATGCTTTATAGCTTTTAATAGTTATAGTTTAAAATAGTGAAGCTCAAAATAATATGAACAAATTCCTATAAACATTGAAAATAACAGCCTTTTGTTATTGTATCATTTACAATTAATTTTACAATGTCTCAAAAAAATGTGATCTTGACAGTTATCAAAAATGTAATTGCAATAGCTTTCATTTGTGGGTAAAAGTAGGTTAAAAATAATAATTTAATAAATAAGTACAAAAATTACCTTTCATGTACTCACAACTATAAACCTACTTTTGCTCACCTGTGTGTGTATACCATGTAAAAATTACATTTCCTTACTCCACCCAAATCTAGCTAGCCTAGTTTTCCAACCCTATGAATAATTTATTCAACAATTATGTGTTAATAATTACTTATGTGCTAAGTGCTGCAGTGAACAAAAGAAATAATTTGCAGCTTCATGAGGCTCACACAAAATCTCTCATATATTCCTTTTTCCAGACTTGGAATAAGGGGTAATAAACGACCTGCTTGAAAACCTAAGTGTGTATGTGTGTGTGTGTGTGTGTGTGTGTGTGTGTATGTGTGTGTGTGTAATTTTCCTCCACATATAATTTATAAGAAAAAACTACACAAAAATTAAAGAAATACAAGAAAGTAGTTTTAAAATTATGATTACCTTAAATGTCTTTCTCTTCTATTGAAATGTCAGGCTATTTCAAAAGAAAAAATGGTGCCTTTAATATACTACTCTGTTTATTCAACTCCCCTAAATACTAAGTGACAGACAATTGAATTACATCAACCTAAAAAAAATGTATATAGAGTATGTTTTCACAAAGAACTATCACACAACAAAGTATGTTAAAGTGTCCTATAGTCCAAGACATAAAAATGCAGGGGACTAGGACCATGAGTGAATGCAAACTGAACAGTGATGAACAATGGCATGCAGGAACATTCCTCATACTGATGATTGGATCTTGTCAGCAAAAGAGAATTATCATTTTGTTTTTGTTATTGTCAACAAGATCCAAGATTTTACAGGTTAAAGATTAACACTGACAATTTCTTATGGTCCAACCTAATACCAATTATTCACAGCATAAGTTCCTTAAGGGTAGGCACCATTTCTTATTCCCCTCAAAATGAGGGAGAAAGATAAGTAAAAAGTAAACTGCCAAGCAGTGCAGTAAGTGCTTTGATGTAAATTTGTGTGTGTGCACACGCATAAGAGAGGAACATAGGCACACACCCATATAATGCATTAGAAATAAAAAGATATACTAGCCAATGATGAATGATATCAAGAAAATCAGAAGCCACCTGGAAAATAAAATTCCTTAGCTCAGTGATCAATATACTGAGATGTACATATTTAAAGAAATATAAAAGCATTAGGAAACCAATGACTGATTTCTCCCTAAAATGAAAAACAAGGCAGAGATGGTCTGCTCTTAATCATTCTCCTATTCAACATCATACTGAAAGTCCAATAGGGCTATAAGAAATAACAGGCAGACAATTTGGAAAATAAATAAATAAATCTGCCTAGGTTGCCAGACATGACTGATTATCTATATATAAAATCTCATGGAACCTCTAAAAATGTTCCCAGAATAAGTAAATTTAGCAAAATCATAAAATATATTTTCAGTATACTACCAAGGACTGGAAACAAAAAAGTTAAAAGCAGCAGCATTTATAACAGCACCCTCAAAATGGATATCTAAGATATAAATTTAACAAAATGTGTGCAGAATTTCAAAGCTAAAAACAATCAAATGTTAAAAAAGGAAATCAAAGATCTAAATAAATGAAGAAAAGTATCACGTTCATGGATTGAAAGACTCCCTGTAATATGCATGACACCAGATAAGGCGATAGGTGGCTATATGTATGTAGACATCTGCTTATTACACTTGACATATTCTTGCTTTAGAAAGTGGTGGAGGGTAGGTAGTCCTTGAAGGGTAGCTCAGTTGGTTAGAGCGTTGTCCTGATAAGCTAAGACTGCAAGTTCGATCTCTGGTTAGGGTACACATAAGAAACATCCAATGAATATATAAATAAGTGGACAACAAATCGGTATTTCTCTCTCTCTCTCTCTCTCTCTCTCAAAATTAGTAAATAAAAAAAAAAAAAATTAAAGTCAAAAAGAATCTAATCCCGCTTCTAAATCTACCAATTTACAGAAGAAAATAAGGGATAGAGGAACATGCTAAAGGACAACAGAAGACATAATTAGCGAAGCAAGTTAGTATGTCGGAAATTCCATAAAACAAATGAATTTCTTTTAAGATTCTTTTTAAGGGAGGGAGATACTGTTCCAGACCCAAAACCAGTCATATGCTATATTCAAACTTTAAGAATTATTTTAGCTAACTTTAAAGAGACATGCTGATTTTGCTCCAAAATACTTTAACAACATTAAGGAATGGTAAAATGCTGATAATTGTTGAAACTGGATAACCAATTCAAGGTGTTCATTAATGTCTTCTCTGTGTGACAAAGTTTAAGAATTAAATCGATCTGAATTTTTAAAGAATTATAAAGTGATATTTAAAAACCGCAATATTAGATTGGCATTTCCCTAGTTTTCTGCTCATACATAACACTATTTTAATAAGAAAAGTTTTTAAACGTTCAAGTGGTTAGGTCCAACATTGGTTTAAACTTTATAGCAAAACATATACCAGCCAATTTATGGAATCTAGGAGATCTAGATCAGAGATTCTCAAAGTCATTACTACAACCATTTTAAGTTAAATAATTTGTTGTGGAGCCCTGTCTCATCTATCCCAGGATGTTTAGCAGCATCCCTAGTTTTACCCACCGATAATGTCTGTAGTATTCCCCCTTCCCAAGTGCCGACAACCAGAAACATGTCCAGATATTGCCAATCTATCCCTGTTCTAAACTGCTCATTTTTCACATTGGTGAGCTTACTATAAAAGCAAAAAGAACTTACTTGTATAGTCCCCAAAAGCTCCCAAAAACAACTTAAGCAGCACAAGGCTAGCCAGAATCAGATAATACATACTTTTTCCACCGTAGCATAACTTCTCACAACCATGCAAGGTCTCAAATACTTGAATATTCAATCTTTTTTAAAAATGTAAATATGTACATTTTCTTACATTTAAATATAACATGCTAAACAAATTAGACTTTTCTGATGATTTATATGAAATATCCAGAACAGGCAAATCCACAGAGGCAGAAAGATTATTGGCTGCTAAAAACTGAGGACAGGGGAAAATGGGGAGTAATTACTTAATGAAATGGGGGTTCCTTCTGTGGTGATGAAAATGTTCTGGAACTAGATAGTGCCATAATAGTGCCCCACTGTTAATGTATTTAGTGCCACTGAATTGTGCACTTTAAAATAGTTAAAATAGTTAATTTGTGTGATGTAAATTATACCTAAGTAAGAAAGAAAGAAAAAAAAAAAGATGAGCTAGGTAGCTATTTATGTTGTTTTGCTAGTGTAGATCTGGGAAATACATTAACAATCAACTAAATAAATACTTAATGTAACAGTGGAAATGTAATCTACTTCCTTGAAAATTAATTCAGATTACTTACGTATCTAAAGTGCAGGATGGTAAAGCAACTTGATGAAATATGATGCAACCATTAAAAACTATAATTAGGAAGATTATGTAGTAACTACATAAAGCATGACTAGAATGAAATGACGCTATATGAACCCATATTATATAGGGGAAACTCCATGTTATTAATGAACCCTTGACAAACATTATGAAACAGCAATACAGCTGCCTGGTATGATTATGAGGAGTCATGATAATACATGTGAAGCATCTAGCACATTGTATTTGCTAAAAGCAAAGGTTATAAAACTGCATATACTCTTGGTTTAGAATTTTGCATTTATTCATTCCAACAATTACTGACTGCAATGCCACAATGTGTTAAGTTCTGGTAATAAAGAGATAGAACAGCATTCTTCTAAAGGAGTTACAGTTTTAGTAAAGGAGACAAACACACAAAGTGTTAATGTTCAAAGGATATAGTACAATGATAACTAGGAAAGCCTAGACCTTAAAATATGAAGAAAAGAAATGTTTATAAATACCTAATTAATGAAATACATTATACAGTCAGAGAAGCACAACTAATCCAATCTAGGGTAGTAGCAGGGTGAACTGAGTGTGTGTGTGCATATGTGCTGTCAGATGCCACTTTTGTCAGGAGGATGGTCTTAAGGATTTGGACAAAAAAAAGCAAAAAGACTTTTGTAATCACAAGGACAGGATGCAAAACAAGAGAGAGATACTATAGGTGGAAATATAAATCAACATAGCCTCTATGGAGGGCAAGTGACAATAGCTAGCAAAATTATGAACATATATATACCACTGAGAAAGATCTCCAAAATATATCAATGATGGTGGTGGTGGGGTACAACAACCAAGTAAGCATCTTGTGTGTTAATAGAAGGAGAAAGATGAGAACATATTTGTATATGCCTATCTTGTCTATTGTAAAATCTGCCATTACCAAAACCCAACTGTATACTCTCCTCTGCATCCCAGGACTGAAGTCTGACACTACATTTCCCAGGGCCCCTTTTCCCAAATGATTCAAGAGTAGCCCAAGACAATGAAGGACATTCATGCAAGAGTTAATGAAGAAAATGAGAACTATTATTGTCTGATAGCAACTGTGAGTAAATGCACAAGAAGACAAAAGGCATGAAGTTTGAAGTGGCTGCTGCATGACAATCTTCTGCTTTTTCCAGACCCAATATTGTACAGCTAATCCTCAAATAACGATAATTTCTCTCAACATCATTTTGTTTTAATGTTGATGAAATGCCATAAGAACTTAGCTGTTGATATCAATTCAATTAGCCTATGGTAAAAATAGTTACATTAGACATCTTTTTGCCCCAATTCCAACAGCCTATCAATGACATTAAGCAATGACCTATGATGTGTCAATTTTCCAAAGTCCAGTATTTCAGTGGAATAACAGTTAAGCTCAAGTTTCATATGCCAATTTGAGAATTTAAAAAAGGTATATAGACTATCAAAGGATAAAGAGTCAATCGTGAAAAAAAATGAATTTCATACCATATATAAAAATTCCAGGTGAATCAAAAACTAAATGGGTAAAGATACTGCAAATTTTTAGGAAAAAAAAACAACCTTATTTTTAGGAACTTGATGGATTTCTTACACAAGAAAGGAAAAGTAACATAAAAGTATGATTATATTACAATTTAAAATTTCTGAATAAAACTCCATAAACAAAATGAAAAGATTAGCAACACATTAACATGTATATATATACCAAATCAACAAAAAATTCATAGCACACACATACACACATTCTGACTACTGTAAAGGAGGGTAAACAAGCAATTCACACAAAAAATTTTCAATTGGTCAAAAAATATAAAAATAGAGTCAATCTCACCAGGAACCTTGAAAATACAAAACAAGATACTACATCACACCCATGAAACTAAAAACTGAAGCCAAACTAAAACAATTATCAACAAGTATGAAAGTAAAGAGGTAATATAGTTGGTACAACCACTCTGGAGAAAATAAAAATTACACAGTAAAGGAGAACATGAGTACATACTCTATGACCCAGCAAGATATTTCCCCACATCAACTTCAGGAAACTTTGACATGGACAAAGAAGACACACCAGAACTTCTAATAAAGCACTATCTGTAATAACTGAAAACTAGAAACAACTTAATTGCAATATGTCAGAGGAATAAACTATGATTTATTTATATTATATACCATAGCAATTATAATAAATGTTATCAACATGGATAAACTTTAAAAACAATGCTACAGAAGACACACATACCATTTAAAAGTTTAGAAACACTAAAAATGACAGTATGTATTGTTTAGGACATTTCTATGGGAATATAAATACAATGTAAGTACAAAAAATAAATGTTAAGTTTCAAACTGGTTTACCTATGAAAGGATGGGAGTGAGACTCTAGCTTTACATGGAACTACTTTATTCTTTAAGAGACACAAAGGAAATACAGTAAAGCCTTAGCATCTATTTTTTCCTGGTGATTGGTACTTAGGTTTCTACTAAATTTGATTTCATCCTATGTGCCAAAAAAATTTCAATCTAATTAAAAATATAGTTCAAAAAAGATCATTCTGCTTAACTTGCATGTAGAAGATGAACTGAAATGGGGGCGAGACTGGATAACAGCAGACCATGAAATGGGAAAAAGAGAGAACTATGACTGGAGAGTTGTGTTGTTTGTCTGCTTTTTTAGAGAGAAGAAAAGGGAGAGAGGCAGAGAGGGGAAAAGACATCAATGCATGATTGCCTTTCACCTGCCTCCAGCTACAGACCTGGCTTGCAACCTGGTTATGTGCCCTGGCTGGAAATTGAACCAGCGACCTTTGGATTTGCAGGCCGGCATCTTATCCACTGTGCCACCAGCCAGGGCTCTGGGGAGTTCTTTATAGCTAGCTATGCAAGCCTGCTATGCCTATGAGTCATTTTCTTTTCTTTAAGATCTCCTATAATGTTGAAATGTTTGGGCATATACTCTAAACCAAAGTGTAAAAAAAAGTCTCCTGATGTCAGCTTGATTTAGGAGACTAATAAAATTCAAGTTCAGTTATGTCACCTTCTAGTTAGTATACCTTTATACAAAAATTTTTTAGTAAAAATCAAAGCCTGAGAACCTCTACCTAGAAATTAATTCACAGTATTATATGTCTGAATTACTCACACAATATACCAAAGACACGTGCTTGTCAATCTGCGCCAAACTTGTCACTTTCACTATTGTGTATCACATAAACCACCAGCTTACAAATGCAGTCTAAAATCTCATCATCAGAAAAATTTCTAGACATGGACCTCAACAGTTAGTCATTAACATTGGCTCCAAACAGAATTATAGGCAAAAACATTGCAAATTCCAAAGAGATGTAAGAACAACTAACTAGTCAACTCTACCAAATAACTATGTTCTCATACATGTAAGTTGAATCTAAGAGCATCCTTTCATCAAAACTAGTATTTCAGATGATTCCATCATGTATGTGTGCATGTATATGTATTCATATACATTCATGCTCATTCATAGGCAGATGACAAACCAAACAGACCCAGCTCTGATTAAAGGGGGAATGCACACCTGGAAGTTCACCAGGTCACTTCTACGCTTCCTATCACAAACACTGCAGTAAAATCCTAGAACCCTGAGAAACATCATATGAAAAGTACTGCTCCTAGACAATTACCAAAAATTTGCCAAGCCCCAGCAGTTATTTGTACATGTAATTTTAAAAAATGCTGCAGTAATACAACTTTTAAAATGGAATTACTAATTTCTTTCAGGGTTGTCTGCTTATCAACATAAACTGCCGCACAGAGACTCTACTAAAAAAGGAACATAAAGGAAAGGAGGGAAAAAATATTCCCACTTTACCTTTGCTCTCTACTTGTGCTTACACAGAGTCCCTTTTCAGTTTGAGATGCCAACCCTTCAGAAACCCCACACACATGATTACATTTGGGAAAACGAAAAACAGTTCATTCCTGTTAACTCTGGGTTAGAGAATAGGTTTTCTTGCCTTTTGAGAATCATTCATTTTTTAGCTGCAAAGATGTAGGTATAACAGGCTGTCTGGTGGATACAACACTCTCTGGGCATTGTTATCACAGAGTACAGTTCAACTGGTGATTAATACATATCCATCCTAAAAGTATCCAGCCACATAATGAAAAACAGAGACATTTAATGAAGAAGATACAAGATAGGACTAGGCCTTTGTTTCCAGATCATAACCACAGACTTACAATTCATCTCTGGTTATGACCTTCTTGAGGAAATCTAGTTCATCGGTAGCAGTTTGAATCAAATCATTAGCAACTGCAGCACAATGTTCCTTCTGCTCTGGTGGCAGAATGAATTTTGCCATGACATGTTTCATGCCAAAATCCTGAATCAAAATCTCAGACATGGTAGTTTTGGGAATCCCCAGATCAGCTTCTAGTTCTCGCACTGTCAGTCGCTGATCTTTATTGATTGCAGTCTATACATGGTCTACATTCTGCTTGTTGGAGGCCTCCTAGAACATGGATCACTTTCAATAGAATCTCAGCCATCTTTGAAGCATTTGTGGCACACTTTTATTTGCACTGTCCTGGGTACATTGCCCCCAGAAGCTTTCTGAATCATTCAAATAGTTTCCGCAGAGGTATGTGTTCAAGTTTCACACAAAATCTGATGCAGATTCATTGCTCTACTTGCTCATTTTAAATGCAACAACTACATAGCACACAAGCTCACTCAACAATGTCTACCACCTTTACTGACTAGTACAATGAAGCCATCATTGTTCACCCACGTGCACTCCAGTTCACTCTCCTTGGCTGCCAGGTTACATGGACGTCACGTAAACCATTTTTGTTATATTAGCAATGGCTATACTTTTTTCCAGAGAGACCACATATTGAACTATTAACATTTTTGCTTCTTCTCTTTTAGTCCTTTATAAAAGAACCATTTTTCTTCTTTTGTTTCCGTTCCTAACATTTGTCTTTTATTAAATGAAGTCAGATGCAACTAACAGTGATTTTTGACTTATGATTTACTACAGGGATAATCAATCACTCTCTAGTAGTAACATGAAATGGTTATGTTTTAGAGTTAGAATAGATCTAGGATTAGCTCTGTTACCTTGGTTAAGTCATTTAATCTCCCTGTAAAATAATACCACTTACCTCAAATTCATATAAAGCACTCAATACGTATGAAGTACGTAATAAACATAAATCCCTTCCCCATCTCTCTCCTCCTTCCCTCCAACTGCCCCAGGGCAGCTGCTGGGTCCTTTGTCTTTAAGGACCAAAAGAGACGAGCACAATTTAGGCAATTACGGGGAAAAAATCTTTCTAGATTACATCCAGGCACCTCAGAAAATAACCAAGGGGGCAGAAAGGGGGTGTGAAGAAGAGTGCAGCCCTCCAAACACTACTCACCCAGAAGAGCTCTGCCTTTGTCATAAGATACTGCTATAATCCACAGGCTTCAGAAATATGAATTCTGAAAAAATCACCAGTGTTGACAATGCCACCTTTCCCCGGTACAGATACATGTAACACAAAAACTACACCTTCAAAAGTCACTGGGGTGATCGTCTTCTTCAAGGGCTCACTTCTTCCCTGTCAGAGGTTTGACCAGGACACAGCTCTCACATCTCATCCGTCAAAAGCGACCAGTACTGTTCAAGGCCCAATCCTTTGTGCTTCTGCTAAAAGGGGAGTTTTTGGAAAGCTACTGAGGGTGGCTCACATAGGAAAAGGGTGTGATAACTAAATCATAGCAAGGGAAGGAATGCAGATGAGCATCAGGAACAACTGGAACACAGTATCCAAATTGCCAAGACATTTGCTTGTTATGACAGTGGGCATCCTTCTCTCTCAGTGCAGACCAGCTTCCTCCAAAGAGTGGCAAACATGAACATGGACAGCTCTCAAGCACTCTATCTTTCTACAACAGAGAGGAGTGATTTTCTTCTCTGGTTTTCGTTAAAAACTCCTAGGGAATTCTGATGAGCCTCAGTGGAGAGGGGCGGGGGAGGAGGTGACTGAGTAGTGAAGGACTCTGGTAAGTCTCTTTTAAGCCCTATTTGGACCACATGGTAAGGGACAGAGAGATGGAGAGATAGAATCCAAAAGTAAGTAAGTACTATTCCTGTAAGACATGAGCATGGCAGATAAGCCAAATGGCATAACTATTATAGTGGGACAGTTAAAACAAGACAAAACAAAACAAAACACCCAGCAGCTTTGGGAATCAAAGAAATCTTGGTTAAAATCCTTACTCTATCAGCCAGCAATAAAGCTTAAGCAAATTATAATCTCTGAATCAGTTTCCTCATCTAAAAAATGAGAGACTAGAGTGAGATTTTTTTAAATATCATAAATTTCCCAGTATAATTCTACTACATTAACAGGCATAAAGATAGAAATACTTTATTAGATCATTAATTCATTCAATCTCACATTTTTCACTGAAACCACTGAATGTTTCCATACTTATTATAGTTAAGTGTTTATGAAAGTTCTTGATATGTAAAAGGCATTCTTCTATCATGTAGTAGTATAGAATTTCAGGGGACTCAAACCAACACTTGACTATTTGCAAAAAGAAGTATTTCATATACTTCTAAACCAGAAAAGTTCTTCCTTACACTGAGCTCTTCACTTCCTATGGTTTTCATCACTAGTTCTTTCTTTGACATGATAAAAAGTCCATGCCTGCTTCCCCAGACCATGCCTCCAAATACTTGAGGCAACCATGATGCCTCCCATTCCCCTATCCAGGTTGATTTTCCCAGCTACACACTACAATTTGCCTTAATTATTCCACATAACATGCACCTATTGCCAGAAATGTGATCATTCATATGTGGAATAGTAAGAATTGAGGCCTCCTTGTCATTTTCCTTGTACTAAACACTACACTTTTTTTTTTTTTTTTTTGTCACATGTAATTATGTGCCAGCAAAATGTACTCTTACACCCTCCACCATTAATAATATGCTACTGGAATTATTTTTTAGAAGAACAGGATCTTGCATTTCTCCCTATTCAATCTCCCTTTTGGTTCATATCCAATCATAGCAGCCTATCAAGATCAATCGCCTTCATCTGTGATCCAAAGTCTCAATACTGATGTTCAATGATATTACTGGGTCTCTTCCTTGCAAGTAGGATGACACTTCCCTACTCACCAACACCTAACTTAGGGGTGGTCATATAATTAGCTTTAATCAATTAAACATGAGTTGAAGTGATGTGACAGAAGCCTCTGAAGGCTGACATGCAATTCAGATATTCCTTTTCTCGTATCACAAATACAAACTAACTCTTAATGATTAGTGCTTCACTTCCCCTGGAAACAAATAACTCTTTAAATAATTTATTCTAGAATCTCACCTGAGAGCCACATCCAGCTCTATAATCTTCCTTCTTCCCCTTTCTGAAAAGTGGAGTAACCTTTCCCTGTCTCTAGTCTTCAGGCACCTCTCTCCTTAACTTCACAAGGCCTGAAAACATAAAAAGTTATTTAGAGACTTCATTTTCAAGTTCCTACAACCCAAAGATATAATTCATTTAAGACAAAAACAAATAACTGCTATTCTTATTTATGTCTGGACTTCATTTCCCTCATTTGGTTAAATCTCACTCTTTTTCTTAAAACCCAAAGACCAACCTTTGATGAACATGGCCAGTCAGAGGAATCTTTTCCTTCAGATGTAATATTTGTCTTCCCACACAGAGCTATTCTCAGTATCCTGTGTTTTTTGCTGCTTAAGATTTATTCAACATTTACCAAGGACCTACTATGTCTAAGATAACTGTTGGTATGGGACATGATCTCTGCCCTTAAGGAATTTACAGTTAAAATTGTCAAATGAACACTAGAGAAATGGGTAAGAACAACAGAAGGGGTTTTGAATGCCATACTTAGGCAGTGCTAAAAAATATAAATTGAAATCAGTCAGCCCCAAGTTGATGATATTCTGATGTCAACTTTCTAATTATTAAAACTGAAATAATTAATAGCAAAGGACTACTCAAAGAATGAAATCAGACAACACAATGGACTTAGCTCTAATTAATACTAATATTATCCTGAATATAATGGTCAACTGAAAAAAATGACACACTGGTATAAAAAGTAACATTTATATTTTAGAAATATTATGTTTTAGATCCAGTAGCAAAGGATTAAAGGGTGAGTCTGAAGTCCAGAAATACAGTTAAAAGGCTTTTGCAATAATCAATGACTCAGGGAGTAAAAAGAATGAGAGAAAAATCACCAAAGGGTTCAGTCCTGGCTCCTATTAATAACACTATAATCTTGTACAAGTTAACATCCTCTCTAAGTCTCAGTTCTCTCATTTAAGATTTGACCTAGATGATTAAAGTTTATTTACAGTGCACCACCTCTTCTTAATTACGTCACATTTTATGCCTATGCCTGTTATAGGCATCTCTTATACAAATATCTTTAACCACAGGAACGAAATCTTCACAAAGAACAATTAAATGCTAAAAATCACCTTCAGGCCCTGGCTGGTGGCACAGTGGATAAGTCACTGGCCTGTGAACCCAAAGGTCACTGGTTCGATTCCCAGCCAGGGCACATAACCAGGTTGCACGCCAGGTTTCCAGCCAGGTCCGTGGCTGGAGGCAGGTGAAAGGCAACCATACATTGATGTCTCTCTGCCTTTCTGCCTCTCCCCCTTCCTCTCTCTCTCTCTCTCTCTCTGGAAATAATAAATAAAATCTTTAAAAAAAAAAAATTACCTTCAAATGCCAAGCATAAAACACTAAATGTATGCACAATGCCAAGAACCGGAAGAAGGCTGCATCTGTGATTAGGTTTTGAGATAGCAAAACAAACAAAAAAATCTGTTATATATATCTAGAAACTGTTGAGTTAAATTCTTTGCAATGTAGATGACTTTTACCATTTTGTAAATAAAAAGCCCCAAGCTTTCTATAGAATAACATGAACAACTTTCAAGATATACTTTCCATAGTAAATCACTGGATAAACAAATTTCTAAATTATCTAATTGCATCTTCTACGTAATTGCTCCATCAGTTACAACTAAATGAGAAAAAAGGTATTCAAACTTAAAGTAAAATTATCTCTGTTCAGAGACATGATCTTGTATGTAGAAAACTCTAAACACCATAAAAATACTAGAATTCAAGAAAGTTGTAAGAAACCAAAAACAAACAAAAAAAACACACGCACACAAAAATCAGTTTTTTAAAAGATTTTATTCATTATTTTTCAGAGAGAGGGGAAAGGTGAGAGGGGGAGAGATGTCAGTGTATGGTTGCCTTTTACCTGCCTCCAGCTATGGATCTGACTGAAGACCTGGCTTGCAACCTAGTTATGTTGCCCTGACTGGGAACTGAACCAGCAGTGATCTTTGGGTTCGCAGGCCGGCGCCTTATCCACTGTGCCACCAGTCAGGGCCTATTTATTATTTTTAGAGAGGGGAAGGAGGGAGAGAGAGGCAGAGAGGGAGAGAAACATCAATGTATGGATGCACTTCACTTGCCTCCAGCTACAGACCTGGCTGGAGACCAGGCTTGCAACCTATTTTTTTAATACACCAACAACAAACAATCAAAAAGGAAATTAGAAAGAAATTAAAGAAAACCAGATAAATGAAAGGATGCTCTATGTTCATGAACTGGAAGATTTAATATTGTTTAAATTAACATATTAATGTTCATATTAAATCTAGATTCAACAAAATTCCTTTGTAAATTTCCATATTTTTTACAGATTAAAAGTTTAAACGGGCCCTGGCTGGTGGCACAGTGGATGAGGCGCCGGCCTGGGAACCCAGGGATCGCTGGTTTGATTCCCCAGCCAGTGCATATGACCAAGTTGCAGGTCAGGTCTCCAGCTGGTCCACAGCTGGAGGCAGGTGAAGGGCGGCCATGCACTGATGTTTCTCTCCCTCTTTGCCACTCCTTCCCTTCCTCTCTCTCTGGAAATAATAAATAAAAATCTTTAAAATTAAAAAAAAAAAAAAAAGTTTATATGGAATTTCAAGGAACTGTGACTAGCCAAGACAATCTTGAAAAAGAACAAACTCAGAGGTTTCACATTTCCTGATTTCAAAACTTAACTACAAAGCTGCAATAACCAAAACAGTGTAGAACTGGTATCATATGACATATAGACCAATGGACTAGAACAGATTCCAGAAATAAAGCTTTGCATAGATGTATGGCCAAATGATTTCAACAAGGGTGCCAACACCACTCGGTGGGAGAAAGGAGTCTAGTCTTTTCAACAATGCTGTTAAAAGAGCTGGATATCAGCATGCCAAAGAATAAACTGGACACTTATACCATATACAAAAATTAACTCAAAATGGACCAAAGATCTAAATGTAAGAGCTAAAACTAAAACTCTTAGAAGAAAGGAGCAGAAAAGCTATGACACTAGGTTTGGAAATACCTTCTTCAACATGACACCAAAAGCAGGCAACAAAAGAAAAAATTAAATGATCTTAATCAAAATTTAAAACTTTGTGTGTCCTGGCTAGTGTGGCTCAGCAGATTGGGTGCTGGCCTGTGAACCGAAAGATCACTGCTTCAATTCCCAGTCAGGGCACACGCCTGGGTTGTAGGCCAGGTCCCAGCTGAGAGTGAATGAGAAGCAATGGACTGATGTTTCTCTTACACATCAACGTTTCTCTCCCTCTCTTTCTCTCTGTCCTTCTCTCTGAAAATAAATAAAACCTTAACAAAAGCAACCAAAAAATTAAAAATGTTAAAAAAAATTTTGTGCATGAAAGGACACTACCAATGCAGCAAAAAAAGCAACCTAGAGAGTGTGAGAAAATACTTGCAATTTGTTATCTTTATGCATTTATATCCAAAATTCACAAAGAATTCATAAACCTCAAAAAAAGTAACAAAAGAAAATCTGATTTCAAAATGGGCACCCCCCCCTTTCTATAAAGATAAACACATGACAATAAGAACATGAAAAGAATGAAAATCAGAATCACAAAATACCACTTCATACTCATTAGATTGGCTATTATAAAAAAACAAAACAGATTGGGAATTACAACTAAATTATAGGGAAATCATCCTGAATACTAGCTGGAGAGAAGCCTTATAACCAAGGATGAAAAGAAGGAACCCCATCACCACAATGAGACTGGCAGGGAGTGTGGGGGAAGCAGAAGAGGGCTGGCTAGGCTCCCACAGGCAACAGCTGACGTTCTAGAGGGACATTTTAGCAGCTGGGAAGGTCCCCCCTGAGAAATGTGGTGTCTGAACCCCAAGCTGGCCTCCACAGCCTACTACAGCACCAGAACCTGCAAATAAACCTAAATAACATCTGCAGGATAAGAGAGGTCGACAGAAATACAGTCATAATGGGGATTTTAACACTGCACTGACTAACGGATAGATGTTCCAGGGAGAAAATCAACAAGAAGATAGCAGCCTTAAACAACACACTAGATCAAATGGATTTAATTGCTATCTTCAGAGCATTTCACCATAAAGCAGCAGAATATACATTCTTTTCAAGTGTCCACATGGAACGCTTTCTAAGATCACATGTTAGGACATAAAATAAGTCTCAATAAATTTAAGAAGACTGAAATCACATCAAACATCGTCTCTGACCATACTATGAAACTAGTAATCAATTACAAAAGAACACTGAAAAAACAAACAAACAAACACAGACCTGGAAGCTAAATAACATGTTATTCAACAATGAATAGGTCAACATTGGGATCAAGGAAGAAATTAAAAAGATACCTTGAAACAAATGAAAATGAGAATATATTAATCCAAAATCTGTGGGGCACAGGGAAAGCAATTCTAAAAGGGAAATTCATAGCATTACAGGCTTAAAAAAAAAAAAAAAAAAGACAAAACACCAAGAAAAAGCTCAAATAAATTATCTAACTTCACACTTAAAGGAACTTGTAAAAAAAAAAGAAAGAAAGAAAGAAAGAACAAAGCCCAACACAAGTGGAAGGAAGGAAATAATAAAGGTAAGAGCAGAAATAAATAAAACAATCTAAAAAAACAACAACAACAACAAAAGATCAATGAATCCAAGAGGTGGTTCTTTGAAAAGATAAGTAAGATTGACAAACCTTTAACCAGACTCATCAAGAAAAAGAAAGGGCCCAAATAAATAAAACCAGAAATGAAACATGAGAAATAACACCACCAAAGAAATACAAAGAATTGTGAGAAAATATTATAAAAAACTACAGATCAACAAACTGGACAGCCTGGATGAAGTGGGAAAATCCACAGAAACATACAAGCTTCCAAAACTAAGTAAGGAAGAATCAGAATCTAAATAGGCTACACCTAGTGAAACTGAAGCAGTAACCAAAAAAGTCCCAACAAACAAAACCCCTGAACCACATGACTTCAAAGGTGAATTTTATCAAACACTCTGCAAAGAACCAACACCTCTCCTTCTCACAGCTTTAAAACATTCAAGAGAAGGGAAGACTCCTCAGCTTGTTTACAAGGCCAGCACTGTCCCAATTCCAAAACCAGATAAATAACACTACAAAAAAAAAAAATTATAGGCCAATATCCAGTCGGAGAAAGACAATTACCATATGATTTTACTCATGTAGAATCCAATGAACAAAGCGAACTAACAAGAAAAATGGGGACAGACTTGTAGATGGAGTGCAGGATGAGAGCAGGACAATAGTGTGGTGAATGCTAAGGACTGGAGGGTATAAGGGGACTAAATATTAATGGGAGAAAATTAAGATAAATAAAATAATGAATATAAAATACTTAGCAAAAACTAAATTTAAAAGGAGAAAATAATAAGTGTTAGTGAGAATGGTGAGAAATTAAAACTCTGTATTGCTGGTGAGAATGTAAACTGGTATAGCCATTAAACACAGAATTACCATATAATCCTGCAATTCCAATTCTGGGATATAACCCCGGAACTAAAAGGAAGGACTCAAATAAGTATTTACATGCCCACGTTCATAGCACCATTATTCACAAGAGCTAAAAGTGTCCATGAATGGATTAATGGATAAACAAATATGGCACATCCTGTGCATATACTGAAATATTATTCAGCCTTAAAAAAGGATAGCTTGAGGCCCTGGCTGGTGGTATAGTGGTTAAGGTGCCGACCTGTGAACCCAAAGGCCACTGGTTCAATTTCCCAGCCAGGGCACATAACCAGGTTGCAAGCCAGGTCTCCAACCAGGTCCATGGCTGGAGGCAGGTGAAAGGCAACCATACATTGATGTCTCTCTCCCTCTCTGCCTCTCTCTCTTCCCCCCTCTCTAAAAATAATAAATAAAATCTTTAAAAAGTAAAAAAATAAAAAATAAAAATAAAAAGGATAGCCTGTCACATGCTACAATGTGGATGAACCTTTCAGACATTATGCTAATTAAGTCAATCACAAAAGAACAAACAGACAGCCAAAACCAGTGTGATTTAGTGGTTGAGTGTTAGCCCACAAAGCAAAAGGTCACAGGTTCCATTCCCAGTCAGGACACATGCCTAGGTCACAGGTTTGGTGTGCTGTAGGGGCGTGTACAAGAGGTAATCAATAGATGTTTCTCACAACAATGTTTCTTTTCCTCTCTCCCCTCTAAAAGAAAATAAAGATTATCCTGCCTAGCATGACTCTGGACTGAGTGCTGGCCTATGAACCAAAAGGTCATTGGTTTGATTCCATTTAGGGCATAGGCCAGGTAACCATTTGAGGGCGTGCAAGAGGCAAATGATTGTTGTTTCTCTCCCTTTCTTTCTCTCTGCCTCCCCCTCTTTCTGAAAATAAGTAAAATATTTTTAAAAGATTAAAAATATTTTTATAAAGAAACGAATATATGATTCCACTTACATGAAGCAGAACGGTTGTCACGAGTTAGGGGAGTTAGGAAATGAGAAATTAATGTTTAATGGGTACAGTTTCATTTTGTGAAAATAAAAAATGTTCTGGAGCCTAGCTGGTGGCTCCATGGATTGAGCACCAGCCTGCAAACCCAAGTGTCACTGGTTCTACTCCAAGTCAGGGCACATAACCAGATTGCAAGCCAGGTCTTCAGCCTGGTCCTCAGCTGGTGGCAGGTAAAAGGCAACCATACATTGATGTTTCTCTCCCTTTCTTTCTCCCTCCCTTCCCCTCTAAAATTAATGAATAAGCTCTTTTTAAAAAATGCTCTGGAGATGAATGGTGGTGATGGTTGCACAACAATGTGAATATATTCAATGTTGTTAAATTGTATATCTCATGGTTAAAATGATAAATTCTATGTGTGTGTATTTTATCACAATAAAAGCACTAAGAAAATGTTTTGCTTTTACATAATTAGAGTTCAGGAAAATACATCTTTTGTTGGATAACTCTGAATGAGAATTTTTTTCAACACCTTAAATATTCTGATAGATTCTGTCACACAAAATTTCTTTCTGAAGACCTCTATACCCAAATACTTCATGTCACTAATCAGATAGGACTGTAAGTACAAATCATTTGATCTAAAACAAGGAAAGCAGAGTATAACAAGAAGAAGAAAAAAAAAAACACAAAACCTAAAAAGAAAACTGTACCTACTTAAATTTTTCCCAAAAAAGTATACTGGTTATAAGAAAATATCTTTTTTTCAAGCCAAGTTTTTAAAGCTAAAACTTCCTCACATTTAACTAGTGAAAAACATCCAAGTATACAACTATCAATGCTAAGTATTATTTGTACTAGCCCTTGAATATACAGTAATCATTGCATTTTCCAAGTATTCTTGTTCTTACTCCCCATTATAAAGTGACTATGGGTTATAAGGCTCTCATGGATTAAATGAGTACACACAAAAAATTTTATTTACAAAATCAGCTTAACAAAAATATTAATATCTAGGAGAAAATCACTGCCTTTAAGTTTTTAACTCAACCTCTGACTGATGTTCCTCATTGGTTTCCTCTGGATCTTCCACAGCTTTGCACACCATAAAGCACTCGTTCACTGACTTCACAGGTATCTCTCTGAAAACCCTAAGCACACGCCAAACTTACCCTTTAGGTAACCAAGACCAGATTCTAAATCAAGGTAATCCTGTTAATTTTATATAGATAAGAAAACATCTGTGGAGATTCTGGCTGGTGTGGCTCAGTGGACTGAGCACCAGCCTGTGAACCCAAGTGTTGGATTCCCAGCCAGGGCACATAATCAGGTTGCAAGCCAGATCCCCAGCTGGAGGCAGGTGAAAGGCAACCACACATTTATGCTTTTCTCCCTTTCTTCCTCCCTCCCTTCCCCTCTCTCTAAAAATAATGACTAAAATATTTTTAAAAAGAAAAGAAAAAAAATAAAACATCTGTGGAAAGTCTCTTTCCCTCTAAATCACTTTCAGCAAGGTTCTCCTAGATTTGGCTAAAAAAAATTACTTCCAAAGTAACCAATCAACAATTTACTCAAACCCAGAGCTTTATATTCAGTGTTTACAGAAACATAAATTATGATTTTGTTATGGTGAAAGCTATGTGTCAATAATTAACATGCTCCTATAATATAATCCCCCTTTTATGGGTATGCAATCTCTTACATTTACAATTCCATCTTATTTCTCTAAAACTCTCATAAGATGTTTTCCATGATCGTTTGCCTAATTGCAACTTCTAGAAAATATCTTTCCACCATTTCCTGCAATTTTTTTTGCCATTTTTCCAGATATAATTCTCTACTCATGTTTTTTTAGCCATATGGAGTGACAATTAACCATCATACATTCTACTACATATTTTACACATTAAAAATACACTTGGGTTGAAATAAAAGGCCACACTTTCCATCAAAACCAAAGGAATTTAAATCTTCTAGCCTATGGTAGCCTAACTCAACAAGAGACCCAAACTTAGCTTCAACAATGTCTGAGGGACCAATCCCAGAAAGCTATTTGTTCAAAAAAAGTTTTGGTCTCAAAACCCCTTCACACTTTTAAGTGATTGAGAACCCTGAAGAATTTTGCTTATGGAAGCTACTTATTTTATTATTTTTTTAAAAGATTTTTTTACTTATTATTTTCAGGGAGAGGGGAAGGGAGAGAGGCAGAGAGGGAGAGAGATGAAGCTACTTATTTTGATGTCTCCTAGATTCAAAATTAAAACTGAGTAAATATTTTCAATTTACTTAATGTTATATAGCAATATAAATAACTTTATTAATAAAATTATTATTTTTAAAAATTAGTTAGGCCCTGACCAGTATGGCTCACTTGATTGGCAATGTCCCCAAAAGCAAAAGGTCTGTCCAGAAAGCACTGAATCAATGTCAATTATTGTAAACAGTTTGCAAGGTTGGGGTGGTGGGGGGTGGCAGAGGACAATGGATCTACATTTCTCTCCCTCTCTTTAAAAATAAATTTTAAACATTTTTTTAAATAATGAAATGAGTGACACCATTTGCATTTTTATAAACCTCTTTAATGTAGGGCTAAATAGAAGACAATATACTGCAGAGCAGTAACATAGCTGCTTTTGCATTCAATCTGCTATGTAAGTTTTCCTGTTTCAAGTGTGTGGGGAAAATCTGTAACTCCTAACTACAGAAATTGGTACCATATTATAAAAAGCCTTTTCAAATAATCATGGATATTCTTCTTTGACATTCATTAAAACATGACAAGTGGTATCTCTTAAAGGTTGGTTGCAATGTGAAATGTGAAACTAAATCAATTAACTTTTCTGTTTTTCACACTGAAATTTAAACATTTTTAATGTATCTTTTACCCGTGTGGGATTTTACAACATTATAATCAGTCATTTGGAAAATGCTGGTTCACAAACATGTTATCAAAGTATTGACTGTGGTAGGTAAAATGTTACTTTGCATTCTAGTACTTAGAAGGCAAGTGACATAATTATATGCCTAAACTCCTTGCTACCTGTTTGGTGCTGGACAAAAATGTGGCCCTTACTCTGAAAAAAATTAAGTTCAATACTAAAGAGGTAAATTTCCCCACAGTTTCAATTCTAACTTCCATAAGTTCAATGAAAACACGGTAAATTCTTGAAAATGGTAGTTGTTCTTTTTTATTTTAATGAATGAATGAAAAAAAAAAAAAAAGAGCTTCTGCACTCCAAAGGCAAGAGTAGGCAATAAATGAGAGTGGTTATAGAAACAAGGTCATCTCCTGCAGTAAGTTACACAAAGGAAAAACCATCCCTTGATAAGCTGGCAATCACAAGGATTGATTACAACAGAATCTGGCAAGACAGCGGGAGGAGACTTTTCTCCTTTGATTTTATATTTCTGTGAAAAACAAGTAGGTGGCAAAAACCTGAAGTGCTCTGCTCTTCAATTTTTCCTAAGAAGTAAAACAAAACCTTATACATATTCTTTCTATGGTTAAAAAAAAAGTTGCAAATACCAAATAAAACAATCAAACATTTCTGTCATATCAAAACTACTGAAAGGTACTGCTTATGTACAACCTGCCTTTAAGAATTAAAAAAAAAAATTTAAGGTTAGCTGCCAAAAAAATGTTTATCTAAGTTTTTTAATACAGCAAGCAGTGATTCTCAAACTGTTGTTTCGCAAACTTCATAGACAGCTCCATGGTTCCATCCTACAAACTGTATAGCTCTGTAAATATTTTATGCCTTAAGGGAGTAGCTGCTTGGACGTAAACATCTTTTTTTTTTTTTAAGATTTTATTTCATTATTTTTAGAGAGAGGAGAAGGGAGAGAGACAGAGAGGGAGAGAAACATCAATGTATGGTTGCTTTTCACCTGCCTCCAGCCACAGA
The DNA here is from genome assembly GCA_004026585.1 of Noctilio leporinus. Lineage (NCBI taxonomy): Eukaryota > Metazoa > Chordata > Mammalia > Chiroptera > Noctilionidae > Noctilio > Noctilio leporinus. The sequence continues at coordinate 59,963 of PVIW01000836.1, forward strand.
CCTGAATGAAGACCTGGCTAGCAACCTGGTTATGTGCCCTGGCTGGGGAATCGAACCTGCGAACTTTGGGTTCGCAGGCCGGCGCCTTATCCACTGTGCTACCAGCTAGGGCCTACATAAACATCTTTTAACTGCTGAAAAGCACAAGGAAGAAGGAATTTCAGAGAAAAACGCATACTCACCTTCTTAGAGCCTGTTATCCCTAAAAAGCATTCAGAATGCAGTCTTTCAAAGCCCTTTCTTCATGGTTCAAATATGATGTCAGAATTCTGCATAAAATTTTCCAATGATTGCTCCCCACAGCTATGAGGTTCAAATCCCATAGCATAGAGCCCAAGGTGCTCTAGGAACTGTCCTCCAAATACTTCACCCCAGCCTCATCTCCTATCATCCCTTCTCAATCCTCACTCAAATTATGTATAAGATCATATGATCCCCAGTTGAAAAGATGGGAGGAGGCTCACTAACACTAACATGCATTCTTCAGAAGCAAGAGATAAAAAGTTCTTCAGGGTGGAAAGAACTTCTCCTTTCTCCCTCCCTGCCCTTCTCTCTGACAAGATAAAACTAAAGGAGTTCATCATCACCAAGCCATTATTGTATGAAATGCTAAAGGTAATTAAATAAGAAAAAGATAAAAACTATGAGGATGAAACTCACAAAAAGTCTGCAACTATCAACAACTGAATCTAAATAAACTAAGCAAACAACTAGAACAGGAACAGAATCACAGGTATGGATATCACTTGGGGGCTATTATTGGGAGGGGGAAAGGCAAGAATGGTGGAAGATGCACAACGATTAAGAAACACAAATTGGTAGGTACAAAATAGAGGGATGTTAAGAACAATATAGGAAATGGAGTAGCCAAAGAACTTATACACATGACCCATGGACATGAACTGGGGAATGGGGGTAACTGCTGAAGGAAATGGGGGTACCAGGTGGAAGGGGGCAAAAGGGGAAAAATTGGGATAGCTGTAATAGCATAATCAACAAAGTACGTTTGAAAAAACAAAAAGAGCCCTGGCTAGTAGCACAGTGGATAAGGTGCTGGCATGTGAACCCAAAGGTTGCAGGTTTGATTCCCGAGCCAGGGCACATAACAAGGTTGCAAACCAGGTCTCCAGTCAGGTCTGTGGCTGGAGGCAAATAAAAAGCAACCATACATTGATCGCGCGCGCTCTCTCTCTCTCTGCCTCTCTCCCTTCCCCTCTTTCTAAAAAAAATAATGAAATAAAATCTTAAAAAAAAAAAAAAAACCCAAAAAGACATTGTTTAAAACAGTAATTAAAACATGGTATTAATGGGTTTATTATATAAATGAATATATGACAAAAAGCAGAGAGGAGGAAATGGAGCTATACTGTATCATTATAATATTAATCTGAAGTAGTCTGTGATAGATACATATGTAATCCTAAGGAAGAAACACTGATAATAATATAATTAAAAAAATTTAAATTTATAAAAAGAAAATAAAAAAGTTGACAGAAGAGAAACAGAGGAAAAAGAACAAAAAAAGACATCTGGTATTATAGAAAACAAATAGTGCCCTGGCTGGTGTGGCTCAGTGGACTGGTGCTAGCCTGCAAACCCCAAAGGTCGCTGGTTTGATTCCCCAGTCAGGGCACATAACCAGATTGCAAGCCAGGTCCTTAGGTAGAGGCAGATGAAAGGCAACCACACATTGATGCTTCTCTCTCTTTCTCCCTCTCTCCCTCCCTGCCCTTCTCTCTGAAAATAATTGATAAAATCTTTTTAAATTTTTTTTTTAAAAAGAAAGAAAACAAATGGCAAGTGGGCAATGCAAATCTGACCATTTCAAAAATAACATTAAAGGCCCTGGCTGGTGGCACAATATATAAGGCGCCAGCCTTCAAACCCAAAAGTCGCTGGTTCGATTCCCAGCCAGGGCACATAACCTGGTTGCAAACCAGGTCTCCAGCCAGGTCCGTAGCTGGAGGCAGGTAAAAGGCAATCACACTTTGATGTTTCTCTCTCTCTCTGACTCTCTCCCTTCCCCTCTCTCTGGAAATAATAAATAAAATCTTTAAAAAAAAATAACATTAAATAGGAAAGGACTCAGCAATCCATTAAAAAAAGATATCGATTATCTACATCTAAAAATACCCAATTATATATATGCTATTTATAAGAGACACTTTAGATTCCAAGATACAAAAAACAAAAACAAAAAACCAAAGGACAGACAAAGATGTAACATGCAAACAACAATCATTAGAGAACTGGAAACAAAGTAGATTTACACTTGTTTGTATAGAATAGTAATACAAGAATGAACTCTGTGTTTTGTGTACTCACAACTGCAAACGTACTTTTGCCCCACCCTGTACACTAATATCTGGCAAAATAAATTAAAAAAAAAAATGTTATGTGGCCAAGAGGGACACTTTATAATGAAAGTATATTCTTAAAAGATATAATGAATATAAACACATGCATCTAACAAAACAGCCCTAAAATGGAAAAAGCAAATAATGAAAGAAATGGAGAAACAGGCAATTACACAATAAGAGATTTCAATACCCCACCCTCAAGGATAGAAGAGGTAAAAAGAAAATCAGTAATAATACTGAATTTAAATATCACTGTTAACCAACTTGACCAACAGACATGTACAGAAGATACCAACCAACAACAGCAAAATTCACATTCTGCTCAAGCATGTGTAGAATAGTCTCCAGGAAAGACCATATTCTAGGCCATAAAACAAATCTCAAATTTAAAAGAACTGAAAAAATACAAAGAATATTCCTCAATTGCAATGGAACTAAATTAGAAAACAAAAAAAGAAATTTGGGAAATCCACAAACATTTGAAAATTAAACAAGATAATTCTAAATAACCTATGGAGCACAAGGAAACTCGTATTTTGAGCCAAATGAAAACAAAATTAAAATTTATAACATATGGATTAACGCAGTACTTAAAAAGAAATAGCTGTACACACCAACATCATAAAAAAAATACCTCTCACAAATAAGCTTCCATCTTAAGAAATTAGAAAATCAAAAGCAAACTAAACCAAAAGCAGAAGAACTTAAAAATATTAGACAGAAAATCAACACCACATAAAAGAGATTAAAATAATCAATTTAAAAAGACCAACAACAGCAAACCTTTAGATAAATTAGGGGAAAAAAAAAAGAATGATGACAAATTACCAAAATTAGGGATGAAAAGGTACATCACCACTGGCCTTATAGAAAATAAAACCTTTAACATGAACTGTTACTGAAAAAAATTATAATTGAAATAATTTAAAATAAAAATGTAAAAGGTACAAGTTATGGAAACTAACTCAAGAGGAAATAGAAATGTGAATAGGCCTGTAACAAGTGAAGAAACTGAATTAGTAATTAAAGCTAACCGCAAAGAAAAGGCCTGGCCCACAGAGCTTCTTCACTGGTTAATTCTATGAAACATTCGATGATGAAATAATACTCATACTTCAGAAACTCTTCCAGAAAAAAGAACAGTTCCCAATTCATTCTGATGCAAACATTACCCTCATATCAAAGCTGGACAAAGGCATCACAAGAAGGGAGGTACAAAAATCCTCAACAAAATAGCGTTTTCTCTCAGCCAAGCAGGGCTCGCAGCCGCCTGGGGCCCAAAGCAAGTGGTGCAGACTCCACGCACCAGCCCGCACAGCGCTGGTGGAAGCACAGCCAGAAACAGACTATGAGAGCTGCAGGGGGTCAAGCTTGGACTAAGCTTCAACCCAACCAGTGGCAGAGAACTGCTGGCCCTTGGCCTTTGTCCTAGACCTGATGAAGATCAGTTTGGATTTCTTTTATAGAGGGATAGAGCTGAACCCAGGATAGTCCCTTGATTTTGCTTCTATGATAAATCTTACCACTATACCTAATCCTCCTGTATGTGGGTCTCCTTGCAACTCACTGAAAGGACCCCATTTCCGCCAGTAACCCCAGCAAGCCAAATCCAACAACATACATTAGGGATTGAACAGTTCCATAGTTTTTGAAACATTAAACACAAGCTTACCATACAACCCAACAATTTCACTCCTACGATTCTTTCCAAAGAGATTAAAACACATGTCTATAGAAAGACATATGTAAATATTCATAGCACCATTACTCATAATAGCCAAAAAAGAGACACAATTAAGATTTCCATAAACTGGTGAATGGATAAACCTAATGTGGTAGAGCAATAAAGAATATATGCTACAACATGAATAAACCACAAAAACACATATGCTATCAAGATGTCAGACAAAAAAAGGCTATTATGATTGCATTTATATGAAAATATCCCAAGAAAATAAATCTATAGACAAAGCACTAATCAGTGTTGCCCGTTGCAAAATAGGTATGAGGTATTGTTTAATATTGTGATTTTTAATTGTAAATATACATTTGGTCTTCATCCTTCTTCCTGGCATAGAGTTCCTAAAACCCTTGGAATTTCCTGTGATGAGACCAATAATGGTGTCTTGTTATATTAATGAGGTTACTTTTGGAAAACACCTAAAGATGGAGGCTGGTTGCCAGGAGAAATAACCAAGTGATTAGAGGGGCTGGAACTTTCAGTCTCACCCCACCCTACCTCCAGAGAGGGGAGAGAGGGGCTGGAGATCAGTTCAAGTACCAGAGACTAATGATTTAATCAATCATGCCTATATAGTTAAGCCTCCACAAAAACAACATGGACATTGGAGAGAGGGGTGTGCCCCAAGAGTGTGGAAGCTCCATGTCCCCTCCCACATACCGTGCCCTCTTCTACCTGGCTGTTCTGAATGTTGTCCTTTAAAAGTAAACGAGTAATCTAGTAAATTAAATGTTTCTCTGAGTTCCATAAGCCACTCTGGTAAATTAATCAGTAGCCTCTGATATATAGCCAGTAAGTCATAACCACGGGTGATAACTGGACTTGTAATTGGCTTCTGAATGAAGTGGGGCAGTCCTGTATGATTTATCTCCAAGTAGACAGTGTCAAGTGTGGTGGGGGTGGTAGCAGTGTGAAAATAAAAAAGGAAAAGGAGAAACAAGGTTTTTCAAAATTGGTATCTTTTTGGGTGAGGGAAATATTCTGAATTCAGATTGGGGTGATAGGTGCACAGATCTGTAAATGTTCTGAAATACTTGACCTCTAATCTTAAAACAGATGAATTGTACGATGTGAAATTATTCCTCAATAAATTGAAATAAATAAATTTGAAAGAAGCCAACCAACCACTGGTCTAACCAATTAGTCCCCTGAATCCAATTTGAAATGATCAACTCGCTATACAAAATCTTTGTAGACAACATAGAAAATGACTGAACTGTAGCTGGAGAGAACTAAATTGGGTAAAAAGGAAGCTTTTCCAACAGATTGGTTAGGCACATAGAAATATAGAACCAATGAAAGCTATACAAACTCAGCATATTTCAGATTCAATGTGGCTCAGAGAGAAGGCCACATTCAGGATAAGTCAAATTTGTCTGCAGGATTAATAATAAAAGGTTACATGAAAGAAAAATCTTCATTTTCTTTTTGAATATTACATATACTTAGCCATAATGTATGACATTGGAAAAGAAAATGTTTTCACTATTTCAATCAGAGAAATTCAACTCAAACATTTTGATTTAATGCTTTATATTGAAGCATATTTTAAGTTACATTGTAATATATGGCATACCCAAACAGAAATAAGCCTTGTTAAGGTTGTCTGTAATGGGTGTTGCTTACCTGGTTTTGCCCAATCTGAGTATTAGAATCTTGATTAATAGGTAGTGTCCATCCAGACACCAATATAACAATAACAATGTGTGGGAGTGGGGAGAGAAAAGTGGAAAAAAAATAGTAATACATCAAAATTTTAGATGAGGATGTGATTTGGAGTACAGTAAAATAACTTAAGGAAAGAAAAACATATACTTATTCCTCAGTCAAAATAAGAAAAAGAGAAGCAAAAAGCAAAGCAGAAGTAAATGACTTGTAATACGAGGATCAATAAGAAAGCTTACATGGGTAGATAGGTTTCCCTTTTCTAAGTAAATTAGAAGATACTACTACATGTTAAAATGGAAGAAGAAATTAAAAATTAATGGATATACAAAAGACATGATAAAAATATTAAATAGACACGAGGATGTAACTGAAGTTAGATATCAGAAAACTGGAGTATATTCAGCTTGGTTTCATTACTTTCTTCACCAATTTTCAGTGTCCCAGAGCTGAAACAGAAAATACACATGGTAGAAGCAATCCACAGGGTGACTGAGAAAAGTCAAGGATATATAGTTTAAATTGGTTGGGTAAATGATCATTTATTAAGCAACTACTGTATACTGGACACTTTATTAACAGTCTCACAAATCCAATGAAAACATTGCTCTGCCAAATTTACAGATTAAAAATACATAAGAAAGTAGAAACAATCCAATATCTACCATGAGATGAATGGATAAACCAAGTATGGTGCGTCCATATACTGGAGTATTTTCCAGCAAAATGAAGTTCTGATACATGCTAAAGTATGAATAAACTTGAAAACCTTGTAAGTAAAAAAAGCCAATCATAAAAGACCGTATGTTATATGACTCCATTTACATGAAGTGTCCAGAACAGGTAAATGCTTAGAGACAGGAGGTAGATTAGTAATTAGTTGCTTAGGCTGAGGGAAAGGGTGGAGCGGGGTGGGGTGATTTTGAGGCATGGGAGTGACTGCTATTGAGAAGGGGGGGTGGCTTCTTTTCAAGGTGATAAAAGTGTTCCCAAATTGGACGGCTGTACAACTCTGTGAATTTACTACTAATAATAACAACACTGAATTGCATATTTTAAATGAATAGGTTTTGTGGTATATGAGTTATATTCAATAAAGATGTTTAAAAAAACAACTCGGCTCAGACTTTAGTTTCTTTGGCTATGGTTACACAGTAAAATAGAGGCAGAGCTGCCCAGATCTCTCAACCCGAAGTCTTTTCCAATACATTAGCTGCTACCATTTATTAAGGGCCAACTATGTGCCAAAGGTTCTACATGCCCTCATTCAGTTCAACAACACTCTTAGAGAGACACTATCGCCTCCCTTTTCTAGGTGAAGAAACTCAAAATCTGAGTGAAATACCTTGCCAAAAGTCACAAAGGTGATAAATTAATGAGCCAGAATTAAAAGCACATGCCCTACCATTTCAGACATTCAATTAAAACTATTATAATTGCTTGCCACATCCATGTATGACATCCACTATAATTTACTCAACATTTTCTTCAGTTCATTTGCTTCTCTTGTCTAATAAAGCCACAGGTGAAAAATGGAGCTATAACCTGGAAGGGTTGTATGGGGGCTAAGGGTATATGAAGACTGGTGAATAGAAACCTCATTAAATTGTAGTTGAGAAGGCCTGTAAGGGAAGCTCTAAGGCCTTATCACTCAGAGTCAATTACCCCAAACAGGAAGAGGCATACTTTTCATATCTAACAGAAAGATGTTTTTCTATTCTACTGCTCCAGCAGGAAGGCGGATCTTCTCCTTAGACACTTAACCAATGAAAAACCGCTATGCTTCCAACTCCCAGTTTCCTCCTATGTACTCTTGGTATACAATGGCCCCTTTAAACCTCCCTTTCCTCTAGAGAAGAACAGTTCCTCTCCTTTGTTCTCTGGACTTGCCTGTGGCTTACCATTAGATTGCTTGTCCTCAATCACAATTCTGTTGTTGCTGAATAAACCCATTTTGCTAGAGAAATATCTGGCTACTTGTTTAAGGCCAACAAATAGGATAGAAAAGGTAGAGAAGACAGATAAGACTAAATTACAGCACCAAACAGAGGAACATGGCATGCTGGGAAAAGGGTACAGCTTGAGGAAGGGATGGGAATAAAAAGAACAGCAAGGTGCCAGAGGTAAGAGACTGAGATGAAATTGAAAATACTGACGGTGTTTAGAAGTTACAACTGATGCTCAAGCAGTTGGGCAAAAGAGACTGAAAGTCTAAAAGAAAGGAGGTTGAGGTGGAAAAGCTGGCTACTTACTGGATCTGTCTGACTACATTTACTATTCTGAACTGTTCACTGGGTTTCACAATTACAGGTCTCACCCTTGATGCTATAGTTTGCTTTTATATCCCTTAAAAGCCAAGTGTCATTAACACTCAAGATCATTTAACTCCATTTCTCCAAGATGTGGTTGTTGCTTGCCTAGTTGTTTCTATTCTCCCAGGGACACCCTTCTCCCTCTTGGCATGACCCCATCTGACACTTCGTAACTGAACACTGCCTACCATGTAAACTTTCAGAAAGTGAGGGAGGCCTGGCTGGGGTGGCTCAGTGGATTGAATGCTAACCTGCCCAAAAGGTCACTGGTTTAATTCCTGGTCAGGGCACATGCCAGCATTGCAGGCCAGGTCCAAAGTTGGGGTGTGCAAGAGGCAACCGATGTTCAGTGTTTCTCTCCCTCTTTCTCCCTCCCTTTCCCCTCTAAATAAATAAATAAATAAATAAATAAATAAATCCTACTTTAAACAGTGAGGGGCCCTGGCTAGTAGCACAGTGGATAAGGTGCCGGCCTGCAAACCCAAAGGTCACAGGTTCGATTCCCCAGCCTAGCCACATAACCAGGTTGCAAACCAGGTCTCCAAATCAGGTCTGTGGCTGGAGGCAGGTGAACCGCAACCATACATTGATGTCTCTCTCCCTCTCTGCCTCTCTCTCTTCCCCTCTTTCTAAAAATAATGAAATAAAATATTAAAAAAAAAAAAAAGTGAGGGATACCTCTCACCATTCAGAGAACTATGCAACAATGAAGCTTTTTGTATGCCCATCCACACACACACACTATTTTCAAGTCCTGTTTGAACTGTTTTATCAATTAATTTATACTAATAATATAATACTAAAGGTAGTAAGGAAGTCCTTTCTTGCTTTCACCATTTCTAATCCAAAAGTTCCCAAAAAATGAAAAGAAGAGAAAATGCAATCAATAAGATACTCCTCTAAAAATCAAACAAAAAAACCTTTAAACTGCAGGCGAACTTTAATAATATAATCTACATTAAGACTAAAAATTGCAGTTCTCCTATAGTATTTTTTGTGTGTGATAGAGACTAAGAAAAAACACAGGCTTAAGCAAAATACCCTCATGTAACACAAATCTATTGAAAATGTAGTTTTTATTCCTCTAAAGCAGGGGTTCCCCAACCCCTAGGTCAGACTGGTACCAATCTGTGGAAAAATTGTATTCCATGAAGCCTGTCCCTGGTGCCAAAAAGTTTGGGGGCCACTGTTCTAAAGGATTTTATATAGACTATGTATGGCTTTTGCCCACTAAGGATGAGGGAAAACATATTACAGGAGGAGCCTAAATAAAATCCCATTAAAATAAGGGCCCCAACTCTACCACTGGGTTCAATTAGCCATTTCTCCATTGAGGATCTCAAAGCACAGGTAAGATAACTGCCCTTATCTAATTCCATTTATCCCATACTAAAAGGCAGAGACTCTGCTTTATATAAAGAGGCATGTATCCCAGTATCAAGAACCAACAGGTAGTAAATAAACATACATTTATAACTTAGTGAAATAAACATGATGTTAATTACCATTTCCAGGAAAATTATAACAGAGAAAACACACACGCGTGCACACACACACACACATACATATATACACACATATATAAATGGTTTATAAGTCAACAGCTGAAGATTAACCTACAAATCAAAGGCAGTGTTCCCAAAACAGAACATGCATAACAATCTAAGGACTTATACTGATCAAAGAAACCGTGGACTCCTGGCTGGTGGCTCAGTGGATAAGGTGGCAGCCTGTGAACCCAAAGGTCGCTGGTTCGATCCCCAGGCAGAGAAACATAATCAGGTTACAAGCCAGGTCTCCAGCCAGGTCTGTAGCTGGAGGCAGGTGAAAGGCAACCATACCTTGATATCTCTCTCCCTTCCTTTCTCTCTGAAAATAGTAAAATCTTTTTAAAAATTTAAAAAATAAAGAAAGAAACGGGATGTTATAATACATAAATCCCAACACTGTGGCATAACATAGTGGTGTATTTTTATTTCATGCTACAGAAAGTCCAAAAATGCATGTTAATGATATGACGAGTGGGGGTATGACAAGGCTGGCGATGACCCAAGCTGACAGGAGTTTAGCTCTCTTGGACCATCATTTCCAAAGTTGCTCTGGCAGACAATACCCAACCAGCAGGTAAAGAAGAGAGCATTATTCAAAGGAAGTCTGTACTAGTCAGCACTAAAGAAACATTCAACACTGCCTTGCTTAATCTCCTATGGCCAAATCTCAATCATATGGCCATCCCCAAATGCGAGAGAGACTGGTGAATAAATGTATGAGTGAGCTGCATCTGAGAGGAAAGGAAACAAGCTTGGTGAAAAGCAAGGCAGTCTTTACCAGAAGTTTTAAAATACAGATTCAGGGGCACTACCCCAGATGATCATCATTCAGATCTAACAGGACCCCAGAAAAATTTGTATTTAAGCTATGTGATTCTGATGTATACCAAAGTTAAGAATTTCTGGCTTAGGATGTAAAGAGCTTGGGACCAAAAAAAAAAAAAAATCCATGGATAGTTTCAAACAATACTGGATAAAAAGAAAACTAGAAAGTGATGGAAAAACTGAGCCTGTGTGCCTAAGACAACACAGGCGTTAAGGGGAAATTCTTCCCTTTTTGGCCTGTGATGATCTCTCATGGCTCTCTTCCCAATTCAGGTAGCTTCTTCTCAGGCTTCCTTTCCTCCACTCATTTCATGTCCTCCACTATATTTTCCTTGGCCAGGAGCTGTTCTCATTCCCTGAGTGACCTCATTCACTTCAATTACCACTAAGAACACTTCCCTGAGCCCAGCCTCACATTTAACTGCTTACTATAATAACACTTCTCCACTTAAATGTCCCACTAAGACCTTAATACTGCCAAAACTGAATTCATCATACCCTCAAGCTGGCTGCTCTTCTTCCATGCCCTATCACCTAGGCCCTCTAGTTAAAATCCTAGAAGTCACTGATAACTAAAAGTCTTTGGTTTCAAAAAATACCACCATGAAAGTAGAAAGACAATCTACAGAATGGGAGAAAATTTTTGCATATCCTGTATCTGATAAGGGACTTGCACCTAAAATATATAAAGAACTCCTACAACTCAGTAACAAAAGACAAGTAGCCCAATTAAAAAATGGCCAAAGGATGTGATAAAAAGATATTAGGCATCATTGGCCATTAGGAAAATTAAAATCAAAACCATAAGGATATATCACTTCATACACACTAGGATGACTATAATAAAATGTTTTTAAAAGACAGATAATAGTACGTGTTGAGAATGTAGATAAGTTGGAACTTTCTCTCCCCCTCCCTCTCTCACCCCTTCCCCCTCTCCCCCTCCCCCTCCCTCTCTCCTGGACTGACAAGCACACAGACACGTGGTCTCTCTCCTGGATAACCTGCAAACAGACACGTGGCCACAGAACTAACCTGGAGGACTGCAAGCAATCAAGGTGGTATCTGAGCCATTATACTCCAAGGTGAGATGACCACCACCCTGGACACAGAGACCGCCACCCAAGACAGAAGACCTCCCTCCACCCAGGACACAAATAAAGAATGCTGCAGCTTTGATCTCATTAACTTTTTCCCCTGAATTCCAAACCCCTTACTTATACCCTTCTTCTTATAAAAGGGCCCATTTATAATGAAACGTACGACAGTCTGTTAGGGTGGAAACCCGCTATCTTCTCAAATAGCCAACCATCTGAATAAAGTGCCAATAAAGATTAAAAAAAAAAAAAAGGCTAAATACAGAATTACCATATGATCCAACTATTCCACTTCTAAATATGTATCCAATAAAAATGAGAACTTATTGCCACACAAAAACTTAGACACAAATAATCTGAGCAGCATTATTTACATTAGACCCAAAGTGAAAATAACCCAAATGTCTATCAACTGTTGAGTGAAAACATAAAATGTGGAATGATACAATGGGAATATTGTATCAGCAACAAAAATATTGATATATGTAACAATATAATGAGTCTTCAAAATATGCTAAATGAGCTAGTCAAATATACAAAGACAGAAGGTACATTAGTTGTCTGGAGCTAGAGAGTAAGTGACAAAAAGAGGTTTCTTTTTGGAGTGATAACATATTCCAAAATGATCGTGGTGATACTTACACAGTTCTGTAAATATACTAAAAAATCACGAAACTGTACAATTTAAATTGGTCTGAGAATTATAATGAAAAAGCTATCCAACTAATAATGCAAGAATAAAAGCTGCCTCTCCAGACTAATTTATTACTTCTTATTTTAAGATGAAAAAAAACTAGTGGGTGGGGCGGGGAGTGAATACCTTAGATAACAGAAAACAAAGTTAAATGTAGTACTACTCAATGTTAATAACTCTCATCAAGGTTTCTGGAACAAACATTTGTTTCAGAAGCAACTGCTTCCTGATTTTTCTTTTAAATATTTTAACTGTCCTTTGCTCTATATTATCTGTGTTCTTATATCCTTAAGAGTAGAAATGAAAAGGTGCCGGCCTGCAAACCCAAAGGTCGCTGGTTTGATTTCCAGCCAGGGCACATAACCAGGTTGCAAGCCAGGTCCTCCAGCCAGGTCTATAGCTTGAGGCAGGTGAAAGGCAACCACACACTGATGTCTCTCTCCCTTCCCCTCTCTCTGAAAATAATAAATAAAATCTTTAAAAAAGAGAGTAGAAATGAAACACTAAATATATAATAAATATATTTAGACAGTAAACCATCACTAAGAATCTAGACTTAAATCTACTAGGCGAAAGTGAACTTTTCACTAAAGTTGTGGAGGCAACAATCCCATCTACACAGAGAGAGAGATATATATAAGATATCTATAACTTTTTTTTTAATCAGTATCCTATAAAGCAGGTGGATGAATCAACTAATGTTGTAAGAACTGTGGCTGAGGAGTTGGAATGAAAATTAAATCTAAAATACTTAAGAACTTTAATTATTGTATATAATGTACCATTAACACATTAAAACATTATTGGTTTAAATAACTGGAGATTCCATTTATTTTGCTTTAAATCACGAGTATTACTGTGTAATTGGTTTGATGTGACCTGTCCATGACATGCATTATCCAGAACAATAAGACTTAATCCTGAAAGATTTTCTTCAGACACAGAATGTTTTCCAGGAGCATCTCACTGTAGCCCAGGCAGAGTGCATTTACTGAATGTAAATTTTACATTAGACTAAAAAAAATTAAATGAATATAAAATGCTAGGAAATCTAATGTGACCAAATCTAACTACCTTGATTATCAGCTGGGTTGTTTTTTTTTTTTTTGTTTTCCTACCATAACCAATGCTTGACTGAATTTCACATTTAATTTACTCTAGTGGAATTATACAACAAAACTGTCAAATGCCACATGAACATAGCCACTCTCAACTATAGAAAGTAAGCCATTAATATAACTATAAGGATCCATTAAAGATTTATTCATTCTCATTCAAACTTTTGCTTTGTACTTAATGTATTCAGTTTGTACTAAAATGTTTGACATATGTTCTAAATTACAACAGTAGCCACCTAATTAATTTGGGTTCCCCACTTGTCTTTTATAATAATTCTTCTAAAACCTATAGTAGTTATTTAACTTTTGGGTGACATATGCCCCTCAGAAAATCTAATAAAGTTATAAACCATTTTGAGAAAAGTACATATATGCACATTCAGCCTGAAGCCTTTCAAAGAATGTAGGTTAAGAAAACCCAGCTATGACTTCCCATCACCTACCTATCAATCAAGGCCAAACTTCCTAGCTTTGTATTCAAAGTTCTTCATAATGTAGTCATTGTTAATTTAGGTAATCTATCTCCTGTCCTTTCCAACCACACACACTAATCAGGTCTATCTCCTCACTATACCATCAAAGATATAGCACCCTCTTTTCTGGCCTTCATAGTTTCCTCTTATTGCTTTTCTGAACAACTGTAGCTTTCAACAAATCTTTCCTGTGAACATAAAGTACCCACCATGCCACGAAGGTTTCCCCTTTGCCTACAGTCAGATCATGTGATCCTTTGTGAAATGAGGCAGGTTCTCTCTATCTCAAGGAGCTCCCGATATTCTACACTGTTATTGTACAAGGTCACCAAAAAATAAATAAAATCAGTAAACATAGGACACACATTTTTGAATTCCCTTATGTTTCCAAATAATATGCACCAAATGTTTTTCTTCAACCTCTATAACCTCAGTCACTGCACATTTATGTTTTCTCTCCTTCTCTGGCCAATAAGTTTCTTAATGGCAGACAAGATAGGTAACTACTGCACTCCTGTGTCCCCTACAGTCTCCAATACAAACCAAGGGGACGCTCAGTAGAGAATACCTTAATATCTGGGCATCATGATTTTTTTACAGCATTTCATATATATAATTTTTCATTTCATACATTCCGTATCCCCAGTTAGATTTTTCAAGGACCATTTATTTTTTTCTGTTGAAAGTCAAATAATATTCTACCCTTAGTGAATGTTTGCTCTAGTATGAACTTACTATCCAAAACAGTGGTTAAGTTATTCTCATCTATCCAACACCTACAACTGATATAAGCCAATCATATTAAAAAATATCGAGCATCCTTACCTACTAACCATTAACCCAGAAGGAAGCACAATGAAGGCACCTACACAAAAATAATCAAAGTATAAAAGCTGTTATCATTTAGCACTACTGCAAAGTTTAACTCCACTTATAAAACAAATGCAGAAAATAAAAACAAAGATCCCAGAGTATACATATGCACACTATACGCAGCAGTAACACAACATAAGTGTTTTTTTAGAAACACGATATAAAAAATTATGACCAAGTAATTCATGCTACAATCTAGTGAATACTATGCTATAAGCGTTCATCCACTGACGGCCACATATTGCGTGATTCTATTTATATGAAATATCCAGAATAGGCAACTTTATAGAGACAAAAAGTAGAGTGGTTGGCTCCCAGGAGATAGGGGAAAGAGAAAATAAGGAGTGACTGTTAATAGCTTTTGCAGTGATAAAAAATGTTCTGGAATTTGATAGTGGTAATAGCTGCACAACTTAGTGAATATACTAAAAACTTATGAATTATACACTTTTTATTTTTATTTGAATTGTACACTTTTGTAAAAGAGTGAGTTTTAATGATATGTAAATTATCTCAACCTTTAAAAGTTTATGACCATTTGGGCTACTGTATTGCAAAGAAAAGTTTTTGAATAGGAAACTTACTTTGTAGGGTTTTTTCCCCAAGCTGATCTCAACTAGCTGCTACAAACTGGTCCTCTACTAGCCCCCTTTAAATTCACTGTTTTAAGTTCTTGTCAATGGAAACTACCAACTTGCTGACGTTTATAAATAGGTTTTTCATAAGAATCTTAAACTTTGGCTTCCTAAAAAAAACCCAGAATTCTAAAAATAGTGGGCACACCTGCACCAGCAACAATGACCCAGAGCTGAGCAGCAACTACCTACCTGCCCTTATTCACCAGGATCTCCATCATTTCTTTTCATCTTCCAGATCCTCAAGCTCAAGTCAGTTTCCATTTAGCTTTCCAGTTACATGTTATCCCTGATCTAAACAAAGACCACCTACTTTTCTTATTGGGTTGTACTATGAATTACTACCGATAAAATATAATCGTGAAATTGGTCAAAGGGTACAAATTTCCAGCTATAAAATAAAATAGGTTCTAGAGATCTAATGTACAGCATTTTGACTATAATATAATTAACAATACTCAAATGTTATCTCCACACACAAAAAAGTGGTAATTATGTGAGGAAACAGACGTGTTAACTAATCCTATTATGTTAAGCATTTCACAACACATCATGTTGTATACCTTTAACTTACATGTTACAAATTTACAAGCCAATAAATTAAAACGTTACCTAAATGTAATCGTGGATGATTACATTTTATAGCTGCAAAGATAAAAATCTTGAAAGTGATGCTTGTTGAATAAAACCCTGCAAGTTACAAATTCATGCTATATAAACACTTTAATGAAGAGGGGAAAAAAAAAAAAAAAAACAAGGGAAGGGCTTATGTTTCTATTACAAACAGAAAACAAGTTACTTTTGTTTCATTTACAAGTAAAAATTATATTTACTTACTAATAGAAAATAGTACAATAGTAACTCATCCCCATATTAGGTGTTGGCACAAAACGAGGGACATTGTCTTAATTCAATCAAATTCTTGATTGGATACGAAAACAAATTGCTTTATTTACTTAACAGGTTTTATGTTTAAGCCATCTACAACAATTCCCCTCACCCCACCCACCCCATCCCACTTATATGCAAAAATGCCCCTCTGCCAATTTATACTTCTATGTATTAGATAGACTGTACTTGCAAAGCTAGAAGAAAACAATTCACAAAGGTGAATATGGAAACATTGTAACATAAAGATCTCCTACCTCCTATCTCAAATGTAAATGAGAATTGAGCTAAATGCTGTTATCAAGTACATTACAGCTTTATAATTCTGTGTCCTTATCCAGATCTCCTTTCTGTCAAATAAAATAATTTCTTTAGCTGGACTGCTATTCCTATAGAGATAAATATTAAAATAGTATTTGCATTCTATTTTATTTTTAACATTTCTTCTAACAGCTAATAAAATATCAACATAAGATGACTTTTAAAAGTCACTCCCTTTAAACAAGGCAAAAAATTCATTTCTCAGAGTCTCCCAAAAGAGAGACCAGAGCAGCAGATTACTTAGTAGAGATAAACTTCAATGTTTGTCCCCCTCTGAGGCATGCCACTTCATTAACTTGTCCAAGTATCCTCAAGTTCACAGGGAACATTTTATACACCACCATCACCATTGAGTATTAACAGATATCATATAAAACTAAAGTAACACCACAACTGTTTCATAATTGCAATTCCTAAATACACATACGCAAACCGTGCAACTAGAGTTTATGTTCGACTGAAAACACAACCTGGTTTTGGTTTAAACCTGATAGCAAGTAAAATGGAACGCTCTTCGCGGAGTTCACCAAATTCCGAATAAAAACTTTTCCAAAAGGGTAAGGCTAGAAACTAAACAAAAATCAATCATTATTTCAACTATAACTTATGGAAGCACAAAGTGCATTAAGATTGGTAAAGATTCGCAGACGACCTAGACCTTGAGTTTCACTCACACCACCGAGAGTATAAAGCCAGTGAGTTAACTGTACAGGAATTAGCAGGAATCGGTTTATGCTTTAACTGTGGTTTACCTGTTATTTTTTAACAGTGCTGTCCCACAGAACTTTCTAATGTTATAAATCAGAAATTCTGTACCTGTACAGTCCAATACCATAGCCATTTGCCGCATGTGGCTTCTGAGCGCTTGACATGCAGCTAGCAGAACCAACTTTTATTTTATTTGGTATTGATTAACTTAAAGTTGCTACATGTGGCTAACAGTTATGTCGGACAAAACAACTGCGTAACATGAAATACAATGTATAAACGTGATTGAAAAGTAGAATTTTCCAGAAGATCATTTCCTGACACTGTTGCTACCACCAGTAAATCTTCCTGATACCAAACGATAGTTCAGCCACCAGCCTACACATAAAACAAAATTCACTTGTGACAGCCTAAACAGAAAATAACATTCACTTGTAAAATGGGAATCCACGATCCTTCGATCCAGAATTTACAGCACAACACTGACAAAGACGCAATATTAAAAATACATCTCCAGTTTTCCCCCACTGCTTTTGCAAAAGGGGTAAAAACTTTGGGAGTAACTCGTTTTCCAATGCATGCAAGTTCCATTCCCCCCTCGAATCAGTTCAAAAGTATTCTGTTCAGGGAGGGAAAAAAAAACAAAAAAAAAAAAAAACGGGGAAAATGAATTTTCAGCACCAATAAGTCCACGGCGACTCGGTCCATTTCCCATGCTAACCTCCCTCTTCCGTCGAGGAGGGATCCCGTATTAGGAAACCTCCGCGTTGCCCGAAAGCCTCGTGTTTTCAGGTGGACGAGTCACTCTTAGGGCCGCGACGTCGTCGCGAGCCACACGGTAACGCTTCCAGCCCCGCGTCGCCACGCCTGCTGGCACCTCAGGTATTCGCGACCAGCTCTTCCCAAGTCAAGAAAGTAACCAAGATGGTGCACAGATGTCCAAAGAAAACAAGTCTGGGAACTCGCACCGCGGACAACTCCTCCCTAGGCAACAACCCACCGCCGGCCACCTCCGGACGGAGCAAAGAGCAGCGCGCGGTGGCGACCCTGCGTGCCGGCCGCCAGCTCGGCTCTCGCCGGCCGCGGGAAGCCACCTGTTAGGCCCGAGCCTCACCTGGCAAGAGAGCCGAGGCTCCAGCCCGCAGCGCGCCGGCCGCGGGCGCCCAGGCGGCGAGCGCGGGACCCGCCCCTCTCGCGACAGCGGCGGCGGCGGCGAGCCCCCCGGCGGCACGTGGGCTTCCCCCGCCCCGGGCTTCGCTGACAGGAGGGTCGCCGGCCGCCCCCGGCCCGGCCGCTCCACGCCGTCGCCCGCACGGCACACAGCCTCCCTCGCAGCCGCTCCGCCGAGGAGGCGCCCAGGCGGCCAAGATCGCTGACCCGCCCGCCCGCCTCCCCTTCCTTCCTCCGGGTCGCCGCGATCCCGCCCCGCCGCCTCTCACCTACCTGGTCACGGAGTTTAAGGAACGCCATGGCGGTCGCCTCCGCCGCCGCCGCCCCGGCCCACCGCTCGCGCCCCAGCAGCCTCGCCGCTCCCCGGGGCCGGCGGGTCGGCGGCCGGCTGCACTCCGCGGTCCGGGGCAGGGGGTGGCACCGCCTCCCGAGCCGCCCGCCGCTGCCACCGAGAGGTGAGGAGCCCGGCCGGTCCCGCCTCCTCCTCGGAGGACTCCCCGCCCTCTTCCTTCCTTTCTTTCTCTTTCCCCGAGCCGCCTGCACACGCAGCCGCCGCCTCCTCACGCCCCCTTCCCGAAATACCCTAGCAGCCCCCGCGCCGCGCCGTTCCAGCCCGCGGCCGCGGCGGCATCCAAACTCCACTCCACAATATTACCACCACCGCCCGCCGCGATTGGCGGCCGCGCGGGGGAGAGGCCAGAGTAAGCCGAGCGCCCATTGGCCGCGCCGCCGCGCTCGCTGTGGCCGCCCCCACGGCCTCCCGGAGAGGCGGGGGCGGGGAGGAGGAAGCGGCGAGGGGTGGGCGCGGAGCGGGGGCGCGAGCGGGGCTGCGGGGTGGGGCGGGGAGCCGGGCCGGGGGAGGGGCGGCCAGGTGCTCCGAGGCGCGCGCCCGGGGCGCGGTGGGTGGAGCCCCGGGCTGAAGGTGGGGGTTTCCCGGAAGGGGGTGGAAGCCCTCGGCTCGCACGTGGAGGTGGAGGGCAGGCGCTCCCCGAAGCGGGAGGCTGTGGGGCCGAGCGACGGGCACCTGGCGGCTGCACCCTGGAAGCGGCTGGGGGAGCGGGGCCAGCCAGGCTCGCCCGGCAGGGAGAGGGCGAGTGCGCCCGCGGGTTAGGGGGAAGGCGAGCGGGCTGCGAGGCGGCCCGGGGAGGCGGCTGCCCCCGCAGGGGCGGCGGGCAGGGCCGAAGGGGGGAGGGGCGGCACGAACTAGCCGGATCTTGCACGTCGGAGAACGGCTGCCGTCACCGCCACACACTCCTCGACCTGGAGGAGGTGCGGGAAGGTGGGACGTGATGCCAGCGGGGGTTGCCCGCCGGGGGACAGCCACCGTGGGAGGTGGCCGACGTTGGAACTCCGGCGGGAAGCGGCATCGGTGCAGCCGAACAGGTTGCGGACGCCCGGAGCCTCCTCCCCCCGCTGTCCCAATCCGAAGCGTAGCAATGGTTCTCTGCAGTGTCCCCCTGCCAGGCTTGATTTTTACCCTCTCTTATTGCGCGTCTGAAAGGTTTTGCCTCCCACTCGAAAGAAATCAATTAAAAAAAAAAAAGACGTGCTGGATTTCCAATAAAGAGCATCTTCGGATGTAAAAGGAATGACTCCCTCCCCCCGCTGCACACACCCCCCATGCCACCCCGGAGCTCGGAAACGGCTTTTCTTTCTTAGGCAGGCGCACACGGTTCCCGATCCGGCTTGGGTTGGGGGAGACTGTTGTGCGCCAGTGTCTGTCCGCCTGGGCGACTCCAGCCCCTGGTTAATAAAGGTACAGATGGTTAGGACAAAATGAGTGACGTCAGGCTAGGTTTTAAAAAGTCCCCTGTACCCTACATCAATTGTGTCTCTTGGGCTAAACTATCCAAAGGATCGATTTGAGTCTAATGGCAGCCATCAGAAAGGGGTACCTATGCCGGGACTGTCAGTATATCGAGTGCTGTACCTACAAGAAAACGCTTATCTTTTAGCCCCATAAAAAAGGAAAATGTCACAATGCACAATGATTCTATAGAAACAATTTCTTAACTGAAAATTAAATTCCTCATCATACAAGTTTTCTGCTTAAAATGGAGAAAGGTAACAATCAGGCTGGAGCCTTAGAAAGTCAAACTGCTCCTGCTTTACATTACTTTTGGTACGTAACACTCCATCAGGAGATAAAATAGGGATACTGTTGGTCACTCAGCTTCTGCTTATCAGTTTTGTGAGGGTAAATGAGTTAATGTGAAAGCATTTGAGTTCTCCAAAACAAAGGTGTTAGCGCAAATATTACTAGAGCACTTGGTGTTTGCAAGTTATACTTGTAAAGATTTCTCATGTGCTAGAGCCAATAGAGTCCTTTTAGTCAAGGTACCCTCGTTCATACATGAGCCTTTTAAGACTGAATGTCTAGGCAGGAATGAATACATCCCTCTCTCCCTGCCCCACCCTCAATAATCTGTTCTAGGTTAAAGTTCTAAAAGTTTAAAGCACAATAGGAACTTGATTAGGAGCATGGTGAAGATTAACTTTTAGGAAAACAAGTGCATTTGAGAGTATGAATTTAAATTGCGGAATATACATTTTAACAGATTTTATGATCGAGCTAATGAAACTTTTTAGAGCTCTTCTGAAATTAATAATAAAAATGTTTTGTAACACACATCTATGACAACATTGCAAATAGTAGTCTCTGAGGTCTCCTGATAGAGGATGCTTAATACCTAGCCTGGTTCTCACCCTTCTTTATTCTGAACACCATTTAACTTACATCTTAAATTCACCATATAAAAAACTATGCTTAACGTTACCTGGATGACTCTTCTCATCAAATCAAATAAGATAATGAATGAAAGGCTGTGGAAACTGAAGGATCGTTCAAATTTAATATTATTACAACAATTACATTTCCATAGCTGGAGAAAGGGTAATAACCATTCTGAATACATAGGAATAAGGAATCTATATAATTAATAAAATGAAATATGACTCCTTTTCAAATTCTGATATTTTAAAATATTTTAAGGTATTTCTTCCTATTATACTAAAATAGTAAAGGACTATTTAGTATTGAAGTCTTATCATCAAAGCCAATGAGGCCAGAAACTTGAATGGTGTTAGTAATCTCTTTTCCACCCTCCTCCCTTACTACAGCCAACAGCTCTACTCACTTTTTCAGTGCCCTGAAATTGTAAAGGAAACCTCAAATTCTAAAAATTTCAAGAAATGACTGATCAAATGGACTAGGCTTATGCGCTCATCCCTTAGCCAGTCACAACCAAGGAACTGATGATAGCTTCCATTCAGAAGTAATGTCTAAAATGGTGGCAGGAAAGATGTCATATAGATGATCACCAGGGAACTTGCTGTGAACTAGGGCACCACTCCAAATTTTAGTTATTATGCTACTGTGTTGTGCATTTGTCAGCACCTTATATGCTTTACCTCAGTTTTTCAACAATCTCAATAAGCTCTTTGTATAGGGAAACCAGGACCCAAAGAAGGTGTGTGCTTGTAGTTACCCAACTAAGCAATGGCAGAGTTTGGATGCATGAGGGCTTTGAAAGCCTGAAGAGGAGCTTATGTGGTAATAAATAGACAACTATTGATGGCTTTTGAGTAAGATAATCACTATGTTATAAAAATTACTTTCATGATGAGCCTGAAATTCATGAAAATGCATATACTAAACTGTCAAAGCAGCAAAGATAAGTTTTTAAAAACCTAGAGGATAGAATAAGAAGATCTGATACACATGTGAGTGAGTTTCTGGAAGAGAGCAAATAAAGTATGAAGTAAAGGCAATATCCATAAAAATGATGTGTGACAATTTTTTTGAACTCAGAAAACATGAGTTATCACATCAAAGGAAGATACTAAGGCTCAAGCAGAATAAAATTTTTAAAATTGAGACCTGTACATAGTAGTGACATTCAGAATACCAAACAATAAGAAAACGTTCAAAGTTACCACTGAAAAAAGTCAAATTATCCTAAAAGGAATGGCAGTCATCCTGTCAGCAGATATATCAGCAACAATAGGTTTTAGAAAACAATGGCGATGTCTTCAAAATACTGAGTCCATAACTGAGAAACAAAGATTCTACACCTAGCTAAACCATCTTTCCAGAGGAAGGACAAAATATATTTTCAAAATTTAGAACCTACAGATGCTCATTGAAAGAAATAGTATATTGTCTAATATACTCTTAAAAGAAAAAAAGCTGCAACCAAAAGGAGTGAGATTGGAGAAGGAAAATAATTAAGAAAATACTTTGGTTAATATAAATTAGTAGTATTTTTTAAGTGCCGTATTTTGAAATTTTAAAACCAAGTGAAATTAAAATATTAGCCCTTAAAAATATAGAAGATGGTGACAGATAGGAGTCCTGAGTTCATGACTAGACTCCTTTTATTCAGAAGTGACATATTCTTTAACTTAAGACTTTTGCAAGTTATTTTGTTAGTTAAGGTTTGTTGTTGCAAACAACAGAATCCAAAGAAGAATTTTTAAAAATATTTTTATTATTTTTAGAGAGGGGAGGGGAGAGAGGCAGAGAGGGAGAGAAACATCAACATATGGTTGCCTTCCACCTGCCTCCAGCCATGGAACTGGCTGGAGACCTGGCTTGCAACCTGGTTATGTGCCCTGGCTGGGAAATCGAACCAGTTACTTTTGGGTTCGCAGGCCAGCACCTTATCCACTGTGCCACCAGCAAGGGCTAGAATTTCTAAAATAGATAATCAACAACTCCCAGAGTCACTGGGAGAGCTAAAAAAGGAAGAAAGAAAGAAACAGCATGGGCTAGGCTCCTAGAAACAGTGACTTGAGTCATACAGTGGAACTAGCAGGATAAACTGCTACTGCTTCCATCCAGCACCAAGTGCCAGGGGTGCAAGTTTTCCTCATCTGCTCCTGCTATCAACATCAATGCCAGTTCTGTCAGAAACTTGACCTTGCAACCACTGCCACCTCCACAAATTGGATGCCTTTGTCTCCGTCTGCACCAGGAAACTGGAAGCTGTGTGCAGAGCTCGTGCCCTCACATTTCCACAGGTGCTTCTTGTTAGCAGAGCCTATGTCACGGGCCTGTACCCTAGCTGCAAGGGAGACAGAACATTTGAGTTCTGAATTCAATTTTATATTGGGGAGGAGGGATCTATAACCAGGGAATTATCCCAAATATAGAAGATGATTTAAAACTTATGACATAAAAAAAAAAAAAAAAAAAAGAAACAGTGCCATTTGTGACAACATGGATGGATCTTGAGAGCATTATTTATGTTAAGTGAAATAAGTCAAATGGAAAAGGACAAAAACCATATGATTTTACTCGGGTGGGATATAAAACAAAAACAAACTCATAGATACAACAGAATGGTGGTTGCCAGAGAGGAAGGGGGAGGAGGAGGTGAAGTGTGTAAAAGGGGTCAAGTATATGGTAAGGGTAGAAAACTAGGCTTTGGGTGCTGAGCAGAAATAAAGTACATAGATGTCAAATTATAATGTTGCACACCTGAAAAACTGTATAATGTTATGAACCAGTGTCAGCCCAATAAATTAGTGAAAAAGAATCTTGAATATGGCAGACAAGAAGTTAAGAAGGGTTGATAGAGAAAATGGGTGATATGTAGTAATCATAAAAATTTAGAGTTACAGTATTTGAACATGGGAATGGGTAGCCAAGGTGGATGGTGAAAGAGATCACTGGAGGTGAGTTCGGGGCACTGAGTGACAAGGGTGTCAGATGGGCTTGTCAAAGCCACTAAGAATAAAGAATCATATGGGAAGAAAGACAATGAGCCAGGTGTTGAAATGAGGGGAAGTAACTAGAAAGTTGCAGGTGGTTACAACAAGGAGAGGTGGTGGATGCTATCCACCGATGACAAACTATTCCTTCATTTGATAAATATTTATATATGACCAACTAAGGACTGTGGGAGAGACATTATTATCACTGTCCTCAAGAATTGAATGAGCTAACTCCAAAATAATATATAAACCCATGAAAAGCTGGCCAAATATTGCAGTATGGTGAGACAGGAAGAACACTGGCCTAGGGGTCAGAAGATCTGAGCTCTAGTCCCAACCTTGACAATAATTAGCTCTGAGCATGAGTAAATCACTTAACTTCATCAGACAGCAGTTTCCATATTTGGATATGGATTAGATGATTCCCAAGATACCTCAGGGCCCTATATGCCATAATTTATGATGTAAAATTTCCTATATCACAAGGGAGTTAGGAGGAATAAGTATGATTATCCAGATGTTACAGAAAGAAGAAATTAAGCCATGAAGGACTACATAATTTGTCCATCATCAAACTGCCAAGTCAGGTTCGTTGTTGTTTGTGTTAGAATGTGTGTTTATTTTCCTCCACTTATACAAAACCGTATTTGTCTTTCCATTATATGGTTCTGGCTAGATTATAATTACTTATGCCAAAGAACAATGAAAATACCACCGAACCTATACTGGAACATTGATGTTTAACACGCCCTGAAAACATACATTTTTACAGGAAGCAAAGAGGTATATTGCCTTCTAGGAAATGCATGTCACTCTGGATTAATTAGGCTGACATGCATTTTTCCTGATGGCAAATGTAATGAATGGGTTCGGTAACCCTTGATAGGAGCATAATGGTGTAGGGTTGGAGGTCAAGGTTTCAAAGAATATAATTGGGATAAAATGGTATAAACAGTTTTTTCTCTATAACAAATTATTCCCTTACAACTGTAATATTACTTCTATATTTTTAATATATGCAAGTACATTCAGTCATACAGTTAAATATTCATTGAGCTCCAACTATAAGCTAAGCACCATTGTGAAGGCTGGAATTACTGTCAAGAATAAGACAGCTAAGAATGCTATACTATCTTCCTTTGCTAACGTGTACTGAATGGGGGAGATAGACATAAATAAGAAAGTAATTAAGTAAGATATTTTTCAGAGTATGATCAATGCTATGAAGAATATGAAATAGGTAACAGAATATCCCTTACCATATTCTGCATTCCCTCCGTTTAGAATGTTAAGTACTGCAAGAGTAGGACTTTGTTATATTCATCACTTATGCCCTCTGTGGCTCCGTAAAATCAGTGAATTTTAATTGCAGGCTTCTTTAAATAAGGTTGTCAGGAAAGGTACCATCTGAATTGAGACATGGAGAATGAGGAGTTTCCACCTATGCAAAGACGGGAGGAAAGAGCAATTAAAGGCCCAAGGAAGCAACAGGTTGGGCGTGTTAAAGGGACACAAAGAAGGCCACTGTGGCTGGAGAATCGTAAGGGTGGGAAAGTGGATCACAGGGGAGGCTGAAGGAGGACCGGGGACTAGAATAACGTAGGACTTTCTAAGCCAAGTTTAGAAGTTTGAATTTTAGTTTAATTGCTATGGTAAGCCATTGGAGGGTTTGATGAGAGATATGCTGTAATCTCATTTTTACTTGTAAAGGTTTTCTCTGGCCATCATGTGGGTGACAGGCTGAGGGGCGCAGGAGAGGAAGCAAGAGATCAGTTAGGAGCGAGAGATGACGGTGGCTTTCATGCAGGGGAAGAAATATTAAGAAGTGGTTGAAGTTGCTCTCTATTCTGAAGTCAGAACAACAGGACAAGCTGGCTAGATGCAAGGTGTTACAAAAGGAGAGGGATCAAAAAAGGCTTCAGTGTTTTGGCTTGAGTGACTTGGTGCTGGTGGTGCCTCTAACTGATAGGGAAACTGGGGGAGGGGCAGAGTTTTACCAGGAAAAGTCAAGGAATCAGCTATGGCCATGTTAAACTTATGGTGCCTATTAGACTTTGTAAATTAAATGCTTGATATATGAATATAGCAAGATGTCAGAGCTGGAAGATACTCTGTTGTGAATCATTGGCATTTAGGTGCTATTGTTGTTTTTTTTTTGTTTTATTTTGTTTTTTAACATTTTATTTATTATTTCCAGAGAGAGGGGAAGGGAAAGAGGCAGAGAGGGAGAGAGACATCAATGTATGGTTGCCTTTCGCCTGCCTCCAGCCACAGACCTGGCTGGAAACCTGGCTTGCAACCTGGTTATGTGCCCTGGCTGGGGAATTGAACCAGCGACCTTTGGGTTTGCAGGCCAGCACCTTATCCACTGTGCTACCAGCCAGGACTTTAGGTGCTATTGTTAAGTCACAAGACTGACTGAGCTTGCCCAGGGAGAGCCAAGGATTCAGCCTTGAACATCTGTCATAGGACTCCAGTTTTGGCCTCTGAATAATGGGATCTTTTATAGGGAAATGAATTACCTATTTTGTCTTTCTCTATTTCTCAGCAAGTAATAGGAGGCCATCTTGGAGGGAAACAATCTCATGAGAACTTTTAATCACATAGCAGCCCCTGGGACCTACCAATATGTCCTCAGATACATGAGAAAGGCTATGGTCCACACCTTGCCTCTCTCCTGTGGTTTGGTCTTTCCTGACTCCCCCAGGCCACAGTGACCCCTTCTTTCTTCTCTTTTCCTCTAAACTGCCATGTTCTTCACAATTGTCTATACTGTTGCAGGCATTCCCGCTGGTGTAGCTATTTATGTAGAGCAGTTGCTCTAATCTGTGCTTATTTACCTTCACTTATATCAAGTTGTGTTGTCTTTCCATCATCTCTATTTGGTTCTAGCGAGGACTTGATTGCTCATCATCCCTGCTCTCAACCACATTGTAACTTCTTCGAGGGCAAGATACTCTCTTACATAGCTTCCTGTCCTTCCGTGTTCAGCAGTTCCCCATTTACCATAAAAATAAGATCTTGTCTGTTACTTCACCACTGGACTCAACACTAAGACTGGAATAGTGTTCTTGAATAAATACCAACAGAATGAATGAATACAATAGCTGTTGATAAGACTTACTTTCTAGATCAAGTGCCCTACCTCAAAGCAAGACTTTTTTTTCCTTTTCCTTGATAGATGTTATCTCCATTTTGGTCCCCCTTGAACTTTACCACTACACGCGCTTAACAGTGAAACACCCCCTACGGACTCTTTCCACTATTCTGCTGGTGCTAAAATAGAATAGGGCATGCCCTTATGGCATATATAATGCATATATGCAGTTGGGATCTGTGGATTATCTGCAAAGTGGCCATCAACAATTTCTTTTATCTCTATATGTACATGTTACTCCTCCCAACAAGAAATGGAGTTTGTTTCTCTTTCCCTTGATCCTGGCTGGCCTTGAGACTTGCTTTGGCCAATAGAACACAATCGAAGTAATATCATATGGCTTTTGAACCTGGACTTTAACAAGCCTTGCAGCTTTCAGTTTTACTGTCTTGTGATTTAGATACCATGTTTAAGAAGCTTGGAATTCAGATGATGTGAAACCAGGTAGAGAGAGAAGCCCATGCAGTGTCCAGCCCTTCCAGCCATTGCACCTGAGGTTTGAATTATGTAAATAAAAGCATCTTGGATTCTCTCGCCCAGCCAAGCTGTTTAGCCAACTAAGTGGGGCAAAGACCAACCACCACCCAAAATGCACATTCATGAGAAATAACAGTGTTGTTTTCAGTCACTGTTTTTGGGGATTACCTGTGATAGAGCAACAGATAATAAAATAGGATCTGTTTCAGGATCCATTTTATGATAAAGCTTCTAGAAACATGTTGCATTTAAAAGCAGAGCTTCTACTATTTCTAGCAGAATTACAGATGCAATTGTCCCTGGTCTCAGCAACTTCTAGGAATCTATTCCAAAGATACTCTGGCAAAAAATACAAAGAGATGTGTTGGCTATTCATTGCAGTACTATTTGTAATAACAACAAACTTCAAACAACTCAAGTGTCTACGGATAAGAGACTGGTTGAATAAGCCAGGTAACACCCACAGGATGGAGTAATATGCAGCTATAAAAAGGAACGAGGAATACCTCTAAACCACGGGTAGCAAACACAAAGCCTGTGGGCCGAATCCCGCCCTCCACTTTGTTTTACCCAGCCCAGCACCTTTGGCCCAGCTCCTTGTTTCTACCCAGCTCACTTACTATTAAGGAGTAGTTACATTTGTACAGTCCTAATATAACGTTCGGCCCTTTGAAGGCAACTGCGAGGCTGATGTGCCCCTGGTGAAAATGAGTTTGACACCCCTGCTCTAAACTATCATGGATCAATTACCAGATTATTAGGTTGAGAGAAAGACAGTGAGGCAGAGACAGGTGTATATGCTATGATATGTTACTGTTTAACTCACTTTTTAAATGAAAAAATAAAATATAAAATTTTCAGAAGAAATTATTACCTGTAGGAGGAGGAAGGGAATAGGGTAAATGGTACTATAGGAATATAATCTGCAAACTCCAGACTATGAGAAACTTAATTGAACAGCCAATCCAGTTTCATCAACAACAGCAATAAAAAATTTAAAAAGTGATACAATGGGAACCTTGTGATTAAACAGAGACTTGAGTATACTAACCAGATTGACCATGAGCTAATAATTATTGCATCTGGGTGACTGGTTCATGAAGGTTCATTGTCCTCTATTTTTATATATATTTGAAATTTTCCAAAATAAAAAGTTAACATAAAAAGAAGGGTCTTTGAGACCCAGTGTTTTAAGGGCATTGAATCCATATTCTTCATAATGGCACACCGTAAGCCCATCCCTGCAAGAAACTGCATCTATGTCACATGGAAGTCCTGTCTATAAAATCATGATCGGTATTTAGAACTGTGTGTGGTTGACACTATGGAGGTGATTCCAAAATTATAGTGAGTTCTCAGGAGGTCCAAGTGTTTTTGTGGTTGTGTTTTGGTGCTGGTTTTTAATAATTTCCTGTGTCATTGTAATCTCTGAAGTGTTTTAACTAACATGTGAGTAGTCCCCTTTTCTCTTCCAAATATGAATCAGTTGATCATCCAACATTTTGGTCAAGTGACTGCCATGAGAGGTCCTGGTGTTAGGAAGAGGAATGCTGCTAGCCAGCAGAACTCTCTAGCCCTACTACAGCACTGTCAACATGCATGCCCAGATGCTTACAGCAACATGGAACAATAAAGGGCTGTGATGGTGGTCTGTGAGAGAGCAGAGGTGGGCTTTGCTCTGCCTCTGGCCAGAGATTTGGGGACAAACCTTGGAGCAGGAAATGTTAAAGCATGTTGAGATGCTGGGTCTAGGGAAAGAAAAACAGAATTGGGTTTGGTTTGTTTTAGAACAGGGGTGTCAAACTCATCAGCCTCTCGGTTGCCTTCAAAGGGCCGAATGTAATGTTAGGACTGTATAGATGTAACTACTCCTTAACAGTTAAGCGAGCCAAGTAGAAACAAGGTGCTGGGCCGGATAAAACAAGGTGGAGGGCCGAATTCAGCCCGCAGGCCTAGTATTTGCCACCCGTGTTTTATTTTTATTTATTTATTTTTTAAATTTTTTTTTTTAAAGATTTTATTTCATTATTTTTAGAGAGAGGGGAAGGGAGAGAGGCAGAGAGGGAGAGAGACATTAATGTATGGTTGCGTTTCACCTGCCTCCAGCCACAGACCTGACTGGAGACCTGGTTTGCAACCTGGTTATGTGCCCTGGCTGGGGAACCATGTTTTAGAGGAAGGATATAACCTGATGCTTTTCATGTTAAAAAGTTCTTTCCCGTAGCACAGTGGATAAGGTGCCGGCCTGCGAACCCAAAGGTCACAGGTTTGATTCCCCAGCCAGGCCACATAACCAGGTTGCAAACCAGGTCTCCAGTCAGGTCTGTGGCTGGAGGCAGGTGAAACGCAACCATACATTGATGTCTCTCTCTCTCTCTCTGCCTCTCTCCCTTCCCCTCTTTCTAAAAATAATGAAATAAAATCTTTAAAAAATAATAATAAAAAGTCATTAAAAAAAAAAATTCTTTCCCTTTCAAATACCCAACGCCTCTCATCCCCTTCCTCTACTGAAATTAATGACATGGTATATCAGTGGTTTTCAAAGTGGGGCTCCTGGACAAGCATCACCACCCTCTGGGAACTTCCTGCAATGCAGATAATCCAGCCCCACCCCACGCCCTGGAGCTGGGCCAGTGACCTGTGTCTTAACAAGCTCCCCTGGTGATACTGATACTCACTACAGTATGAGAACCCCTGGTTTAGAGGAAGCCAGTAAGAGCTTCATAAATGCAGTTTAAAGAAAGAGAAATAAGCCTATTCTATTTTTCTCACCAAGATAAAAAACAAATCATGCTCTTAGGAGAAATTTTAAGAGAACCCACGTTAGAAAAGAAGTTTAGCTTGGCCAAGGGCCTGACAGAGTAATGGTTTTAGAGAGACCAGTACGCCACTAAGAAAACCATAAATGACAAGCTGGATGGCTGCTGTCTGCCACCCAGGAGCAGGTGCAGGTTAGAGCTAAGACTTGGAGGAACCAGGCCCCTAGTCCCCTTCTCTGAAATACTAATCCTTGGCTGTAGATACCTGAGGTTAATAGCTAAATATAAATATTATCCTTTGAGAGTAAGTACATAAGACAATGTATAATGGGTAATAAAATTGCATAATAACATTTTTCCAAAAACCTATATTTTCATATTTTTCATGTGGCTACTAGAAAATTTAAAATAACCTATGTTGTTCACATCTATGGTTTGCACTGACCTAGAAGGTGGATATAAAAGGGAGAGTTGGTAGGAGACATACCTTGACCATTTTTTTTCTCAAGCTCTGAGCAGGCAAGCGGGTGTCCAGAACCACAAATCATCATTTCTCATTTGTGTTTATATTGTGAAGATAGTTCAATGATACTAGCCAAAAAAATCATGTGTCAAACATCTTTTACATCCTTGTTTACAAAGCAGTTTTTCAATTCTAGAAAACAGACTTTCCTGTCAGGAGAGCATGCATTGATTTGTAAAAACTAGAGCATACAACAATATATACCAATGATAGCCACTCCCACTTTACCTCCTACTTTGACTATTAATAGTTAATTAATCAAGACTTTTTTTTTCCTTACTGGTCCCTGCACAGCATCAATGTTCTTATCAACAGAGTGCGTGGGAGAAGCAATGCAGCTAGTTAGAGATGCAGCCATGGTGCAAAACTAGGTCTGCCTGACTCTAAAGACCAAGTTTCTTCATTGTACCATGCAGGTTCCCTTTTAACAACAGGTACACACTTACAGTTGTATTTCTAATTCCAGTCAGTAAGCTACCCTTT
The DNA here is from genome assembly GCA_004026585.1 of Noctilio leporinus. NCBI lineage: Eukaryota > Metazoa > Chordata > Mammalia > Chiroptera > Noctilionidae > Noctilio > Noctilio leporinus. Next base: position 91,510 of record PVIW01000836.1, read on the forward strand.
TGATTGATAAATCAATGGCTTATGAATTTGGTTGGCACAAGCTATCCCTGAGAGGTCAAATATCTTTTGATATGCTGGAAATTTTGAAAGTCTGATCTTATCTGCTAAGAGCCAGGCTCTAGACCAGGAATGGGCTGAATACTCTCTCCTCCCTTAACCATGACCCACATTGCTAATCAATTGCAATGTTATTCTCTGTTAAGCCTAGACATAGACTCAAAGACCTTTTCAACACAGTGCTTCAGGCAACTACTGAGGCCGCTTTGCAGTTTCACCTTGTGTGCTCATTTTCATGCTTCTTCACTCTCATGCAAAGTCAGGGCTGCCTGTATATAGGTGAGTCAGGAAGAAATTCAAAATGATAGATCTGTACTCATGCTTGGGCAATGTAAGTGCATTTAAAGTATAATTGGAGTTTGAAAAAAGTGCAATAACATTGTAGACATCTGCCAATGCGAATCAATAACTCACATAGCTGTTTTAAAGGTGCATGGTATATATGAGACAGATTATCTGGGTAGGTACTTGCTAGGAGGGTGGGAGTATAAAAAGAAAAGGATGGAGAATAGGCATGAATCACTGTCACATCTCATCCTTGAAAACGTGGCAGCCAATGTCAAACTACCCTAATGTTTGCTTCTTTAAGGAATGGGTCTGCACCAACTAGAAGGCTGTTGGCTGCAAGCACCTCAGGCCTCCAGCACTTTCTGCTGGGCATTTCCTTTGGCTTTGCCTTCTACTTGTGTATTGGCTCTGTTTCAGGCTGGCAGCAAATTGTGACAGCTGTACCAGGCATCACATCCAAATGCCACATTATCAAGACGCAGAAAGGGGCTGCCTCTTCCAGTCTCCCTCCAGGAGGAGGGAGAAGCCCTCTAGCCCATTGGCCAGAACTAGACCATGTGTCACTCACCAGTTAGGATCTAGGATGGAAATTGAAAGGCCCTCAATGCACTTTGGATGTAAAGGGCTGAAATCAGAATTCGGGGCATACACAACTTCTGGAAGAGTCAAGGAAGTAGAGTTCAGAAACTCAGCCCTTGAAGATCAGAGGAGTTGACCCTCAAAGAGCTCAGCCTGAAACCCGTAATCCCTCAAGTTTGTGCCAGAAAGCTGCTGGGAATCTTTCAGCTGCCCACTTACACAGCTACAACCATCTCTGGAGGAAACACCACCCTCTCTGCACATTTTGCCCTCTTGTGAGCAATCATTTTGTTCAGGACAGAGACAGTGGATCTAGGACACATGGTTCCTAGACATAGAAGGAAACAGTGGTGGTACCGTGATAGCAGCAGGCCCTCCCCCACACCACTCCTAAACCAGCACCCACAAAGGGGATCGAGCCCCTGGGGTTGGCGTAGGTCCACTAGGATTTCCCTTTCATCCTGGAGTGTACGAGATGCTCACTTAGCTGTGTTACAAGGAGGATGATTGAAATCCAACCTCCCCCCCACCCCCCATCCCCAGTCAGTTTCTAACTGAGGAAAAAGCTATTTGAACAACCTGTGGTGCCTGCTACATACTGTATAACACCATAATCATAATTTTCTTGGCAAATAAATACATTTGTTACCAAAGTAACTACTACACATTTTAAAGAAGTATGTTACATAACATTCACTATGCCTGCCTACCTGTGATTACCCACAAGGTACAGTCTCCTGCAAACAACTGAAATGCCAGGCTAAATTGTAAAATGACAGCCAACCATTTAGTAATTTACAGTGTTACAACTGCCACTAAAAAGTTAAAGCTCATTTTAGAAAGTTCCTCCACTAGCTCTTCTCCGCCAGGTAACTAGCCAGATTTATCTGTCTGCTGTTTCCTTCCATGCCTCACTAGCAGCCCAAGCACATCCTAGATTTAGTGAAGCTATTTGCAGGGCTCAAATGTACAAGGTCGCCACCCCCCACCCCTTCCTGCTGCTCATCTTCCTGATCTTTCTTTGGTGGTAGTTTCACATCCCAGTTAATGCCACTCGAGTTTCCTCAGAGACAGTGGGACCAATCTGCCCCCGGAGGGAAGGAAAGCTGATGACTAGAAACCCATTTGTGAGCCAGAAGAGGGAAGAGGAGCAAGTGACAAGGATTCTCTCACTAGGGCTGTTTACAGTAAAGCCTTTTTATACGAAAGCCCTGAAGATGAGCTTTATTCCAAGGTGGTAGTGGTGGTGGGATAATCAGGAAAGTTACTTATGTGCAGGTGCCAGGGAGCGGCTTCTGTTCTAGAAGGGCCCCACAGCCCAGCATTTACTCCCACATGCCTCCTTGGCTATGCAAGCTGCATATGTATTTATAACTCTACAGTTAAAAAGTGAACTTTATTAGCAGAGATAACTGTCATCATTCTAGCGGCTGCACTGTGTAGAGCAACCAGAGACTAGAGGCACCAGGATTATCTATGTTCAGTCAAATCTTGTGCAACTGAGGGGATTGTGAGTCACCAACAGGCACAAAGACGGATGGAGGCAGAGGTAGAGCTTGACTGTCCTTGTGGGGGACGCTCGTGGTCCAGAGAACCTACCCAAATGCTTCTTCCAGGGAGTTGTCATGACCTTGAGGTTAGTGACTTCACGGTGCATTTTTGCCACCAACCATCCTAATAAGAGCCCTCAGTAAATGTTTGTTGAGTGAATGAATGAAATGTTGATCCTGGAATGCTCAATGGCTCCTGAATTGTTCTGTATGTGTGCTCATCTCCTCCCCTTCCTATGCAAACATTTATTCTGAATGAGCAGAGCCACAGCTGTACAATGAAAGAGTCCCGCTCACAATCGCTGTGAGCCAAGAGAGGCTCTAAGCCCATGGTTCACAACCCTGGCTGCACATTAGCGTCACTTGAGGAATGTTTGACAAGCCCAGGACTCAGGCCTTACCTTAGACTGGTTGCCATCACATCTCCAAGGAGCAGGCCTAGGCTGCAAAGCTCTGAGGTCGAGAACCACCACTCTAAGCTAGCCTGGAGGCTGCCCTGGCTCAGGGGCCAGGAGACCTAGATGCTGTCCCTTGGTACTAAAAAGCACCCGGGCCACTATCACTGAGGCCCAAAGTGCAGATGGAAAAGAAAAAATTCTGATGGGGCCTAGGAATGTGTTTTTGTACCCATCTGGAATCTGAGGGAGGGTGTGCCACGTGTCTAGGGAATACATAACACTTCAAGCAACAAAACGATGCCACGCTGTGAGATGAGATGGAAAGATGTTGAATGTCCAGCCCAGCCCTGGTTAGTGACCCTTCTCCAGCCTTCAGCCCCACACACGTAAGCTTCTGGGCCCTATGCCTGCAGCCCAGCAGCCTCGGATCCCAGGGCCCAGGCTGTCTCTCAGGACTTCATACTGTTGTTGGGAAAGGTAGGTTTCTGTTTGGGCTCGTAGGCATCTTGGGGTGAGGGGTGGCTGAGCTTGCACTGGGGGCCGGGGAGCTATGATGGGGGAGCTCTTAAGTTTCTACAAGCTTCAGCAGGCCCTTGACGGTGGGAGGTGAGAAAGACAAACAGAGGGCTGAAAAGTGTGCCAGGAACCTGCCTAGCGGATAATCAAAACTTGGCTATAAATAACTAATGGACCCATGAACAAGTTAGAGGAGTTATTTTCTAAAGCAGCATACAGGCAAAACGAGTGCTCCCCTTGAATAAACCCTCAAACTGTTCCAGAAGGCCAAGTAAAAATACAGAACACCTGTCTGCTAGTGGCGCCTTTACGTAAACAATTTTTCGTGATAACTGAAAGCTACCTTCATAGATGAAAAAAATTAAAAACCTAGCATTTTAATTGTGTAAGGGAAATTTTTCTAAAATGGATTATATGCTTTCCAGGGGTGGGGAATAGAGCGCATGTCATTTATTGGCCTTTTTTGGTGGTCCAGGAAGCAGAACTCAGATTTCCCTGAGAATCACCCTACTCACACACCTTCAGTGGGGCTCCAGGCATGGAGCAAGGGCCTAGGCTGCACACCCTCACAGTGTCTTGTTTCCCATGGCTACAGGTCATGGGCTCTGACGCATGTGCTTTGTGACAGCCATTCTCCTTGCTTTGGGGCACTTCGATATGTTTTGAATAGATTATTATCTCTTTAAGTGCTGTTAAAATTCACTTTGGTTTTTGAATATCTTCAAAAGACTTGTAACATTTCGTATGCCATGATCTGGGAATATTCTATGGAGAAACAGCTCAGGAAAGTAACCACAGTAGTCCATACCTAGTTTCAGGATTATTTCTCAAGATATTTTGGGCACAATCCTATTCTGCCTTGGTACCCTAGACATTGCAGTATTTTCCTATCCACAGTGGCTCAAGTAAAATAAAATAAAATACCGTATCTTTTATTCTGCAATCAATGTTAAGACTTGCCTCATTATAGACCTTTAAGAAAAGAATATATTGTGAAAATTTTTGTACGATACCTATGTATCTGACTCAGTTGGCAAACTCACCAACACCTAATGGTGTAGAGTTGTGGGTGAAATTAAGCCCATCAGGTTCCCATGCTTGGATCGTTGCTGAGCTAGTGAAGGGATGTGGGATGCTGTCAGAAGCTGTCACACCAAAATGTGACAAGAAGAGAGGAAGCAGTAGACTTTCTTCCAGCTGAGGAGACGTAAGTGTGGGGAAGACTGCCTGTAAGCCTCCCTCACTAGGCCCTGCTCCGAGGGCCTCATTATTATAACCCAGAATGACAAATGAGGTTCACCAATTACGACTTTGTGTTATTAAGAAAAATCTACAATTGTGGCCACATGGCTTTATTTTCCAAGGCAGGGAAATGTGCAATATAGTTCAGAAAATTTGACATCAAAGAATGGTTAGGTATGGACATTTAAAATGACAAGTTTGAATTATCTGGGAAAATTACTTATTCAGATTCCTCAATTCCAATTAATGGGGTGGGAAATTAAAAAGAAGAGACCAAGCTTTTAGTTGTGTTGTTAACTAGCTATGCTTGGGAGCTCAGTTTCCTTACCTTTAAACTGGGAAAGCCTAGATTTAAACTGTCCAAAATGGTAGCCACTTGCCATATACAGCTATTTAAATTTAAATTAGTTAAAAATAAATAAGATAGGCCCTGGCTGGCAGCCCAGTGGATAGGAACTGGCCTGTGAACCCAAAGGTCACTGGTTTGATCCCCAGCCAGGGCACATAACCAGGTTGCAAGCCAGGTCTCCAGCCAGGTCTGTAGCTGGAGGCAGGTGAAAGGCAACCATACATTGATGTTTCTCTCCCTTTCTGCCTTCCTCCCTTCCCCTTCCTCTAAAAATAACCAAAAAATTTTTTTAAATAAATAAATAAGACAAAAATTAAGTTCCTCAGACACGTTTCAGATTTTCAATAGCTGGCATGTGGTGAGTAACTATTCTAATGAAGAGTACAGATTTCGAACATTTCCGTTATCACCAAAAGTTCTGCACTGATCTATATCCTAAGGAGAAAATGTTTCATCACTAAAGCCACTGCCAATTGATTGATAATTAGTAATGAAAAATATCTCTGGATTGTCTGTTCAGACTGTAAGCCATCCCTGCACTTTCTGGGATCTGCTCCCATTCCCCGGGAGTGGGCACTAGATAGCTCTTTGGAATACTGTCACTTTTTTAAAGTATATTTTATTGATTATTGCTGTTACAGTTGTCCCAATTTTTCCCCTTTCCCCACTCCTACCAGTACCCCTTTCCCTCCAGAAATCCCCTTTTAGTTCATGTCCATGGGTCATGCATGTAATTTCTTTGGCTTCTCTATTTCCTATACTGTTCTTAACATTCTCTTGTCTATTTTGTTCCTACCAATTATGCTTCTTAATCCCTGTACCTTTTCTCCCCATTCTCTCCCTCCCCACTGATACCTCTCCATAGGATCTCCATAGCTATGATTCTGTTCCTGTTCTAGTTTTTGCTTAGTTTGTTTTTGTTTTTTGTTTTTTAGATTCAGTTGTTGATCATTGTGAGTTTATTGTCATTTTACTGTTCATGATTTTAATCTTTTTAAATTTTTAGTATTTTTTTAAAAGATTTTATTATTTTTAGAGAGAGGGGAAGGGATAGAGGCAGAAAGAGAGAGAGACATCAGTGTGTGGTTGCCTTTCACCTGCCTCCAGCTGGGGACCCAGCTGGAGACCTGGCTTGCAACCTGGTTATGTGCCCTGACTGAGGATCAAACCAGTGACCTTTGGGTTCGCAGGCCGGTACCTATCCACTGAGCCACCAGCTAGGGCTAATCTTTTACTTAAAGAAGTCTCTTTAACATTTCATATAAGGGCTTGGTGATGATGAACTTCTTTAGCTTTACCTTGTCTGGGAAGAACTCTTATCCACCCTTCCATTCTAAATGATAGCTTTCCTGGATAGAGTGATCTTGGTTGTATGTCCATCACTTTGAATACATCTTGCCCATCTCTTCCTTCCTGTAAAGTTTCTTTTGCGAAATCAACTGCTAGTCAATGGGAGCTCCTCTGTAGATAACTCTCTGCTTTCTCTTGCTGCTTCGAAGATTCGCTCTTTATCTTTAGCCTTTGGTATTTTAATTATGATGTGCCTTGGTGTGGCCCTCTTTGGATCTAGCTTGGTTGGGACGCAGGAATCTGATGCTGGGATTCAGGTATGGTCTCTATGGGAGACTGTAACTAGAATCAGTAAACATGAGTACTATGTATGAGGGCCATCTGACCTCAAGCGGGTTGGAGACACAGAGGAAGCCCAACTGCCGAGAGAACAAGGGAGACAAGCAGGCTGGAACATGCAGAGATAAGGGACAGAGTCCTGAGGATGTTCTGGTTCCTGGTGTCTTGCTACATTCTTGTGCTTGACTTTTCTGGAACACTCTTTTTTTTGTCTGTATGAAATTCCTTATTTGCTCAGTGTGGCTCACGTTGGCTTCTGTTACTGGTAACTGGAGCCCTGTCTAAATCAGTCATCCTTTCCTAGAGTTAACTCGGAAGCTCTATTCAGGCTCAGCAGAAGAATCTAGTGATTGATTGATGATGTTGGTTAAGGGCACAGGTTGGAGGAGTTGAGCCATCTGTGCTAGCTATTTGCCATTCCTGATTAGTCATTTTCTGAAATGATGTTCAGTTCTCAAATTCCTATTGTTTCTCCAGGGAATTCTTTGGGTTTTTCCACCCCCGATAATGCTGGATGTATATTGCATTATTGTTTCATTCCCTAATGTCTGCTGTTAGCTGTTTCCATTCGTGAAATAAAATATAATGACACTTTAAGACCTTAGAGAGATAATAAATGGGAGCTGGTAAGCATCAAAGTCTCCAAATTTTACATAAAATGTGAGCTATAAATCCAATGAGCTTTCAACAAAATGTGATTTTTAATAATGCCAGCCAATTCCCCTGAAGTGTATCCTACAGGTCCAAAATAAAAATCACAAAGCTAAAATAAAATCTAAATGATGTCAAGCTTATCAAGCAAAGTGCAATAATCTAAACTGTGTCTTTTTACTCTAAAGAAATTTAACCAAGATTTGCTTATGTAATAATTTTAATGTATGTTTGACCCGTAAGCATTAGCCTTTTCCTATATGACAGTTATGATCAAATATATGAAAACTGAGGCAGCAAATTAACTGCAACAAGATTATCAGTGTGGGACTAGAGGCAACAGCTGTAAGAATGCAGAAGTAGGACAAAACTACATCACAAGCTAGCGAAAGCCTAAGCCTGAACCAATGGTCCAGAGACAGGTAAAACCATGTTGTCAAAATGCACACAGATATGACAGATCAGAAAGCAAGGCAATAGATCAAAATCACTCAGGGAAAATACAAGATAGACCTTGCTTGCTTACTTGCTTTTCGAGCAGGTTGTTATGAATAGAAGAATTAGAAATGAAGCAATTCCCTCTCCTACACCTCAAGGCTTTTGCCTCTATTATCATTAGGCCTGCTATTAAACATTCTCCTTTCATAGCTGCTGTGGTGGACAGACCCTAGTTTGGCCCCATTTTTATGCCCTGTATAATCTCTTCTGATTGTGGGTGGGACTTGCTCCTAACAGATAAAATATGGCTATTATCTCAGGGCAATGAGCTATTACTCCCATGATTATGTTATTAATATACACATATAGCTGTTGTGCTGGCATACAAGACATATGCAGAAGACTTACTTTCCATTACTGCCTTGAAATAAGTTGTCATAAGAGGGCCAATGGAGAGGTCCACATGGCAAAGAACTTTGGGCAGCCAGTATTGGCGTAGAGCAACCGTTGCTGACAGCCAGCAAGAAAATAGGCCCTCAGTCCTACAAGAAGATGAATTCTGTCAACAACCTGAAGGAGCTTAGAAGCAGATCTTAGCCCAGGGAAGCAGCTGATGAGACTACACCTGGCCTCAGCCAACACCTGGGCCACAGCCTTGTGAGGCCCTGAGCAGAGGGCACAGCTAGGCAGTGCCTGGACTTTGACCTACAGAAACCATGAGATAAAAATGTGTGCTGTTTTTTATGTACAGCACAAGGGATATAGTCAATAATATAATAACCTTGTATGGTGGCAGATAGTTACTAGACATATCATGGTGATCACATCATAAGGTAGTATATAAATGTAGAGTCACTATGTTATACACCTGGAATTAATATAATATTGTATAATAACTGTAGTTTTAAGAAGTGTTGTTTTAAGCTTCTAAGTTTTTGGTAATTTGTTATGCAGCAAAACAAAACTAATACACTAATTTTAACCATTACACTCATTTTTTA
>PVIW01000836.1:100307-384962 GCA_004026585.1 Noctilio leporinus
TATTTTTAGAAAGAGGGGAAGAGAGGGAGGCAGAGAGGGAGAGAGACATCAATGTATGGTTGCTTTTCACCTGCCTCCAGCCACAGACCTGACTGGAGACCTGGCTTGCAACCTAGTTATGTTGCCCTGGCTGGGTATCGAACCTGCGACCTTTGGGTTCACAGGCCGGCACCTTATCCACTGTGCTACCAGCCAGGGCCCATTACACTCATTTTAACCATGGTCTATCACGGTAATTTTTTCTCTCTCTCTCCCTCTTTTTGAAGTCACAGTAATTTTTAAGCCTTTCTTTTAGCCATGAAGACCCACATTTAAGCAAAGCACATATGAAAGGTCAACATAGAAAGGAAATAAAAGTTCAATTGCTTCATTTACTAGTTGGCTAGAGGGTAAGGAGCCCTTATGGGCTGGGTTCCCCTGAATTTATGGTGACTCAAGAAGAAACTGTAGAGAACTGTCTGAAGAGCATAAGATAAATTGAAGAGAAAACATGGGGTTGCTGATCCATGTACAGTATTCAGGCTTCAGGGCAGAGATGTACCCAGGTGACCTCCCATGATAGAGCACAATGGATGCTGTTGATGCGCTGCCCAGAATTCTCAAATTTCTTTACTATTTCTGGCCTCTCCTCCCCTGGCTTCAGTGTGCTTTTGCCTTCAATGGTTTTTGCCTGTAACTTTTCTGAACTACTTCTTAGGCTACAAGAAGTGCTTTACCTAGTATGGAAAGAAATAGAAGGTACCTAGAAGTCTTTATGTCTCCTGCCGAGGAGGCCTTTGACCAAGAACTGATTAGTAGGGGCCTATGAAAATGAACCTTTTGCACATCAAGAGTGCCAAATCCTAACCACTAGACCACCAGGGAGCCATCCTTTTGCACATTGAGATGGGACAACCTCTAAAGTGCAATTTATGCTCCAGGATTTTCCACCTGGATCAGGCCGAATCTACTCTTTGCAGAACTGCTGAAATCACACCATGCATGGCTTTCCCCCTTTCCTGTTCTGCCTTCCCCCACTTCCTATCAGCTTCTACTGGGAGAACTGCCTTAATAATTGCTTTGCACATTAGTTCTCATTTCAGTGTCTGTTTGTGGGGAACCCCACTTGAGACATGAGGATTCTTGAGAGGACATATGGGCAACCAAGACATCTCAACATCTTTGGGGCTCCGTTATTGATAGTACAAATGCAATTATTGCATTTTCTTATTACATATTTAATTTAAAAATTTCTAGTAGTCATTTTAAAAAATGAAAGAATGAATAAATTTTAGTATTTTACTTAACAAAATAAAAACATTTCAACATGTAACCAATATTTGAAATCTTAATGATTTTTACATCATTTTTAGTACTATATCTTAGAATACAATGTGTGTATGTGTGTGTGTGTGTGTTTTAAGATTTTATTTACTATTTTCAGAGAGAGGGGAAGGGAGAGAGGCAGAGAGGGAGAGAGACATCAATGTATGGTTGCCTTTTACCTGCCTCCAGCTACGGGCCTGGCTGGAGACCTGGCTTGCAACCTGGTATGTGCCCTGGCTGGGAATTGAACCAGCAACTTTTGGGTTCTCAGGTGGGCGCCTTATCCACTGTGCCACCAGCCAGGGCAATGTGTGTTTTTTTTTAATACACATAACACATCTCACTTTGGACAGTAAATTTTCATTGGAAATTCTTGATCTGTATTTAGATTTCATAAAATTTACAATTAAAAATACATGGATTTAGAGGCAGGTGAAAGGCAACCATACATTGATATCTCTCTCCCTCTCTGCCTCTCTCCCTTCCCCTCTCTCTGAAAATAATAAAAAAATTTTTAAAGTAGATTTACCTATCCAAGTTGTTCCAAACATGAACTGAGTATCCCTTTTTTTTTTTTTAATTAAAATTAAGTGAAGTTAACTATTCAGTTTTTTAGGTGCACCAGCCAAATTTCAAGTGCTCAGCAGCCACCTGCAGCTAGTGGCTACCATTTTGGTGGTGTAGCTCTAGACCCGCCTCTCTCTCCCTTGAACTTGGCTGTCAGGTCCTTATGGGCTGGTGGGAGCAGGACAGGTACTCTAGTGCAAGTCATGTTGGCCTGGTGCCGAGATGATGTTGGTGGTGAGCACTCGAGGCCCTGAACACAGGAACTTCGTCCTGCTGGCTAGTTATCCACCAAATTCCAAGAGCATTGGCTTCGTTCAGATTCCCTGGAAGCAGAGCCTGAGACACCATTTTAGGTGCACACAATTTATTGAGGGATGCCCTGGAAAGGAAACATCAATCGAGTGAGGGAAGTAAGGTAGGTCAGAGAGTGAGTGGAGCAGGGATGGGGACTCAGCTAAATTCTAGCCTTGGCCTGATCCATGGGGACTCTAGATTATAAGTGGCATGGCAGGGTTGTGCCGTCGTCTTGAGGCAAAGGGAACCAGCTTTTGGCCCTCCGTATCCATCAGTCATTGGCTGCTTATGGTGTGAGTTGGAGTGACAAATACCCCAAATTTCTAGACAGCTCATTCAACAGCAATCATCCAAAGATCACGGGTGGAAGCTCTCAGCGAGAGCGCTTGCAGCAACTGGGAGATGAGTGTATAGGCTAGTGAAGGAGATTTGGACCGTGACCTCAGTAGAGAAGACCAGGCCAGGACTGGAATGCTTTATTATCGCTGACAGTTTGGCCTTAAGCCTCAGTGTGGAATCAGAGAGAACAGGCTGCACTGCCCGGGCTTCAAGGGCTCCCTTGCATAAAGGCTTGATGTCTACAGTCCTAACAGGGTGGGCATTTTCCTTGGCCTTTTCTTTGTGGGTAGCATTAAATCTAGGCCTTCTGCATCACACTTTTTGGGTGACAAAGAAAAACAAGAAAAAGGAAAAGCAAAGAGACTGAATCCACAAAAGGAGATATGAACCCCAATCCCATGGCTCAATATGAAGCAAATCTTTGTTCTTCATTAATTCGGCCAAGGAATATTTAGTTGTGTGCCTATGCTGGGCCAGGTACTATGAGAGGCTGTGAAGGCAAATTCCAAAAGCAATTCCAAGACCATTTTGAGCAACGGCAACATGACTAAAATAAGTGCTGCTGTAGGGTTTTGGGTGTCCACAGGATGAACAGGCCAAGAGAGGTGGAGTGCTGAGAAGTATAGCAACGGGCTCCAGCCAGTGTACCAGAGATTCCAAGGAGAGAGTTGAGGTCCATCTGGGGTCGCCGCCAAAGGGCAGGGTGTGAGTAAGCAAGTTAAGGTCAGCATTCAGAAGCCCAGGCCAGGGGGAAGGGCTCAAGCAGATGGAAACTGGGCACAGAAGCATGGCAGCGCCAGGTGCCAGGTGAAGGAAGATGATAGCATACTTAGCACCTAGCATTTGCCAGGCACTTTGAATACATTTAATTCTCACAATAACTTTGCAAGAGAGGTATGAGGTTCAGAAAGATTAAAAAAGTGTTTCTCAAACTTTAATGAGCATATAAATTACCTGGGATCATGTTCAAATGCAGATACTGATTCAACAGCTCTGAGTGGGGCCCAAGATTGTACATTGCCAACAAGTACCAAGTGTTGCCGATCCCACAGACCATACTTTGAGTATCAGAAGGTTAAAACCTTCACCACAGAGTCAATGCTTTTATTATTATGAAGGAAAAAGGTAGATAATGCAGGGCAGGAGAACAAAAGTAGTCTAGTTTAAGAGTCTAGTCTTCCGAACACAGTCATAGCCATGAACCCTGAACCTTGGCTCTCTGCCTGCCTGGCGTGAGCAGGTGTAGGCAAGGAGGTATGCTGTCATCAGCAGGGGAGGGGCCCGCTCTGGCTGCTTCAGTGGCATGTGGGGGGAGGTCTGACATTACTCATGTCAATGCATCTGGTCCAGTGTAATTTGTCATTGTTCACTGGCTTAGTGATGGTTAATTTGGGTAACGTACCCAAATTAATTTTCAGCAACTACTTCTAAGTTGTTAGCCTCAGAATGAAACCAAATCAACCTCCCTGAAATTCTTTTGACCTTTTTTGTTTTTAATGGTTTGTTCTTTATCTAACACCTTTTCTCCTTTATCTCATTATAGATATTGGTGCAAAGGCTTATTGAAATACTTCTCAGGGGCCTTTGATAGTTTTTTTAAATTGTGATAATGCTGGTTTTCTGGATTTTGTGTTGCTCCAGTGTGAAGCTGAATGTGAGTCGTGCCTGGCTGGTAGAGGAGAAGTTACAGACCGAGAAAGGCGGTGGTGAACTACTCCATTGTCCCCTGGAGAACAGTGGTCTGTGAGGGCATCTGAATGTCAAAGGAGGTTCTAACTAAGTGAAGTGAAGTCTTTGACATTGTGCGAACAGACTCTGGAGCCAGGTTGCTAGGACTCAAGTCTAGACACCACCTCTTGCTGGCTAGGTGAGTATGGGCAAGTTATTCCACATCTTGTACCCTCATTTTCCTCATCTATAAAATGGGTATGATAATAGTACCTACCTGATAGGTTGTCATGAGGACTAATTGAGTTCATTCACAAAGTAGGTTTTAGAGCCCTATGTACAGTAATTACCATATAAAAAAAAAATTTAAAAGCCCTAGAGGACTGGTGTCCAACCAAATGAGTTTTGTTTTGTTCTTTATTAAAAAAAAAAAAAAAAAATGAGTGAAAATGTGTAAAAGTAGAAGAAAACATGGGCAGGTTGTAGAAACTTGAGTAAATAATAGGAAAGAGACTAATAAGTCAGGTTGAAGGGGAGTTTATCTACAGCCTCACCATGAATCAAACTCTCCTGGTGAAACTCGATATCATTAAATCAGTGACTGTTTATTGATGACCTGCTCTAGCTCTTCTAGGGAGAGCCTCTCATGATTTAATGCCTCACCCAATTCCCATTTGAAGATTTTCCAAAAGGGAGATCAATTCACTTGGTGTTTGACTAAACATTTGAGATGTTTTTGGAAGCCAGTTTAAGAAAATTCTCTAAAATCTTATTTTCTCCACTGGCAAAATTAGGAAATAATATTCCCGCATGACAAGACTTCTGAAGAATAAACACAAAATGTCTGGCACATGATGATCATTAAATATTAGGTCTAATAATTATGTTTATGATTTCACCTTTGAAAAATGTGACAGAGTTTTACAAGAAAATCTGCTTTCTATTTTTTTTTTTTTTTGACTGCTTTGAGGAATTAGGTTCCATTTTTGGATAATTCAACCATAAACCTGTTCATAATTATGAGATTTATTTATATAAGTTAGTATGATAGATGGAAATATACAATACTACTATAAAATCATCTTATCAAAAAAATTAAATTTTAATCTGATCAAGTTTCTAGATCTACCAAGATATAGAGGACAGGGGACATAAGAACATGTTTAAGTGACATCATGGAGATGCAATCAATAGAATTCAGAATGTAGGTGTTATGGACTGAACCGTGTCCCCTAAGGGGAAAAAAAGGGGGATGGATGCAATACAACAACAATAAAATAAAATAAAATTTTAAAAAATTGTGTCCCCTCCCTCACTTCATATTTTGAAACCTTACCCCTCCATGTGACTGAAGGTGGGAGAAGGATGCTCTGGAACCCCCAAAGGACTTGGGGGAGTCCTAGGAGATCACGGTTAGCTAACTCAGGTTTCCACTTTGCAGAGTGGAGTACTGCATCTGAGACCATCTGACGTACTTGGGGCAGCAAATAGGGCTCTAGAGGCTACTTGGGAAAACTAAAAGGGAGAAGTGAGGAGGCTGACCAGAAGAGGATTCTGAAGGAGCCCAAGACCTGATCCAATGAGAAATTAAGAGACGTTTTTGCTTTGGGGTGTGTGAAGTCAATCTTCTCTCCCTTCCCTCCAACAGAAGCTTCAGTCAATGATTTAATCTGTTAATGCATTGCAGATCTGTTTTGAGAGATCCATCAAATGCTGAGTTATGAGGGTTCTGGGTGAGAACACATGTTGCCCAAGGGAGCCTGACCACACTAGGAATACTAAAGGACAAAAGATGAACTAATCAGATGAAATGAATGAATCCTGGAAATTCTGTGACCTTGCACTAGCTAATTGTAATCCCTGGCAATGCCTGAATCACTTCAATCAACCCTCCTGCTAACTTCTGGAACTGGCCTGCTCCACTTCCCGTTTCTTTCCATCCCGATTTCCCTTCTGCTTTCTTTTCTTTCACATTGTGGGTTTAAAGATGGAAGTTGTTTCTGTAGCTTGAATGCTCTGTTCATTACTTAATTCACTGATGAGTTTTGATTGCTATCTTAGGTACAATGTCTTGGGTTAGAGAATTCTGAGAAAAGATGAAAAACATGGTCTGGAAAAGTACTAAGAGTGGCCTATTCTGAACCAGGAAGAGCTAGCTGCCACAAACGAGGCAAGAATAAAAGGCTGAAATGTTCAAAGGTGAGTAATCAATAGGGACAGGGTAGAGTACAAGGTATAGAAAGGCTTCATATAAACGGTAGCATGTAAGCCAAATCTTAAATTAAGGCTGACATTTGGACATGAAGAGATAGGATCTAGGGGATAGAGACTAGGTGAGGAGGTAATTCCTGACCTACTTACTCTGTCTTCTGTATCAAAGTGCTCCAGAACTGTGTCTAGACCTCTGTGGATCTTTCCTCGTGCTTTCCTGGCTCAGAAAGGACCTGCCCTGACCATGCTAATGAAAAGAAATAGACCTCATGCTCTTCCATCCACCCCTCAGGAAACTATGGCTCTGTTTCAATTGTGACCTTCTGGGAATGGTTCTCCATTCTGGTCACCAAATCAGAAAAGGATGTCACTACCAGAAGCCTGTGATGGGGGAAGGAAACCAAGGCCTAGAGGATAATGACACTTATTCCCTTATCAGCATTTAATGAATAAATGAAGTCATGCCTGTATCTGTTTGTTGCTGCACTTTGACCATGAATTCTTCTAGGGCATGAGTCTTGCCCATCTTGGTGTCTCTTAGCACTGAGTGTAGCACATTGTAGGTGTTTAATATATGGTTGCTGTACTAGCATTTTAGGGCTTAAGGCAGTGATTCTCAAAGCATGGTCTCTGGACTTGTATCATCAGCATTAGCTGGGGACTTGTTGGAAAGGCAAATTCTTGGGACCTCCCCCTAGAGCTACTAATTCAGAAAATCTATGGGTGGAGTCCAGTAATTTGTTTTAACAAGCCCTTCAGGAAATTCTGATGCAGGTTAAAGTTTGAGAACCATTGTTGAAGGATATTTGAGCCTAGAAGACTTGCTCTGGTTTTCTTTGTGACCTCAAGAACTCAGATATTTTAAAATTTATAACATACATATTTATACTATTCTATCACTACCTTTGATGTGTCTTGAAGGACAGAGGAAAAGCTTGCAGACATGTGCTCTTTAAACTTTCTTTTGCTTTGATCATCTTAAAGAGAAATTAAAAAGCTATGTACAGCTCATAATTTTCATATTTACATCTAAAATGTTTCCTCATAAGTTGAAGATTTGTAAGGAATGCAATTTCCTGTTTATTAAAATACTGGTATTTTAAAACAGGCCTTGTATATAATTTTTAAAATGCTTCCAATGAAATCTATAGACTATAATAATTTTTAAAAATCCTCATCTGAGGACATGTTTTTTGACTTTAGAGAGAGAAGAAGAGTGTAAGAGGAGAGAGAAACATTAATGTGAGACAGAAACATCAGTTGGTTGCCTTCTATAGGCACCCTGACCAGGGATTACACCAAGGTATGTGCCCTGACTGGGAACTGAACCCAAAACCTTTCGGTGTACAAGAGTATGTTCCAACCAACTGAGCCACTGGGCTAAGGTTATACTATAGTAATTTGATATATAATCATCTGTCAGAAATATACAAGAACAAGCTCTCCTTAAAATACTAACATTTAAAATAAGACTTTTATATATATTTTTAAATGCTTCCAGTGGAATCTATATATTGAAGGGGAGCAGAATAAATTGCCCCCAAATGTACCATGTTGGCATGTGGATTATTTTGAGTTGAAAACAATAGAGGCTAAAAAGACTCAGGAAGAGCTTTTTACCTGCCCCTTTACTGCCTGAAAGGGTTTTGATAGAGGGTCTGGTTCAGAAAGAGAATTATTACCAGCATTAACTACCAAGAGTATGGGCTGGGTGTGGTAAGCTAGGGGTAGCTGGGCAGAGGCCTGTTTGTTCAAATTCCTCTTTGTCTCCTTGTCACTGCATGGCATGGCAAACATTTGTTTACCAAACATTTGCTCTTCCCATCTTCCTTTGAAGTGCTCCTCAACCTTCCCTGCAATACCATAGAGATGTGATATTGTCATCTTTTTGGAAATAGTAGAACAGAATTTTCTTAAATGTCGCATCATTCTTTCTTCTCTTTATGTTTTCATTCATTTATCTTACAGAACTTAATCCTTATGAAACACAGTCTCATACTTTTCTATAACAAAAATGTATATAAACTCAGTGTTCATAAGTTGTTAAGTGTTAAAATTTTTCTTAATATAATAATTATTGGTACATGATTGATAACTACAACATAAATTTATGTTTTGGTAATTATTATTATTAAACAAAATCTTTGTTACAAGTGGATCTCTTCATGAAATGGATAGTTTTGTTTTCTTTACTTCTAAAAAGCAATTGAGTAACATATTCAATAATATGGATACTAAATCAATAAATAAGTATTGATTCAACATCAATACTCACCCTATGTTTTATTTTATTATAAATGTAAATGCTGAGCAATTTAACCAATGGAATTGGGAGTTTTGTTACAGAAATGTCTTTTAATTCTTGTTCTTTAAGATTTTACCCATTCACTTTTAAAGAGAGGGGAAAGGGAGGGAGAAAGAGTGAGAGAAACATCATTTGGTTGCTTTCCACGCCCCCCCAACTGGGGACCCAGACAGACTGCAACCCAGGCATGTGTGTCCTGATCCAGAATTGAACCAGTGATCCCTTTGCTCTGAAGGACAACCCACAACGTACTGAGCCATGAAGGTCAGGGCTCATTTAATTCTTTAATTTTTAAATTTTTTCCTCAAAATTATTTAAAAATAACTATCAGTGCATAATTCACATCTCCTTCAACTTGGCTGTGAGCAGTCGCTCAATACCATTTGACTTGTGAAAATATTTGTAACCAGTTATTAGAGTTAATCACTTTCTCAACAAAAACTCCAGTATTTTGCTTGGGAACCTGGCAGATTTTGCACCCCAAGGCAGGGCCCCATTGTAAGTTTTGAGGTGGAGAAAGGAAGGCTGCCCTGGCTGGGTGACTCAATGGATTGAGCACTGGGCTGTGAACCACAAAGGTTGCCCCTTTGATTCCCAGTCAGGGCACATGCCTGGGTTGTGAGCTAGGTACCTGGTTGGGGGCTTGCGAGAGGCAACCCATCAATGTTTCTCTACCTCTTTTTCTATCTTTTATGCTCTCTAAAAATAAATAAATAAATAAATCTTTTCTTTCTTTCTTTTTTTTTTTTTTAAAGCCTTTTGTTCAATAAAGTGGGAAGAAGTCCATTGTAAAAGGGGAGCTTACCATTTTGACCTCACTCTTTCTGAGGTAGATTTTAGAAAAGAATAAAAATGAGCTTTGAGAACCTGGAAATGAATTCCCTTTTGACAACTCAAGACTCTACAATGGAAAGTTCTCCAGACTCTTGGTACTTGGAGTGTGGTCTATGGACCAGGAACATTGGCATTACCTGGGAGCTTGTTAGAAATGCAGCATCTCAGGTCCACTCAGGATATGCACTTAACAGCATGTCAAGGTGAGTCGTAAACACATGAAAGTGTGAGAGGCACTGGACTAGACCTCTGCCACTCCCTCCTCCCCCGAACCTTGTGGTTTGCACATTGGCTGTTCCTTCCCAGTGTAGAAAATCATGCTTCTAGCTTCAGTCCTCCAAGAAGCCTCCCGGTTCAGTTTTCAGCACCCTGTGAGACTGACTGAGCTGGGCTTTCTGACTCCCCAAAGAATCTGAAGACTGCTCACATAAAACCAGATGGTTCTTAAGGGACTCTTGGCAAGTGGTAGCTGATAGCTCTCACTTCCTCCTCACTAATAGTCAGATTCGGGGACAAGATCTGTTTTCCTCTCTCGAGTGTCACCGCGGCCCTCGGATTACTAGATGTTAAGACTGGCAAGACCCGCCATTGTCACAGAGTGGTTTCCTTCTACGATCCCTGTGAACACTGCAACCTTGTCATCAAGAGAGCTACAAATAGAACAGGGTTTTGTTTGTTTGTTTGTTTGAAAATAAAAGCCTATTCAAATAGTTGGTCAAAATAACTGACTCGAGCAAGAAGAAAATGGCTGCGATTGTATTTTTGAGATGCTTTTGCCTTTCCCTGTATTTTTGCTGCGTTGACAGTTGTGCCATCCAAGCTTAGCCTCGCCCGCCCCCCACCCTCCCTCCTGGCTCTGCATTCACTTTGCTTGTGTGTGGGATTCCAGATCTATAAACAAGGGGGCCTGGCGCCAGCGCCTCCCTCTTGGGTGCAAACACCCAAGCGTCAGTGGTGTTTGGAAGAAGCAGTCTGTGGGAGGAAGCATTTCCTTGACATCGCTCTGTCTGTGCCCGGCAGCAGAAAAGCCTGTGGTATGTGACAGGTCAAGGACAGCTGAGAGATCAAACCTTGCTCCGTGGCCCATGAGCTAGGCAATGTGGGCAGGCTACCTAAACTCTCTGAACTTCAAGTTATGTAAACTCTCTGAACTTTGAGCTATGTAAACTCTCTGAACTTCCGTGTCTCTATCTAAAATGTCCATCAACTCAAAAGGCTACTGGAGAGTAAAATGAGGCAGCGCTACCTGGTCCTCATTGTTAGGATTTTTGTTGTTTGTTTGTTTGCTTTTTAGAATCTGTCCACTTGTGGATACTGGTCCCCAAAAAGGCATGAGCAGGAGTTTGCAGTATATAGAGAAAAAAAGTTGACTATTGAATTGGCCAATCCAGAGGCATAAAGCTAATGCTAAAAACTTGACTCCCTGATGGCTGTCTAAGTTACAGATTATAGAGTACCCAATCAAGACACCACGGGTTAGGGGCTTGCGCGTTGTACTGGGAGCTGATTGATTGGAAGTGAGGCAAGGGTAACAAATCATTTTTTGGTCTTGATGACAATTCTGAGGTGTGCTCCAGTGTCCTTCTCTCTGGTCTCATGGGAAAGTAGCCAGGGGGTTGTTCCACCTTAGGGGTCAGGAGCTGAAACGTAATTTAGGTCCAGATGTTATCTTTAGCATGCCAGAGGTTGCAGGCCTTGCCACCATTTGTCAGGTAGAGCTACTGTTTTCTGCTGCCTCTGGGGTTGTTGATTATCTGGGTAAAAGCCTAGATCTCTGAGGCATCTGGAAGGGTGAGACATGATTTCTAGAGCTAGGAAGTAAAGCTAAGTTTAATCGAAGCGCTAAGTACCCTCGATTTCATTAGAACATCAGTGGGCTAAGTGGATACTTCGTAAAAGTGATTTTCCTCCTCCTTCCAAAACAATGGCTAGTGCTTCTTAAAATCATTGCTTCATAAAATGATGGTAAAATCATGGGCTCTTAGGCTGGGCCAAGTTCTTAGAAGGCATGTGTTCTTGAAGAAAGTGGAGGGAAAAATAAATCGGCACTAATGAGCCAAGTTTGATTCACGATAGCACCTATATGCTAATGATAATTTGAGATGATGATGGCTACAAAGGGTCATATTTTTCTACAGCCCATTGGCCACAGATCAGAGCTACAGGTTAGGTGAACTAAGTCAGAACGTGAATAAGTAGAAGAGAATCATATAGTGAAACAGAAGGGGGATGACACTAACACTGAGTCCTCAAATGCACTTTATTTGCTGCTTTGAGCAGCATTTTGAATAGTGAAATTATGTATTCATATCGAGGGTTCTCAAAGTGGGGTCCCTAATCAGCAGCATCAGTATCCCCTGGGAACTTGTTAGAAATGCAAATCCTCTGCCTTCAAGCCAAGATCTACTGAACCAGAAACCCTGGGGGTGGACCCAGCAGTCAGTGTTAAGCAAACCTTACAAGTGATTCAGATGCATAGCAGAGGTAAATAATTACCGATTAGATTAACGTGGTGGCAGTTTACAACCCTCTTTTCCCATGCAAAGCAAAATGATGTCATAAATGTCTTAGCATTTTAAATTCCTCACCTCCCCGACAAACGCTGAGAAAATTCCCAGAGGCATTATCTATTGATTCTGGCAGAGATATGCTTGAGCACAGTCACCAGACACACCTTCCTCCTGGGCCTTGGGTGGAATTTGTTTAATCCCAAAGCAGTACAAAGAAGAATGATTTGAAAAATTAAGCAAATGAATCTGATCTCGCTTCTGTTCTCTAGAAATATCTTTCCTCTAAGGGTATGACATATTTATACATTTATTACAAAGTGTACAAATCACTAGGTTTTCATTTCCATACCTAATAATCCCACCTCTAGATGCAGTTACAAGGGAGCCCTGGGTTGCCTGGAAGGGCAACATCTTGTGACGTGACATCCCAGAGGCAGAGACTCGGGGCCTCTCCCAGGGGCTGTCATCAGACAGTCCTACATTCTGCTTATTCTGAATTTTCTGTTTCACAGTTAAAAGTCAGAAAGTCCCAAGTTAAAAGCTTGTACCACACTCTGCCTCTAATTTGTCTCTTATCATTGCCTGTTTGTGTCTGTCTCAGTTCCCCAGATTGGGGCTCATCAGGAGCAAGGGCCATCTGTTTGATCCCCCATCTGGAAGGTAGGCATGAAGTAGATGTTCATGAATATGATTGAAACTGAAGCCCAGCCAGGCTGAGATTTGCTGAAGGCTGTAGGGCCCTTCCAAGTGTCCATGGCTGCTCTCTATGGCTCCCTTTATGGCCCTATTTATTGTGTTGGTGTTTAGTTTTTCCTTTATTTCTACGTGGTATTCTTGAGAGACTTTGTAAGTAATTGACTGCATTTGTCCCCAAAACCGCAGAGACTTGGAGTCATAAAGGTAGTGGAGGACAGGAGGTTCATAGCTAAAACTTCCTAATGAGGACAAGTCAAGTATGTTATTTTCAACATTCAACTCCCAAGTGTGAATAATTCATGGGGGAAAAAAAATCTGTTCAGCTAGATGTGACTGGGCTATTTTAATGAAAGTAGAGATGTGGAATATTCTAGAGGTGGAGATTATACGAGGGAACTGCAGGTAGGGAGACAAGGTGAGCAGTCCAGCAAACAGTGAATTAGTGAACTCGGGTCTCCTCTGGCCATTGTCCAGGGTCACATTGGGGCTAGTGGTTAATCCAAAATCAGAACTCTGACCTTGAGATGAGCACATTGCACTCTTTCCACTGAGCCACACAGCCTGCTCCAAAGGGAGGGGCAGGCCCAAGGCCCTTCCCTTGCATTTGCTGGGCCACGGAACACACAGGATCATATTTCCTTTTCCATCTCCAATCTAGCCCCGTTGGTATCGACTGGCTACACATTAGAACCCCCTGGGGAGCTTTTAAAAAATGTGGATGCTCAGAACCCACCCCCAGCCTGATTAACTTGGTCTCTGGGGGTGGAGCCCAGCTCTGTCTTTTTAAGGCTCCCTGAGTGATTCCACCCATGTCCGAGTTTGAGAAACAACGAGTCTAGGCTTTCTCCCTCTTGCTCTCCTATTCTCTTGAAGAACAGAATCCTTAATCCTCTGGTTTTCTTTTTTGCTAATGCTTATGGTTTTACTCTTCTTTTTAATTGGAGAGAGAGAGAGAGAGAGAGAGAGAGAGAGAGGGAGAGTGGATCAACTGGTTGACCTGCCCATCCACACATCGACTGGTTGACTCTCTCGCATGTTCCCCATTGGGGGATTGAACCTGCAACCTTAGTGCGTGGAGATGGCTCTCCAGCCTACTTGGCCAGGGCACTAAAGCTCCCATTTGAACACTCAACTCACAAGCCAGTTAAGATATTAGCATAAACAGCCTTGTAGTCTCCTCCTCCTCTACTTGTTCCCCTCTCTTTCAGTTGGCTGGGTTTCTGCGTCCCTCCTCCAAGCCTACACAAAGTCAGCCCCACAGGGCCTCACTCTCCAGGAGGGGGGTCGTGTTCTTGGCCCTTCCCTGCACCTCCTCTCAGAGCCTCCCTTCGCTTGGGTCCAGCCCATGAAAGCTGTGAGGCTGGGCAAGAGGAACTGGGAGCCCAGCCTGGACAGCAAGCTTAGGGAGGGCGGCCCCTGTGATTATTGGTCCCAGAGGGAATAATTCTTGCAGCAACTCTTTTTCTCTTGCTGGCTAAGTGCGTGGGTGTGCAGCAGGCATTTGCTAGGGAACGTGGGCAAAAAATAAAACTTTTGAAGCTTCAATTTTGTAGACAGATTGAGAGGCCTCCCAACAGTTCAGAATTGCTGAATCTGGTTCCATCCACCCACTTACCCCCCAGGAAGTGGTAGGTTGGGTTAGATGACATTTGATTTGTTGACAGTGGCCTAGCTTATGGGAGTTTAAATCATACGGGCAATACTTTAAGACAAACCAGTCAACAGATAGTTATAGAACACTCACACGGCATGCAGGGCACTGTGCCAGGTGCTGGTAAAACCAAGAGGAGGTAGATCATCCCTGCTAAATGTGCTTTATAGTCGATGGGAGAAAAGGAAGAGATGTCTGCAGGGGTCAGTAGTCAGTCTGGGGTTCAAGAAGAGCAAAGGGCTGAAATGCAGTTGCTGACTTAGGCAGGGATAGAAAGAAAATGAAAAGAGCCTTAAAAAAGGGAGGAGGTGTGTTCAAGTTCTTAGGATTTAACATCCTGAAACTGTTTGCCTCACCCATGGTCACCAATGATATTGCAGCCTCCATAAGGTTTTAATCTTGCTGTTTTGATCCCCCAACGCATTCAGACCCCTTAGAGAGCCTTACTTAGCAAACACTGTCCCAAGATAGCTATAGCGTCTTCCTCAGTCTGTCTCCATCTCCCTGTGCCTGCATGTCTTTTTGTAATTTTCTGACTCCCACTCTTTTGCTAGATCTTAGATACCTACCATCTATCTTAAATACATAGTATCTATCTTATTAAAGGACAAGTAAAGAAATAACTACAAGCTTTCAGCATTTATCAAAGTAATAGTATTACTGATAGAAATAACACAAAATAAGATTAACAACAGCGCCCTGGCTGGTAGCACAGTGGTTAAGGTGCCGGCCTGTGAACCCAAAGGTTACAGGTTCGATTCCCCAGCCAGGGCACATAACCAGGTTGCAAACCAGGTCTCCAGTCAGGTCTGTGCCTGGAGGCAGGCGAAAGGCAACCATACATTGATGTCTCTCTCCCTCTCTGCCTCTCTCCCTTCCCCTCTTTCTAAAAAATAATGAAATAAAATTAAAAAAAAAAAAAAAGATTAACAACAGCTAAAATTATGTACAAGAAAAAGATTATTGACTAAAAATTGCTTGAAGAATCAAATCTTGACTAAAAATTGCTTGAAGAATCAAATCTTGCCATGGCTGGTGTGATTCAGTGGATTGGCGTTGGCCTATGAACCTAAAGGTCACTGTTTGGATTCCCAGTCAGAGCACTGGGTTGTGGGCCAGGTCCCTAGTTGGGGGCACACCAGAGGCACCCACACATTGATGTTTCTCTCTCTCTTTCTCCCTTTCTCCCCCTCTCTAAAAATAAATAAGTAAAATCTTAAAATATGTTTTGGGAGCAACTAGGAAAGTTTGAACTTGAACAGATCTATTAAGCAATTATTATCATTTTGGGGTATAGTAATGTTTTTTTTAAAAAGTATTGTTATAGACTGATTACATTCCTCCAGAATTCATATGTTGACGTCTTAATTCCTAATGTGACTGTATTTGGAAATAGGACCCTCAAGGAGGTAATTTAAGTTAAATGAAATCATAAAGGTGGGGTCCTAATTCAATAGAACCACTGTTCTCTTAAGAAGAAGAAGCAATACCCGTGAGTACCTGGACACAGAGGAAAGGTGTTCATCTGTAAGCCAAAGAGAGGCCTTGGGAGAAACTAAAGCTGCTGACACCTTGATCTTGGATTTGTAGACCCCACAACTATTAGAAAGTTATTGAGTTTATGGTGTTTTGTTATGGTAGTTCTAGTAAACTAACACAAATCCTTATATAGTAGAGACAACTACTGAATTATTTATGAGAAGAATAAAATGATGTCTGAGATGAAACACAATTGGCTAAGTATTGGAGCTGAGTAACAGGCACACTGAAAGTTAATTATACTATTCTCTTCTATTGTAGAATATGTTTGTAAATATTCAGGTAAGTTTTCAAAAATTGACATGAATCATTGTACAGGTGGTTTTTATGCACATCCAAGCAGATAATTACTGAGAAAGCATTTCCCATAATCTTGTGTTCTAACCTGGGCTGCTGGGCCTGGAATACATGTATACTAACATATATTTATAAATAAAATTATAACTAAGTATAATAAGACAGTAGGGAAAGGAATCAAAATGCCAACTTCAGCCAGTAGAACTGTGAGCTAGGGACAAGCAGACAGGGACGAAGGAATCAGCATTTACTGAGTGTCTAATGCATTCTAGGAGCTTTGTCAACATTATCTTTGGATGTTTACACAGGTCCATGAAGTAGACTTTAAACATTTTAATATTTTGCCCTGGCTGGTGGCACAGTGGATAAGGCACCAGCCTGTGAACCCAAAGGTCGCTGGTCCGATTCCCCATTAGGGCACATAACCAGGTTGCAAGCCAGGTCTCCAGCCAGGTCCATAGCTGGAGGCAGGTGAAAGGCAACCATACATTGAGAAGAACAAAGTCATGGAGACATAGGACCAGGAAAGACTAACAAAGAACTTGTGCTTGGAAGTAGCTCCTGGAGGTGGAGTGAAGGGCATGAGAGTATCCCAGGTGTGGGGAGGGGTGGCAAGATGCAGGCATTTGGAAGCGAGAAGGAGAGGCTGCCATGGGCTTTTGGGAAGATGTTGTGAGGGCAGATTGGGTTATGGGCTGGGAAATTGAAAGAGATGTCCCAGGACTTGGAAATAGACAAGATTGATAAAGATAACATTTCACATCGAGGTGGGGAAAGCCAGGAGGAAGTTGTTTCAGGTGGAGAGCGGAGAAAGGGGTGAATTCAGTTTGAACATGTTGAATTAGAGAGGGCAGTGGAACATCCTAGGGGAGGAGCCCAGGTAGCAGTTGGGTTGACAGAATTGTAGATTTGAAAAATCATCTGGTTTACCCCTTTATTCAAGAACTATGAATTCAGGGAGTAATTTGTCAGTGCCCTTGGAATACAAAGATTTACGCTGTGGTGAAAAATGTAGTCATTTATTCTTTGCATGCCTGCTCTTTTCCAGGTACTGTATAGGTTTTGGAGATGCCCCAGGCCTGGAAGTAGATAAATTGCCTGGGTTATTGTGAGGGTCTCTTAATTGGTTTTCCTGCTTCCATCCTGCCATCTCCTCCATTTCATCTCAGACAGCGGCCATTAGAGTTGCTATGTTACATGATGTAGTCTATGTAATAGACCAAATGTGAAAGGAACCCCCTAGATTGTACTGTGGAATGTCTGCCCTGTGTGGCCATATGTGATATCCCTGGATCACTTATCCTGACAAAGTCAGATCACATCACTCTTCTCAAAAATCGGCAGTAACTCTTCTGTCTGTACCCTGAACATGTGAGCCATGCTCTGGCCTGAGAATCTCTGCACCGGCTCTTCCCTTTACCTAGAAAGTTCTACAGCCAGATATCTACCCAAATTTCCCTCAAGATTTTTACTCAAAATGTCACCATTTAAACGAGGCCTTCCTTGATCACCCATTTTAAATCGCAAATATCTCTACCTTCCCCTGCTGCATTCCCGATTTCTTATGCCCTGCTCTAGTATTGTTTTTGCCTTACTAACTTGTTTATTTTTCACACAGTATTTATTTTAATTTTTAAAATGGTCTGTCTACCTTCCTTGGAATAAAAGCTAGACAAGGGAAGGGATTTTTGTTCCGTTTGTTCACTGCTTTAGCCCCAAGAATTAAGAATAGTGCCTGGCACATAGAAGGTGCTCAGTGAATTAATGAGCTCATTGTTCCTTGAAAGAATTATAGCAAAACAGAGTAACTGATAGAATAAAGACATGGACAAAGTGCAAAGGAATAAAAAAAGGGTGCCAACTCAATCCACCTGAGAGTGTCAGAGCAAGTGCTCTGACACAGACAAGGTGACAGTTGAGCTGGGACTTGAAAGAGAGATACGTGGATCAAGGCAGATGTGGTAGGCTGAATAATAGTCCCCAAAGATATCCAGATCCTACTCTCTGGAGCTTGTGACTGTTACCTTCTATGATACAAGAGATTTACAGATGTGCTTAAGTGTCTTGAGATGGGGAGATTATTGCATATCACCCAGGTGGACCCTAAGTGCAATCACAGCGGCCTACTCCCCTAAGAGGGGGTAAAGGTAGATTTTAGCTGCATAAATGGAGAGGACAACGAGACAAATGGCTTTGCTGCTGTCTTTGAAGGTGGAAAAAGGAGGCATAAGCCAAGAATGGAAAGAATGAAGCTCTAGAGGTTGCCAAAGACAAGGAAATGGATTCTTCCCTGGAGATTTCTGAGGGAGCATAGCTCTGCTGACACCTTGATCCACTGAGTGAAACTTATGCTGGACTTTTGACCTCCATGACTTTAAGAGGACAAATGTGTGTTATTTTAAGCTACTAAGTTTGTGGTGATTTATAAGGGCATCCTAGTAAAAAAGGAATAGTTTGTGCAAATCAGGGAAGTGGCAGCATATTCAAGAATCCCCTGGAAGTTTAATGTACTTGGGTCAGAAAAAAGGAAATGGAGAAAGATGAGGCTGGAGAGGTAGCAGGGGCCAGGCTGTGAATGAAGGGCCTTGCAGGACATGCAAAGAAAGTGAGAGGTTTTCTGTCGATGGAGGAGAATGCCGTAAATGGGGGTGAGCCTCCCAGATCCCCTCTTTCAGGACTGAAGAGCTTATTCTCTTGGTTTCAGGGAGTGAGGCTAGTAGATAATCCTTACTCCCAGCCCTGTTCCACTCTTTTGTGAAGATATACACCTTGCCCAAATTCATGCCAGCTTCCTGGGCAGCCTACAGCCAATGACTCATCTGTGTAGGAGTATAATGACCATGTCAACCTCACTCCAATTCAGAAGAACTCTGAAGGGCCATCCTACCTTCAGAACTCCCCCTTGATTAGCTGCAGCCTTGTTGCGATGACTTTTCCAAGTGTCCAACCCAGCCTCCTTCCCTCTCTCCCACAAGGGTTAATTCCAGGAACCCTTTGCAGTAAACTTCAGACATGCCAATCTCTGTGTCATTCTACTTTCCTGAGAGCTCAACCTGCCAGTGTGAGCTAAGAGGTCTTTTAGCATGAGAATGAAAAGTAAGACCAGTTTGGGTGGTGATGGCGAAAACTCAGATCAGTGTGTGAGGCTGGACTAGGCTCAGGAGAGACCGGAGGAGGAATCAGTTAGGAAACTGGGGCAGAATTCCACATGAGAGATAATAAAATCCTGAACAAGGGTGGAGACAAAAAGGATTCTATGTGTTGTCATCAGCTTGTCTATAACAGCCTCATGGAGAGAAGGCCATTATTTTAGAAAAAGCCCAGGCTATTGCATGGAATTGAAAGCAGCCCTTCCTCACGATGGCTCATTTTTGCTCCTCATTTCTAATCTAGTTTTCTAGAATACATCTGTTTTCTTACCAAAAATATGTTCTCTGTTTCCCTGGTGAACAACCAGCTTTGGGAAACAACAGTTTTGATCAACCATTCTTCCCAGAACAAGAAGACTGCTGTATTGGAAAGTTGACAATGGAAAATGCTCTTCCAGTTTCCCCTTGAATACCTCCAACATTAGGGAGCTCATTATCTTACCACACGGCGATATTTTCTCACTCTTAGCCTGAAACTGCTCGTAGCTTTCACTTGGTTCTAGCTCTGAGACGCGGTCATTAGCGTAGACCTCAGGGTTTTGTGGCCCTGATTTTGGAGTCAACAGAACTGGGTTCAAATCCAAACTCTGCTTCTTACAGTGAAGTCAGTATATTTAGCTTAGCTAGTTTGCTCAACTGTAAAGTGGGAATAACAATGTATAATCTACCTTAAGAGGTGGTTGTGAAAAAATACATTTAGAGCATGATACCTGGTGGATGGTAAATGGTAGGTAATATTATAGAGGTTAGATGTGAAAAAGCTTTACATTATGACATGTGCTGTATTCAAAGGAGAGAACTAGAAAGATATACAAGGTCTGGTTAGGAGGTATCTAGCCATGTATTATGAAAAATAGAGACATTTATTGAAGAAGATACAAGATACAAGAAACATTGTACATAGGACAATGATGCTGCAGTCCCCTTGGATTATCCCCATTACCTCAGCTTCTCTGTCATATTTTCCTGAATCTCATCAATGGTCTGAATCTCTTCCATTTCAAAGGTGATTTTAGTTTTGGGAAAAGGCAGAAGTTGCAGGGTGCCAAATCTGGGCTGTAGTGGGGCTGAGTCACCTGGGTGATTGGATGTTTCACAAAAAACTGCATGAGACGTGATGCATGAGTGGGTGCATTGTCATGACAAAGCTGCCAATCACCAGCTGACCATACCTGCAGCCTTCTCAATCACCTGAAGAGTTTCTACGGAGGAATGTTCAAGCAAAATGTAAAATGTGATGCAGATCCATTGCTCTACTCATTCAGTCATTTTGAATTCAACAGCCACACTGTACACATGCTCACTCAACAGTATCTACCACCCCCACTGACTAGTACAGTGAAGTCGTCACTGTTCACACATGTGCATTCCTTGGCTGCCCTGACACATCATGTGGAACAAACTGTTCCTGTTATACTAACAATGGATAGAATTTTTCCGGAAAGACCGTGTGTGTGTGTGTGTGTGTGTGTGTATGCACACACATGCGCATGTATATGGAGAGAGTGAGAAAGAGTGTTCCTCATTGATTTATAGTATATATACATCTGGACTTTTTGAATTAAATGTGTGTTAAGTTGGTCCAAAGGTTGTGGGTTATTGTTAAGCTGAATTAAATGTGTGTTAAGCATAGATCCAGTGTGTGGACTCTCATTCAGGATATGTGAGGGCTATAATCAAGGTGTCTCCCAGGGCTTATTTCTGCCTACTTAGAAAGAGAAAGGATATGCTTCCCATTTACCAAACAGCAGGACTGCATAATAAGAAAGGATTGATTTTTCTCAGCATTCCATTAACTCTGGGTCTTTAAAGACAGCATAATGCACGCCAGTGGGGAGATAAACTGCATCATCAGGAAGCTGGAAAAGGACCTGACGAGGAATCAGGCTGGAGTCGTAGCTTTCAAAGGGAATAATCCTGCTCTTCTCCACATTTACCATGCACTTTTTAAACAATACTTTAAAGCTTGGCAGGTTATACCCACACTTCTGATCCAGACACATTTCATAACCAGTTTTGCTGCCGATTCAAGTTAAATAATAATGAATGATTTTCATAATTCTAAACTTTTTCTTTCAGAAGAACCCAAAGGAAGAGGCTGCAAAGTGATTGGTGGTGTGAGGCTGTCGCACACCATCAAACCACCGGTGGCAGACAAAGGAAACTTCAGTTAGCCCACTGATTGTAGTGTCCACCTGGCATCTGCCTGGAATCTGCACATGTGGAATGTAGAAACTGAGAGAAGAAAAAGGCTGCTTTTGAGAGAATTTAGTGAATCTAATCACTAAATGTAATGTAACCTGTGGTGAGATGGTAAATATTTAATGACAGACTGAGGAGGGGATGGGATGGAGAGGGGTCCTGATTTGCAGCAATCGCTTCTTTTGGTGGTGTAAATACTCTTATCATCATCTATTTCAAGCTACCAACATGACCTCACCGGATGTGATATTGGGAAGGGCTGTGTGGTAAGTAGCATACCGTCTGACAGTGTTTCCACCATCCATATATAATAGACTCAAAGAAACTCAAGGGTGTAGATAACGTAGTAAAATAATTGGGCAGTGGAGAATTTTGAGTATTGTTACTTTTGTTTTTAATATATTTTTAGATATAAGATTATACAATTTAATTTTTAATTATGGCTCTGTTTGACAACCAGCTCTCAGAATTCCTGAAAATACAATTAGTTCATATGAGACAATACAAGTGGTCCCAGCTCACCCCAAATCTTTGTGGCAGTTGAAGACAAAAGAACACATTTTCCTTAGGTTTTGGAGACCTGAGGAATTTCAGCTTCTCTCCAGTTCGGCCCTCATCACTAACCTCACTCATCTTTTATTTGGTGAATAAATACTTATTGAGCATATGTTGCACAGTGGAAGTACTGAAATGACCAAGAGGAGCTCCAGATAGACAATGGAACTGATGACAGGGGAATGTAATAAGATATGTGACAGAGGTAGCAATGGGCAAGGTGACAGAGAGGAAGGAAGATTGGCCTCTAGGACTAGGACCCAGGGAGGCCTACTGTCCCCTCAGCTCTTTGGCTGCTTCCCTACAGGTTTGACCTTTGAGATCATCTCTACCCAGTAGATCTTTTCCCTTTTTGACAGACTCTCTTCCTTCAGCTCTCAGGACACCACCCTCTCCTGGTTTTCCTCTTACATTGTTGATTGCTCCTTCTCAGTCTCCTTGGCTGACTACTCCATTCTTTGACCTCCAAAAGTTGCAGCATCCCAATAGATTTAATGCAATCACTATTAAAATATTAATGACATATTTCACAGATCTAGAACAAATACTTCGAAAATTTATATGGAGCCAGAAATGACCACGAATAGCCACAGCAATCTTGAGAAAGAAGAACAAAGTAGGAGGAATCATAATACTGTATACCAAACTATAGTATTACAAGGCCACTATAATCAAAATAGCCTGGTACTGGCATAAGAATAGACATATAGGTTAATGGAACAGAATAAAGAACCCAGAAATAAACCTAGGTCTATATGGTTAATTAATATTCAACAAAGGGGGAAGGAACATAACATCGAGTGAAAATAGCCTCTTTAATAAGTGGTGTTAGGAGAACTGGACAGGGACATGCAAATAAAAAATGAAACTAGACCATCAACTTACGCCATACATCAGAATAAACTCAAAATGGATGAAAGACTCAAACCTAAGCTGTGCCACCATAAAAGTCCTAGAGGAAAACATAGGCATGAAATCTCAGATATCTCATGCTGCAATATTTTCACCAATATTTCTTCTAGGGCAAGGGAAACAAAAGAACAAATAAATGAATGGGACTACTTCAAACTAAAAAGTTTCTACTCAGGTAAAGAAAACATCAGCAAAATGAAAAGGGAACCAACCGTGTGGGAAAACATATTTGCCAATCGCACCTCAAATAAGAGTTTGATCTCCAAAATGTATAAAGAACTTACACAACTCAACATCAGGAAAATAGACAACTCAGTTAAAAATGGGCAGAGGACCTGAATAGACATTTTTCTGAAGAGAACATACAAAAGGCCCATAGATGAACATCACTAGCCATCAGAGAGATGCAGATTAAAACCACAATAAGAAACCACCTCACACATGTCAGAGTGGCCATTGTTAATGAATCAACAAACAAGTGCTGACTAGGATGTGGAGAAAAGGGAACCCTAATGCATTGCTGATATTGGAATGCAGACAGGCATAGCCACTTTGGAAAATAGTATGAAATTTCCTCAAAAAACTAAAAGTGAAATGGCCTTTTGATCCAGCAATCCTACTGCTAGGATTATATCTGAAGAATCCTGAAACACCAATTCAGAAGAACCTATGCACTTTAAGTTCATAGCACCACTATTTACAATAGCCAAGTGCTGGAAACAGCTAAGTGCCCATCAGTAAATGAGTGGATCAAAAACCCGTGGTACATTTACATAATGAAATATTACGCAGTAGAAAGAAGGAAGGAACTCCTACTGTTTGCAACAACATGGATGGAACTGAAAAGTATTATGCTTACTGTTATAAGCCAGGTGGTGAAAGACAAATATCATATGATCTCTTAATACAGGAAACTGATGAACAAAACAAACAAATGAGCAAAATGGAACCAGAGCCATGGAAATAAGAAAACAGACTAACAGTGACCAGATTGGCTGGCTGGGGTGGGGGCGGGGCAAAAAGGGGAAAGAAGTGGAAGAGGTTAATAAAGAACTGGTATAAATGATCCACGGACATGGACAATAAGGTACAGATTGACTGTGGGCGAGGAGATGCGGTGGGTGGGGCAAGGGAAAGCAATGAGGGAAAAAAAGGAACAAATTTAATACAACAATAAGAAGACAATTAAAAATAAGTTGCAGTGTCCCAGATTCCAGTCCTTGCACTTCTTCTCTCCTACCTCCCTCACCCGATGGTGATGTGTTCAGTGCCATATCTCTAGATCTATACTTCCAGCTCTGACCTCTCCTCTGAACTCCAGACTCATCTATTCAATTGTTCACTTGAAAACAATCCTGGATGGCTAGTTGACATTTCACATTTAGCATGCTGAACCCTTGACCTTCTGGACTCTGGAATCTGATCCTCCTCCGTCTTCCCCATTCCAGAACATGACAATGGTATCCTTTTAGTTGCTCAGAGGCTCAATAGGTATAAGGTATTCTTGACTTTGTTTCTAACACTCCAAATCCAATGCGCTGGTAAAGGCTGTGTACTTTATCTCTAAAACATCCAAAATGCAACCACACCTTACCAACTTGACCACCTTCGCTATGGATCCAGACACCATCACCTCTCTCCTAGGCATTGCAACAGCTTCCTAACAAACCTCCCTGTTTCCACTCTTGTTTGCCTCCACACCTTGTCCCCATCACCTGTGGTCTGTTCTCAGCATAACGGATGGAGCAGTCCAGTTAAAAAAAAAGATAATTTTATTTACTTCAAAGAGTTGTTGTGTATATTACATACAGTGTCTGGCATATGGCAAATGTTCCATTTTTGTTAACTATCATCGTTGCATTTAAATTCACAGGCTATTTATTGTACTGCGTGATACCATGATTTCTAATACCGGATTTGATTGGTCTTTGAAGACAAGTAGCGTGCGCTTGAGAACTGGGCATCCACGATCGTGCAGCCAGCTGAACAGCTCTTCGTTGCAGAGCAGAGGAGAGGTTGGGGGCAACACAAGCAGTGCTTCAGAGGAGCTATTTTGACAATGGAGACTAATCTAGTTGTTTTATTTAGAGAGTGAAAACATTCCAATTAAACAAAATGAAAACTCTTCCTCTGTGTGTGTGTTTTTTTTAATTTGGCAAACTTTCATTCAATACCTGTGCCCATCCCTGTGTTCATTTTTTTTAAATTGAGGTGTAGTTTACTTGTTCATTTTTTTAAAATTAAGGTATAATTTACTTACAGTGCAATTCACCCTTTTTAGTGTACAGTTCTGAGTTTTGGCAGACATGTACAATCAGGTAAGCACCACCACAGCTTGACTGATAAAGCTTATATTTCTTTTGAGTAAAATAGAGATTTCTGGGTATATCTGTGTTATTGAAAAGTCTATATTTTAGATTTTTTTAAAAAAAGATTTGATTTATTATCTTCAGAGAGACAGGAAGGGAGAGAGGCAGAGAGGGAGACAGACATCAGCGTATGGTTGCCTTTCACCTGCCTCCAGCAACGTACCTGGCTGGAGACCCGGCTTGCAACCTGGTTATGTGCCCTGGCTGGGAATCAAACCAGCGACCTTTGGGTTTGTAGGCAGGAGCCTTATCCACTGTGCCACCAGCCAGAGCCTAGAATATTTTTTTAAAATTTAAATCCTCACCTGAAGATATGTTTTATTGATTTTAGAGGGAAAGGAAGGGAAAGAGAGAGAAATATTGATGTAAGACAGAAACACTGATTGGCTGTCTCCTGCATCCTGACAGGGATTGAACTTGAAACTTTATTATAGATGATGCTCCAGCCAACTGAGCCACATGGCCAGGGCATAGAATAATATAGAACTCTTACTCTCAACCTCCTGGCAAGCACCGATGTGAAAGGTATAATCACTCTATGCCCACTCTATGTTTCAGTGGATAGGAGGAGTGATGTATAAGGTAGCAATTATCATTTAGTCAAATGTCTCTATTCAGATAATTTTGCAAGTATTTAAAAACAATGTGTTGGTTTTCTGTCTTAAGGATAACAAACATTTCCTTGTTTGCATATTAATTTGCCTTACAAACGTTTTTCCCACGGGGAGTGCAAAAGTCCAGCCTGCTGAAAAACTGTTCCTTACCCTGTGCTGCTTGGAGATAGCGCTTGTTTATAAATGGATGCAAAGAATACACTGATTTAACAAAAACAATGAAAAAGGACACAAACACTGATGGTCAAAGAAACCGTAAAAGAAACCTGCTCCTCCTTGACTAATTGGTCTTTTCCTCTCACAGTTATTATTATTATTGTTCTTATGCTTTAGCTAACAATTGTGGAGGAGCTTTAAAAGCAGATAAACAAATATGATTCCAGGTCCCATCCCAGAAAAACTGAATTAAAATCTTGGCGAGGGGGGCCCAAGAATTAAAATGTTTACAACCCCCTCAGGATATCTAATGTGCATGAAACTTCCTGCTTGGGTTTGAAAGTCTTTCCTTGGAAGGCTGGGCATAGCTGAAGGCAGCCAATAGTAGGGAGAAGATGCCGGGCTTGGGGTTAGAGAACCTGTATTAGCTCCAGCTTGGATGCCAACTAATCAGGGAAACTTGGCCTCTTTGGCCATTTGTTGCAAGAGCAGAGCAAGGGGGAGACAGATGAGGTACCTTGGGCACATAATTTAAGGAGACACTGCAATAGCTGTTTACTCCATCCTGAGAATACATGCCTTCTTACATTTTGTGACTTCAATGTCTCATTTACTCTACTGTAGTCCTGGTTCTGCTTAGTTTCCTCATCTGTAAAATGATGACATGGGCTTGACTGTTTACTGTCGTTTCCAGTGCTCACATTTTATTTCCCATACTTAAAACATCGGCCAACATAGGATCAGGCGAAGCCAGATTTGTATAATTATCCTGTTGAGTTTGGCCAATATCCAAACTAAAAAATTCAGAACAAAAGTGCTCTCTTTTTTTTCTGCAATAGGAGGGTGGATTTTCTTAGTTCGGTACTTCAGAAAGGTTGTATGAATAATACTCACTCATCTTATACTTTAATTGTATCAATAGGCCCTAGCCCTCAGGCTCTAGTACTTTACTTTGAGTTTTAGGCCAGGCCATTCACAAATTGTTATTCATTTACTTGTGCAATAGAAAAAATCCTCAAAATGTTTGTGTTGGTTAGGGACAGTGGTATTAGGGTGGTTAGAAGCATACAACTAGCTGTGTTCCCTAGGGGTGATACTTATTTTATTTTAAATTTCAAATAACTTGAAAGGAGATCTTGTGTTAAGTGGCATGCAGAGTTGGTTCCTACTGTCAGGAGAAACCAATCGTTACATTTTTCAGGGATTTGGTGAACTGTTTATTAACTATAGCCACCATGAAAAATTAAGTTATATAAACTTACAATGAAATAAATTATATTTAAAAACAAAGGTAATAAATACTCAAAATTATTAAGTTCCTAATTCTTTTACTGTTACCATGTTCTTGAGGTTATATCTATTGTAAACCGTGTGCGGTATAAACAGGGAATAATGGTGCGCTACTTGACATCTCTCCTGGATCTGAATTCAGTGACATCAAGTGAAAATTGGTAAGTGCTAAACAACAGGCCTTTTCACTTGGAGATTCAGTGTTAAACATTTATTAGTACACCACTGGCTTTGGTTAACTAAAAAGTTAAAAAAAAACATGGCCTTCTTCTCTGGCAGAGTGATTAATAACTCAGAATTTTATGTTAAGCTTATTCATTTGTAGGCATTTGTTGTTCCATATGGAAAATGTGTGAACAAAATGTAACAGGATTTATTTAGCACCAAATTTTGTGATTTATTTGTTGGGGCAAAGTGGTAGGGTACCACTGTACCTTCTCCCCCAATTTTCTTGACCTATAGTTGTGAATCAAGTTTTTGGGCCAAAGAGGGGCAATATCTAGCCCTGATATTGTCCCCATGTGGCCATTAGACACAATCTTGAGTGGTCTTAAGCCAACTGTGGACTAGAAGCCCTTGGGGAGGAATAAAGTTATGGTAAGAAGTCCCTTAAATTCCTTTCAATTCCCAAAGCTGTAGAATAGCGTGACTATTTAAATTCATCCAGGCACTGTGGTTATGAAGCAATCTTCTTTTTTTTACAAAGCCTTTCTGAATCCATAGTGTCGTTGGGTTATCAGGGACTCCCTGTAATTGGAACACTTTTTTTCTGGCCACCAGCTGAGGGGACTCATACAAGGGCTGGAAACAAGTCCCAACTTCTTTGCATGAGCCATTTGCCCTAGTCTGAGTCTGAGCTAGCCCTAAGAAGAAGTGGCACCATTTTCTAATTGATCCATCTAGAAGGCCCTCTTTCAGCTCAATTTCATAATTGAGCATAATTTCATACTTACCTTTCGGTAAGTACCAAAAGGGCCTATTTTGGCTCTTACATCTATTCTCCATGAACAGATATTAAAAACACCTACCAGAGTAGTACAGATATCCAAGTGTTTCACTATCAGAAAAAGAGGTCTTTGTGTCAGAAAGAGTTAGAAAGCCCTGGGTGAGATCTTGAATCTTTCTGGACCAACATTTCCAATTTTTGTCTGAGTTATCTGTGTGTATGTATATGGTGTGTGTGTGTGTGTATGTGGTGTACATCTGTATATCTGGGTGTATGTGTGTTGTGTGTGTAACAAGCTGCAGAGCTCACCCCCTCTCAGAGACCAGATTAACTGGATTTTACCGGTTTTTCTTTTTTTCCACACTCTGGTGAAGATTCTACCAACACCATGGTTGTCACAGACCCATCCATACCCTAGTAGTCAACTTTTGCTGCACAAGATACCCCAAAATTTATGTTAAAACAAGAAGCATTTACTATATCGTATGATTATATGGGCCAGCGGGAGCAGCTCAGGAAGGGTTGGATGGTCTAGAAACGTCCTCATTTACACGTGTCTTGGTTGACTCTGCATCAGTGGGGAGAGAACTTGGCTGTGTAACATCATCCGGCAGGCTAGCTTGCCTTATTCACTTAGAGTTGTCTGCCAGGTCCCCAAGAGGAGCAAGAGAGTGAGCTGTGGTGCATAAGCAGCCTGGCAGCCTTGGCCTGTGCCATGTTTGCTGCAGTCCCATCGGCAAAGCAAGTTACAAGTCCAGACCAAAGGGCATTGATAGAAATCATGGTCACGTTTACAAATGATCGTGCTCACTAATTTAAAAAATATTAAATAAACGCCTCCTTCCAGTTTCCATTAGAGAAAAATATTGTTTTCTACTTTGCCTAATGTTATGGCTGGGCAATTAAAAAAAATTTTTTTTTTTACTAGCTACATTAAGAGAAGTAAAAAGAAACATATAAAATTAATTTTCGTAATGCATTTTATTTAACGCAATGCAGCCAATGTTATTTCAGTGTATAATCATAAAGAATTATGAGAGTCCAGTAGAATGGCACCAGCTTTTGAACCCAAATGTCTCTGGTTCGATTCCCCAGCCAGGGCACATAACCAGGTTGCAAGCCAGGTCTCCAGCCAGGTCCCCCAGCTGGAGGCAGGTGAAAGGCAACCATACATGGCTATTTCTCTCCCTTTCTTCTTCTCTCCCTGCCCTTCTCTCTGACAAAAATCATTAAAAAAAACTTGCTTTAAAAACATTATAAGATTTTTTTCTTCTTTTTTCATATTCAGTTTTCTGAATCGGGACATGCATTTCATACTTAGCAGTATATATGACTTTGGACTAGCAACATTTCAAGGGCAA
The DNA here is from genome assembly GCA_004026585.1 of Noctilio leporinus. Taxonomy (NCBI): domain Eukaryota; kingdom Metazoa; phylum Chordata; class Mammalia; order Chiroptera; family Noctilionidae; genus Noctilio; species Noctilio leporinus. Next base: position 130,078 of record PVIW01000836.1, read on the forward strand.
TAGCCACAGATGGGTTGAGGCTACCATACTCACTGGACAGTACAACTTTAGAATATGGACTTCATTTTCTTTCTTATCAGCGTGAGAAAACTAAAGTTCAGAGAGGGTAAGCAGCTCTCCCAGCGTCACATGGCTATTGAGTGGTTGAACCAGGATTCAACACCAGGTTGGACACCAAAGGTTTTTACTCTTTCTGCTACATAACATCAGCTGCCAACAGGCATGACTTTCTGAAGGGTGGGGAAGAAGTTTTTCCTTAGCTCACTAGGTCTCAGCCTATCTTTGACTGCCAAGGCCTTCCACTATTTAGCCTCTTCTCTACTTATCAGTCCCACTGTTTTCCTTCCATGCCAGTCCTCCTTCCCACTCCGCACACTTACCATGTTAAGCTGGGAAGTGGAAGACATAGTTCATTCTTGCACTACCTATACTTTGGGTCTCAGTTCATCAACTTTTTGATATGTATATGCTCTTCTTTCTTTCCTGGTGGTGATGTGTCTCCAGGAAGGTTGTGAAATTCTCGGGAGTTCAAAATCTGTCAATGATTTTTCTCTTATCTTCCCACGCAGCATTTCTTGGTGGTAGGAGTTTAATAAATCAGTGGCCCCTCTGAGCTGACATCAGAGGAAGGCTCAAGGCTGCTCAAAAGAAGGGTCTACTGTCCCTAGGGACATTGGAGGATGGCCTCCAAGGCATTCTCTTCCTTGGGAAGAAAGGTAGCCTGCTGATGGTGTGACCAGGCCACAGGTTCAGGGCAGCCTGGTACATCAAGGCCCTCAATAGATGTTTTGTGGGAAGAATGGATCAACTATACTTTGCAGCTCACTTGAGCCCAAAGCAAGGAGGGATTGACAGACTGCCCACCACACCCCCAAAACTGCTAAACATAGTATTTTGAGAGCATTAAGTAAATTGTTGAGTGTAACGTTGGTGGCAGAATAAAAATGGATGTTAAAGACTGACAATTAAAAATGGACGATCCTTTCCAACAACATCTTACCTGTTTTTCTGTTTGAAGAAAGTCTTTTTTCAGCTTCTTTTGTTTTGCTCTGATGAAACACTAGCAGTTTTGGTTCCTTGTTTTTCTCTTTTTCTTTTCCTATGTAATTAAGCTGATTAGTATCCCATATGGAGAGGAAACAACTGGTTTCACGTATGCTGATGTATAATCGCCCACAGAGCTGTAACTGTTTACATGTTTCTCATTTCCTTGTGGAGATTTTTAGACTTGATTAGGTAAAGATCTGGCAGACTTGAACTCTGTGAACATTATAGCCTTTGGTTACCAGACATGGTGGTATCCTGTTCAGCGGTCTCTGGGATGAGATAGGTATTCTATGATTTTGTACAGAATGGACTTCGAAGATGCCTAACCAGCATCTATTTCCTTTTGTCCATTTCTGGCTGCACCCTGATTTCTGCTCCTGGAGCAGAAACCCCTAGACAGGCATGAGGTTTAAGGAAGATGATTCTGCCTATGGATTTGACTGGTCTATGAGTAATCCTGCCCCCTTGTGACAGAGAGTAGTTTAGGAATCAGTGTGTGGCATTCCTCAGGCCAAGGGGATTGGTTCAGAAGTGGGCATGTGACCAAATTATGGCCAATGAGATGAAACTGAAAAATTGACAGAAACAGGGTTGCTGCTTTTAAGAGTAGTGTTACTAGGCCAGATGGTACCTGCTCTAGTAACCGTTGTTACGGCCAGCTTCTAAGACCAGGAAATACTCCAGTGATCATGAGACCAGCCTGAGTGTTTTGCCAACCCACAAAAGGAGGGTAACAAGCAAATCATAAACAGGCAGATTTGGAGGTTGATGGAACTGCACCTGAGAGCTACCCAGCATAGGAACTTTTTCAATTACACGAACCAACATATCTCCTTTAGGGAATGAGTCAGCTGAAATGCAGTTTTCTTTTACTTATAGCCAAAAGCATTCACTACCAATATAGGCAATGTTACCAAGAAAATGTGAATCCGAAATGAGAACCCAGTCATATGAAAGAAACATAAACGTGTGTGTACATAGAGAAAATAAAATACAGAGCAGGCCTGGATACAGACTAGGCCTTCCTCTTTAAACTTCCAAATGAATAAATACATTCAGAGAGTTTTGTTAAAGCTTCCAAGTGGCAAAGCCAGGATTCCTGGTGGGCTTACAAACCTTAGATAGCAACAAAAACTATATTTTGACAATTTCCTTCAGAGAAGCCATATGGGCAACTTGGTACCAGACCCTCCTTCACCTAATCTTTAACAGCGAAGCCCCAGGCCTCCTGCTCTTTTGCTATCATTTTTATGAAATATTTGAACAGAAAATAGTTTTGCATGTCTTCTGGTTTTCTACTCCAGGTCCTGTCTTGATAACTTTGCCATTTTTTTTCCCCAAGTGGTTTGGTGTTTCTTTATGAGGAAATGGTTAAGTAGATAAGTGTTCCATTTACCTAGACATGGGCATGCCAGTTTGACATCAATGGTGTAGTCCAATTCTGTCTGAACCTCACTCACTCTCCCCATGCAACTTGTCAAGATATTTTCCTAAATATGAGAGTTCTCCTGCCAAGAATGCTGGTGGCAGTTGTCAAGCAATAAAATTGTAATCACCTGGCTACAAATGAATGGTTTCTTCACTGATAGATGTTATTGGATTATAGAGATTCAGTGGTACTCTTTGAAAAATCATTTGTAGCCCTGTTTGAGAGTGTTACTATCTTTTAAAAGGGCTCTGAACTTTCTAAACTTTAGTGATCAGAATGAAATATTTTAAAAACTTTTCTCCGTGAGCAACAATGGATATTACATCATTGTTTTACTATGCAAGTATTGTCAGGGCACATTGCAAAGCACTGGTAATATGGCCACAGCAGTTACAAATTTTTTTGTATTTATTTTTTTAATTAAAAAAGATTTTATTTATTATTACGAGATTATTATTAGAGATATTATTAGAGAGAGAAGAAGGGAGTCAAAGAGGGAGAGAGAGATCAATATATGGTTGCCTTTCACCTGCCTCCAGACCTGGCTGGAGACCTGATTATGTGCCCTGGCTGGGAATCAAACCAGTGACCTTTGGGTTTGCAGGCAGGTGCCCTGTCCATGGTGCCGCCAGCCAGGGCCTCCAGGCTTCTTATTACACTTAAGGTCATTAAATGTCTTTGTCAGTTAAGTCACTATTAAGTTGCTATTTTATTACAGTCACCTGAAGATATCTTAATTGCTATACATGTAATTATTAATGCCTATTAGAATGGGTGTGACCTCAAAGGGAGGAAGTAAGAAAAAGGCAAAGCCTGGAGATACATCTGTATTTAGGAGATGAAAACTTTTCACTAATTAAACTTCAAGGTTTTTAATTAGAAAGCTACACAAAAAAAACTTGTTTTAATCATGATCTTGTTTTAACACACACACACTCACTCCTACACCTCCTTCCTTGAACTACATTTTCCAGAGAGCTTATGTTTTAAAGGAAAGGTCAAAAAAGAGATCAGTTTCAGTTTGGAGCTCCAGGGTGGGGGTTATTCCTCTTATGTGATTTGTTTCCTGTTGCTGAAACGGAGTCCCTTCCAATGAGATTGTTTGCTAAGTGAGGTGTTCCTTTCTTTTGCTCCCTTGGACAAATTAAGAGGGCAAGATGAATCACTCTGAGGCTCCTCATTGTGATGGACGAGGAGCTCTATTTAGTCCCTGTGGATCGTGGCCTGCCACCAGAGAGGCCACAGGCTGGAGCAAGGAGCTGACTCTCAGGGTAGGGAGGAAAGTGGCCTGGATCTCTGACAGAGGTCAGCAGTGTCCGGTTCCGTCTGGGGGGATGGGGAGAGGTTATGACAATGACAGCCATATCTATTCCACCGAGTGATTCATGCCATTATTTTTCCCAAAAAAAGCATTTTCTCTCAAGCCACTGAGTATTAGTTAGGCCGCATCTTGACAGAATGTACTAATGACTGCTAATGGATACGTTTCTTTTAATAAATGAAGAGGCACAAGAAAATTGCCCAATATTAAACAGAGTCCCACATGTCTTATCTGAGTCTATAATGGCCCTATCAAGTGACCTAAGTGAAAGAAATGTGACTCTTCAGGGGTTAAAGGAGTCTATTTTTCCTTAGTGCAATATAAATTCACTGTTGGGAAGAACAGTAATTTACTGGTCTAACCTAGGAAATGTTTAAAGGGGAAGGGGCATGTCTCAAGTTAAATGATGCATTTCCTATTGATGGCAAAGAAAATATGAATAGGGTTTCTGTGCACTGTGGGTTTATGTAAATAGCCTCTTACCTGAAAATAGAGCTTAAGGTTCTGCTGATTCTTTTTGATCCTTGGGATTTTCAGCCAAGAAATCAAAAGACTTGTGTAATTTGTTGTTGATTTTATTCAATTTTTTCAATATCTTCTTTTGTTTGTTAGTTTGGTTATTTTAAATTCTATTCTTGAAAATGTTTATCAAGGTTCAAGTAATTCCTAATACTTTCATCTTGGGGACACTTCTAAAATTTATAAATAATTCCAAAAAATTAATAAAATAAAAAATAATCTAAAAGAAAAACAGATGAAAGATATGCATCAGAAACTCAAAGAAGAAATGGCCAATAATCATATGAAAAGATGAATGAACCCTGGCTGGTGTGGCTCAGTGGATTGTGTGCCAGCCTGTGAACAGAAGAGTTGCCGGTTCAATTCCCAGTGAGGGCACATGCCTGGGTTGTGGGCTGGGTCCCCAGCTGGGGATGCGTGAGAGGTAACCTATTGATGTATCTATTGCACATGGATGTTTCTCTTCCTCACTTTCTCCCTCTCTTCTCTAAAAATAGATAAATACAATCTTAAAAATAAATACTCCTACCTTTTATTTATTTACTTATTTTTAAAAAGATGATCTTTATTGCTGTCTTCTTCAACTTGTTTGTTTTTTTTTTTTTAATATACACTATACCTCTAAGCTTTATTCATCCACGATATTGTGTGTGGCAATGTTCATTTTCATTGCTGTAAGAACATCATTGGGTATTTCACAATTTCATTCTTCCTACAACACATATAGCATGCATCTATATAAAGCTCAAACACAGCTCAAAATTATAAATAGATTGCAAAAATATGTACATACCTGAGAGAACTATTCTAAAAAGCAAACTAATGTGCTTGCTTTGGCAGCACATATACTAAAATTGGAATGATACAGAGAAGATTAGCATGGCATACAAATTCATGAAGCATGAAGCATTCCATATTTAAAAAAATAAAATAAAAATAAGTCAAACTAATGATAAAATTTCAGTATCATATTTTTTGAGGGGGATGGGGAGAATGTGTCAGTTATCTATTGCTGTATAACAAACCACTCCAGTCATTGCTCATGATTCTGTAGGTCAAGACTTCGGGCAGAGGTCATTGGGGCTCTATGGTCCATATAGAACCAACTGACTCACTCATGTGGCTGAATTCAAGCTGGACTGAACTGGAGAGTCAAGATGTCTTCATCTTCAAGGCTGGATGCCTCAGACATTTTCCTCATCTTTCTCTCTCTGTGTGGCACCTCATCTTTCAGGTCCTTTCCTTCCAAGCAGCCTTTCCCTCCAGCAGGATAGCCTGCAGTTCTTCACAAGAAAAAACTAACAGCAAACTTAAAACTTGATGGCAATTAAAATATACTACCTAATGAAGGAGAGTTCTGTGGTCAAATACTTTTTTTGAAATGCATACAGGATCCCTCTTAGGCATTCACAGTACAAAAAAAAAGTGAGCTTGCTAAAGGCTGTGAGAGGTTCTGCAAGGAGCAAAGAGAAAAGACCTCTTTTGGTGAAAGAGGCAGAGAAGCCCTATCTTCTCTTTCTTCAGGGATCTGTGGAGGGGAGATTGGGTTAGAGAAAGCCAGAGGCTTGGTCTGCCTAATGAAACCTGCTCATCATCTGAGCTTTGCTATTTCCGCCCCCACCAGAGTCACAGTGTACCTGCAGGTGGGTCCTTCTGACTGCCAAAGCCTGCTGTACACATGCCAGGCCTACGGGTAGTAGTAGCCTTGACGTCAGATTATCAACAGTGCCTTTCCTGGTCTTGTCACCTGTGTCTCAGCCCTTCCCTACCACCCTGCCATGACCTGGTCTTGAATTAGCTCATCTTCCTGACTCTTGTTTCTTGTTTGCTTTTACAGCCCTGACCTGCTTTGATCCGTTATCATGACCTATTTGTACTTGAGGACCTTCAGTTTGTCGCCAATGTCTGGTGGCCACAAGCCACTTGGAGTTTCTTTTCTCTCTCTTCTGACACCTGTCTACTCAGACCATCCTGTGGTTCACCCTTTCCAGGGCCTGTCTGCCCTGCTCCTCCTGGGAGAGCCAATCCCTTATCACCGGCTCTCTGACACTTTGTCCTGGGAGCATAAGTTGCTCACCAGCTGACAACTGTGCCTCAATAACAATGCTGGCCCCATTGTGTCATCATTATTTTTTGACTTGTCTAATTCCCCCACTGGATCAGAAATTTCCAAAGGTGTCATCAGTGTCTGGCACAGGGCCTGGCACTCAGTGAATGAATGAACCGACACACTGAATTGAACGCACACAGTGTGCTAAACACTGGCACTGCGTGTATACAGCATGAACAAAACCAAACCCCCTCCTTTAGAGTGGGCAGAGGCACCAAATAAAGAAATTATACATAATTGGTCAAATGATGACAAGAGCTGTAAAGGAAAGTAGGGCAGAGTGCAATGCTAGAGGAAGCTAATGGTCACAGGTGGGTGACATTTCAGCAGAGACATAAATGAGGTGAAGGATTGAGGTTGCTGATTGCCTGGGGGAGAACATTCCGGGGGCCGGATGGAGGCTAGTAGATGCCTCCCCACTCCCTGGTATGAGGGAGGATTCCCCAAAGGCCAAAAGGATGAAAACAAAGTTGGCTTGGTTACTGAGCTTCTACAAATGTCACAGTTCCAAGGAAGAAGCCCCCACAATGAAGGTGAGTGTATAGGAGGCTTATGAGGTGGCTGGGGGGTGGGGAGGGGAGCTTGAAGGCAGCAGGACTGAGCAGAGAAAAAGTGCAGGAGTGACTCCTGTATCAGCCACTGCGAACTCAGGGGACAGAAATCACACCAGTGTGCTTTTGGAACAGAGAGGATTTAATAGAAATGATTGGTAATTAGGTGACCGAAAAGGCAAACTGGTACTCTTAAGTTACCATGGAGGTAGTAGATACAGAAAGAAGCCACTACTTCTAGTCTAGGGCTTGGGGAGAGGGGGTAGGCTAAAGAAAAAGGGAGATTGAAATTATTACAACTTAGAAACTCAATAGAGGGTCCTGGGGCTGGGGCCCAAACTTTGGAGAAGTGGGTGCTACTGGGTTGGTGCTGGTGTCTGAGGGACCCCATGAAGCTGCTGTGTTGAATTGGATTCAGCTGCTGCCCAATCCCTGCACCCTACAGTCTTGTAGTCACCCTCTTACCCGCTGTTGGCGGAGTCTGGCAGAGAGCCTCTGACAAAGCTAGAATTTTGTTTTAGAGGCATCCCAGCTCCAGAGTCCCAAAGCTGGGTACAGAAGGGTAGGTTTGCCGTCAAGGGACAAGAGCTCTGAATAACTGGCATACCCTCCCATAGAGCACACGTTCAGGGTGTCTCAGAAAGAAGCGGCCAGTGACCAGCGCTGGCTGACCCAAGAACACGAGTCAAAGGGGGAGAAACAAGACAATTCCTGGGCCCGGAGGGTGATTGGTGATTCAGTTCACAAATAGAATTCACGGGTATAATAGCAGGATTTCAGGAATGTTCAGTGACAGGCAGGAGCATTGCTAGAACTTGGAAATATTGATGGGGTGAACCACAAGTTTCCGTGTCTGTCTTCCTACCCAGCTCCTCCCACCCACCACATACATTGTGGCCTCCTCCTCTGTCGCTCTGCCTGCATTCTAGAACACAATGGTTAGACTTTCAGGCCCTCTCGCAACGCCATAACACAAAAGTCTGGTTCCAAATAAATGTGAATTTATTATCTATTGCTGCATAGCAAATTACCCCAAACTTTAGCATTAAATAAACCATCAGTTTGCCTTGAATTCAGAGCTTTTCACATGGTTACAGTAAGGTGTGTCTACCAAGGCTGCTTGCATCCCAAGGCCCATCTGGGGGAGGTTCCTTTTTCTAGCTCACTTGCTAACTGTTGGCAAGTCTCAGGTTCTCCCTGGCTGTTGGCCACAGGCCTCTCTGTTCCCTGTCATGTGGGCCCCCTCCTAGGGCGACTCGTAGCAGCGTGCTTTTTCCAGAGCAAGTGGGCAAGAGAGCAAGAGCAAGAGATGGCAAGGAGTGTAGAGGTCATAGGTATTTTTAACCTAATCTTGGAAGTGACATCCCATCATGTTCATTGTATTCCACTGGTTAGAATTGAGTCTCTAGGTCCAGTGTACACTGTGGCGGGTAGAGGGGTGGGGATGGGGGTGGAAGTTACACAGAGTCACAAGTACTGGGAGGTGCTAGGTCATTGGGAGCCATTTCAGAGGGGCTTTTTGCCACACTTGGGCCATAGCTGCACTAAATTTTTATGAGTAGCAGATATCTATTCTGCATGAGTAACATATAGGCCTTAAATGAACTTTATTGTAAAGGCTCAATTCTTGTTGAGTCTCCAGTTGTAAATGAACTTCATTGTAAAGGTGCAATTCTTGTTGCCTCTCTAGTTCTAATTAAATTATCCTTTACAACAAAGTTAATTTAGGGCCTATATAATGATATATATATATAAGTATTTATGGCACCATATGGTAATTAGGCATCCATGATAGAAAGCTCCCTGAAATGACTGTAATTAGTATTTCTTCTGCACAGCCAAACCCATTTAACTTTTCTTACTTGTTTAGGTTGCCAGTATCTGTCATCAGCCTCCATGTTGATAGTTTTACCTCGATACCACCTACCACTTAATTATCACCCCACATGCAAGTGCTGACACTCACATAAACTCAGTAGCAAAGATCCTAGATATTGCCATGCAATAGTTGGATGTTCTATCTCTGCCTCCTTTTTTAATTTTCATTTTTATATTTTTAAAGAGTTTATTCATTATTTTTATAGAGAAGGGAAGGGAAGGAGGAAGAAACGGAGAGAAACATCAATGTATGGCTGCCTTTCACCTGTCTCCAGCTACGGACCTGGCTGAAGACCTGGCTTGCAACCTGGTTATGCGCCCTGACTGGGAATCGAACCAGTGACCTTTGGGTTCACAGGTCAGTGCTGATCCACTGAGCCACCAGCCAGGGCTTTTTCTTTTTTTTTAAAAAATTATCTTTCAATTACAGTTTACATTTAATATTATTTTGCATACAGCAGAGTGGTTAGACAATAACATACTTTACAAAGGGTTCCCCCTGTTATTTCCAGTATCCACCTGGCACCATACATAGTTATTACAATATTACTGACTCTACTCCCTGTGCTGTACTTTACATCCCTGTGACAATTTGTAACTGCCAATTTGTACTTCTTAATCCCTTCACCTTTTTTATCTAGCCCTCCGGCCCCCTCCCCTCTTCTGCTTCCTTCTTCCTACATTTTCCATTTCTCCCTGTTCCCCAAATAAAAACTCCTGAGCAGCAGTAGGCTTAGGTAGCAACATGGGGATCCAGAGCCTGTGAACAGAATTTCTTTTTCTTTTTTCTTTTTAAATTAGTTAATTTCTTTTTATTTCGAAAAAGATTTTATTTATTATTTTTAGAGAGAGGGGAAGGGAGGTAGGCAAAGAAGGAGAGAAATATCAATGTAAGGTTGCCTTTCACCTGCCTCCAGCTGGTGACCTGGCTGGAGACCTGGATTGCAACTTGGTTATGTGCCCTGGCTGGGAATTGGACCAGCGACCTTTGGGTTCGCAGGCTGGAGCCTCATCCACTGAGCCACCAGCCAGGGCTGAACTGAATTTCTTAAAGGAGGCATTGACATAGTTAAATGGCCTGGTGAGACTAGCTCAAACTTTCCACTTCCGAATGGTCCACTTGAGTTCTTAAAGCAGGTTGCCTGATATCTTTACCCCTTCGGTTGCATATTGCTTGGGGCACTTCTAACAAGAGATAAAGTCTTCCAACTTTTGACAACCATAAAAAAGTAAATATCCAAACTGAAGCAAGAGAGCATATTGGTGTTGCAGGAGCTTTAGTTATTGTTTCGAACTGAAGACTGAGGAAAGAGGGCCAAAGAGAAGAAAAGGGGAAAAATACCCAGGGCAGGACTGAGAGGGGACAGGTGAACCGACTGAAGAGCTGGAGACCCATAATGTAGGCTTACCAGATAAAACGGAGGACATTCGATTAAGTTAAAATTCCACATAAACTATGAAAACAATTTCCAGTGTAAGTTTATCCCACATCATACTTGGGACATACTTATACTACAAATCAATTGTTTTTACTCTAAAATTCAAATTTAACTGAGAGCCCTATAGTTGTATTGGCCAAACCTGGCAACTCTACTACAAGATTAATCTGTCACATTTCCCTTCTGTTCCAGAACTAGTTATCATGCTTGAGGGTTGAGTTGCTGTGGGGCTAAAGGGGTTTTATACCCTTCCTGACGGCCTTAATTCTGGCATTAATGCTACCCTCTCCTGCTGTTCTGCCTCCTGCCCCCACGGCCCCAGGCCTCAAAGCCACTGTTTTACCACCTCAGACAGCTGCAGGGAGATACTCCATTCATCTGGGGTCTCCCTGCTCCCCTCTTCGCAATGTGCTCAATAGCCCTTGGCCCCCACCTGGCTTTCTGCAGCGCCAGTGCTTCCAAGTCTCTAAGCACCCACAATGTGAGTATGTGTAAATCCAGTGTGACAGACAGATTTTAAGATAAAAAGGGGACTCACATGATGGGTTTAAATGTGGGCCAAACATTTTTTTTGTTGAGCAGTTCATGTTAAAAGGCATTTAGTATGTCCCTTGGTGAGCAGCTGCACAGGGTAGCTGGAAATCTAACCCTGTAGGGCTTCTCCCCAAATCTGCTCTTTTGGGTTTTACAGTATCAAGTGTCTTATTTTGGTGACCACTTTTTGTTGTTGTTGTTAACAAAGCAGGTGAAACCACAGAAATATTCACATCTTCATGTGAAAGGGGAAAACAGAATTTGGGTCTTTAGGGTTTCTAATCAGAAAAGAAAAAAAAAACAAAACAAAAAACCAAACAGGTTTCATTTAAATGTTAAACTCCCTCTCTCCTGCTGTCTAATTGCAGTATGGGTGAAACTGTTGCCTGATACTAGGAGTAAGCTATTCTTGTTGTCAGTTGTCTGAACAATGGGAACTTCCTAGATTCTTTGCTGCTGTTTTTCAAATTTGATGGACGTATGCTGACTTTTAAAAGCTAGCTATTCCTAGAAGCGAAAGAAGTACAAGGGAAAAATGCTTACCTTCTAATTCCAATGTGGGCAAAAACTTCTTCCAAAAGAACAACAGTGACAAAAGTGCCCACGCTGCTCGTCATAAATCATGATGCCAGTTCTCACACAGCAGGTTGCTAGGCCCCAGGTGGGATGCTAATATAGGAAGAAGGAACAAGATAGGCTGTAATCATCAGAAATGGGTTCAGTGTTGCACCAAACAGGTTAGCCTGTTGCTACCAGGATAACCCCATCCTTCACCTCTTCTCCTCTGCTCCAGACACCTGCGCTGCTCATTGTTCCCTGAATATTCAAGTTGTTTCTCCCCTTTGTGCCCTTACCTCCATACCCTTGCCATCTCTTCTGCCCAGGCATCCCCATTCCATTTCCCTATTTGTTAATGTTCAGTATGGGAAATGCTTCCTCCTGGAAGCCCCCCATCCTGACCTGCCCAGGTTATGTTAGGTGTCCTTCCAGTGCATGAATCATAATATATATAATATTTATTTCTGTTTGGGTCTCAATTTCTTCCTCCACAGCGTATAAACACTCTGAGGTCAGAGACCTCAGGCAGGTAGGAGCTTATGGACGGCTGAATGGACAATGACCTTGGAATACTTGATAATGAGTTCTATCATGATAACTGCAGCTCCTCAAGTCAGTTACGGCCTCCTGGAGGTGGCAACAATCATAATGTGTGCCTTGTGTCCAATGCCCATTGGATATGATAGTCACCCAGCTTAAGAAATAAATCTGTCAATTATTACTAGCTGGAATTGTCAATCCTCTCCAATGACCCTACTTTTCTTTTTTCCTGAGGAACAGAAGATATACGAGGCCTGTCTGGAAAAATTCCAGCCACTGTTAAAATACTGAGAATGGTTTGCTTGACATCGGTGTAACCTGGTAGCCAAGGAGAGTGGACTGGAACGTGCATGAGTGAACAATGACAACTTCACTGTACTAGTCCGTGGGGGTGGTAGATGCCATGAGTGAGCATGTGTATTACGTGGCCGTTGGATTCAAAACAACTGAGTGAGCAGAGCAACAAATCTGCATGAAAATTTTAGTTAAGGGAGGGGGGAGGCAGAGGCAAGGAAGGGGAGCAGTTCAGACAAGAACCTAGTATAAAGGAACCATGGACATGGACAACAGGTGGGATTGACTTTGGGGGAAATGGGTGGGTGGGGAGGGGGACAGAGGGGAGCAAAAAGGGGATGGATGTAATACAACAACAATAAAATTTAAAAAAAATTTTGAGTTAAACTTGAACATTCCTTCTCAGAAATTATTTGGATGATTCAGAAGGCCGCAGCTATTCTGAAGAGGCGGCAACTGCTGATTGGCAGCATCATCACAACAACGTGTCCGCTTGTGCATCATGTCTTATGCAGTGCAGAATTTTTTGTGAAACCTAAAATCACCTAGGTGACTCAGCCCCGTATAGCCCAGATTTGGCACCTTGCAACTTTTGGCTTTCCCAAAACTAAAATCACCCTTAAAAGGGGAGAGATATCAGATCATCGATGAGATTCAGGAAGATATGATGCGACAGCTGACGGTGATGGAGAACTGTGTGAGGTCCCAATGTGCCCGCATTGAAGGGCACTGAGGTGTCATTGTCCTAGGTACAATGTTTTTTGTTTCTTCTTCAACAAATGTCTCTATTTTTCATAATGCATGGCCAGATACCTTCTGGACAGACCCTGTGAGTGGCTGTTAGTATGTATTTGCTCCTTTTTAAAAATGTGCAAATTATCAAGTGATAATTTTTATGGGGAGGAATAAGTAAAATCACTACCTAAGTTGCACTTAGTGAAAGAAAATATAGGCATTTTGGGTGGTACAAGGTGAGGTGCAAACTTTATGACATTCATTCAAATTTCTTAAGCATTTGTTACAAGCTGAACACAATTTTAGGGACTCCACACATCGCAGTGAACTGAATAGACAAGACCTGCCCTCCTGCAGTTATATTTTACAGCAAGAAAGAGATAGTAAATAAACCAATGAATATATAAGAAAATATCTGATAGTAGTGTTACTCAGAGAAGGAAATCAAAGGGGTATACTATAGCAACTGAGTGACAGGAAAGGCTTTTGCAAGGAGGTCATTTTTAAGCTAATATGTACAGACATAAATGTTGGAATAAAGAGCAACTTTAAGAGGGAATTATGCAAAGGGCTCCTAAGATAGGAACCAATGTGGTACTTGTATTGAATTTGTGTGTTTACCTGTTTATCTCCTCTGCTGAGCTGCAGTTTCCATGACAGGAGGGACCTGTCTATTCTATTTACCAACCTATGCCTATGCTTTAACATAGCACCTAACTGGCCCATAGTACATGCTCAGTATATGTATGTTAGTAGACCACTGCCCCTCATTCTTCTTGCCCAAGGTGGGGGCAGTTCCTTCAGGAGTGGGCCACACATGTGGAAAAATCCCCAGCTGCCATCTTGATATAAGGATAATAGTGGCTCACTGGCGCATTGCTCTGGGCCAACCAGGCCTTTAACTCAAACAAAACAACAGCTACAAAAATCCTGCTGCTGCTCTTGGTTCTGGGGACTGGAGTTATTCAAGATCTTACCTCTCACCAGCTTACCTTGCATCTTTTCTTTTGTTAGGAGCTGGGATATTTTAGGTTGTTGAAGACTCTGGGCCATTTCATTCTATATCAAATATCTTAAATTTTACCCAAATCCCACATTAAGTCTGGTGCCTTTTGTTCTTGCTCTAAAACATTTGAAAAGGTTTTGTTTTACTCCGTTAATACTGTGTAACAAATGGTCTCAAAACTCAGGGTTTAATACAACGATGTATTTATCTTCCATGGGCTGTTTCTCCTGCTCCAAGCAGGGTTAGCTGGTACAGTGGGCACATATGACTGCAATCATATGACGAGGAACTCAGCTGAGGTGGATATGTCTGGAACACCTGGGCATCTGGAGTCAGATGGAGCTTGACTAGAAGTTCACATGGGGCTGTCAGCTGAGGATCTTGGTTCTTCTCCATGTGGGCCTCTGTAGTGGTTATTTGAACTGCCTCATAGCATGGTGGCTGAGTTCCAAGAACTGTTCCAAGAATAAGCATTCCAAGAGGGAAAAAACAGAGGCTGCCAGATCAATTCAAGTGTTTTCTTAGAATTGGCATAACATTGCTTTCTGTATATTTTGTTTGTCAAAGAAAAGCAGTGACAGGCCTGGCCCACAATTAATGTGGGCAGGAGTTACACAAGGGCATAAATACTGGGTCATCAAAATGACAGCTTTCTATAAGTTTTAATATAATTATTATTTTGGTACCTCGATAAGATTAAACATGTGATCCAACAGTTCCATTTCTGGCTTTATAACCAGAGAACTGAAAGCAGGGACTTGAATAGATATTTGTAAATCCACGTGTGCTACTTGAATGAGTATTCATAATCACCAAAAGTGATGTGTAATGATGGAGGGACAGATAAACAAAGTAGGGTATCTACATACATACAATGTAATAAAATATTCAATCTAAAGGAAAAGTGAAAGCTGGTATATGCTATGACATGAATGAACCTTGAAGACATTATGCTAAATGAAATAATTCAAATTTCCAAAAGCACAAATATTGTATGATTCCACCCATATGAGGTACTTAAAGTAGTCAAAATCAGAGATAAAAAGTAGAATTCGTGCTTATTAGAAGCTGGGGAGAGGAGGGAATGGAGAGTTATTATTTCATGGGTATGAAGTTTCAGTTTGGGAAGGTGCAAACTTTCTGGAGATGGGTAGTGATAAGGATTGCACAATAAAATAAATATACTTAATGCCAGTGAACTGTACCCTTAAAAATAGTTAAAATGGTAAGTTTTATGTTATGTGTATTTTAATACAATAAACTATTATTTTGAGTTTTGTAAAAATAATATTCATTTTATGTTTTTGGCATCTATTACATCTATAACTACGTAAGAGCTGAGTTGAACTACAGTTAACTATGTCTTTGCTATTCAAAGTGTGATCCAGGGACCAGAAGCATGAGTATCACCTGCAGAATCTCAGGCCCCATGCCAGCCCTACAGGATCAGAACCTATATTCACACAAAATCCCCAGATGTCTCCTATGCTCACTGACACTTGAGAAATACTGACATACTTGACATACGTTTTGTAGCCATTTAATTAAACATTAATTGATTTTGATTCTACTATAATTTTCTGTTTTGCGTTTTGGCGTCATTACACATCTCTTTAAGCTCTCCAATTTTTTTCATAGGATTTTGGGACACTCCTAGGCAGGTTCTTGGCACCATACCTAGACTGTTTAGGGGATAAACTTGGTAAATTTTGCATGTAGTCATTTCCTTTTGGCTCCAATCCCTGACTCGCTTCCCCACAGTTCTGGTTCTTCAAATCATCTACCTGGTTTTAAGTGAGCTTTTCCCTGAGGTGCTGCTAGGACGCTGTCAGGCTTTCCGAACCGCAGTCCATGGCCAGGACACCCAGTCTTCTAGCAGCTCCAAGTGTCCAGGATACCACATCCCAGGCTGGCTCGGCTGGCCAGGGAGGCCAAATTAACCTTGTCTACTCCAATTACTAAATGACCAGGTCACCTTAAACCTTCCCACAGGAGAAGATAACCTCAGTCTAGCCCTCATCTTTTTCTATTTCCTGAAGTACAATAGACATGCAAGGCAGTGCACTTACAAGTTTACAACTCATAACATTTTCATTCACCGAACATGGTCTGACAACTAACCCGCGGATCAAGGACTAGAACAATACCAGCATCCAGGAAACCCTTGTGGTCACACTATGGTCTCCTCTCCCGCAAAGTTAACCACTCTTTGGATGAATACCATAAATTAGTTATTACTGATTTTTGTCTTTGCTAGAAATGGAATGATATGCTATATTCTCTTTTGTGTCTAGCTTCCTTCGTTCAACTTTACCGGTCTGAGGTTCATCCATGTTGCTGTGTGTAACGGCGGTTTGTATTCACGTTGCTGTATAGTGTTCCATTGTACGAATCTGTCACAATTTTAAAAAGTCATATTTATTGTGGATGGCCATTTGTGCAGTTTCCAGTCTGAGGCTATTATGACAGTGTAGCTAGACTTATCTTAGTTCATTTTGGGAGAAACATATACCACATTTCTGTGGAAATTAGCTGGGAGTGGAATTGCGGGTTCTGTACAGGGTGCATCTATGTCAAAACATGAGAGACGCCGCCAAGCAGTCTTCCAAACTGTTAGCCCTGTTCATAATATAAAAATGACTTTCCCTGCCCCAGTGCTATCCCTCAGAGTGCAACAAATCTCAAACAGGACCTTATTTCTCAAATGCAAGATTTACATAGTTCTACCAAAACATTGGTGCTAACGTTTCAAAATAAATAAATGCATTCACGAAATCCTCAGCAGAGTGGAAAAGCAAAAGAATCCGGATGACAGCTAGAATGCCAGCGGCTCAGACGCTTTTCCTTTGTCCCCGAGAGGGCTGGGAGCCTTTTGCAAAAACTGCTGCCAATCAGGCTTGCAGATCTGTGCAGGGCTAATTAACAGCACTTGGGCTAGTAAGGGGGAGCGCATCTGCACAGCCATGCCAGTGGGGCCATCCTAGAGAGCTTAGGACAATTTATAAACACAAAGAGCCTGTAAAGGATCTGATTTAAAGAGGGGGGAAAAATCCAAAGCAAAACAAAAAACCTTTTCAGAGTTCTAATGCCAGCATGCCTGTGATTGCATAGGTTGGGGGTGGGGGCCAGCATAATCTACCACAGATAAAACCCCTCAGCGCCCTACCGGGGTCCTGCAGCCAGCCTCCCAGGCACACACAGTGGAAGGGTTTCCTTTGTGTCCTGCAGGAGTTGGGGGAGTGTGTCGATTCCATTTCCAGGGGTGCCCTGGCCCTAGCATGATATTCCCTTGTTCTCACCAAGCATGGAAAAGCAGATTGGGGTCATCCAGGCCAGTGCAGGAGTGGGTGGGGTGGGGCTGTCGGCACAAGCTTTCATCTCCATTAGCTACAAAATGCTAATAATCCATAAGGTATGCAAATCAGGCCCCAATTATTAGCACTTATTAATACCTCCTGGAACTGTGCAAGGAGAGGCTGTGAATTTTTTTCAGGGAGAAAAGCAACCCTTGTGCACCTCATTGCAAAAGCTTATCTGAGCTGGCGGAAAGACCTTGGGCTTTCTGGGAAGGAAGAATGAAGCTGAGGCAGAAAGGCTGCTTTGGTGCCCCCAGGTCATCTGGAAGAGGAGTGATTTGATGTGCGATGGAGGAATCAGACAGGAACAAGTTTGTCCACTTCCCCTTCCCTGGGGCACTGCAGGGGCCAAGCCCAAAAGAGTTCTGAACACACAACCACAGGTCCTCTGAGAAAAGGTTAAAAAAACTGAAGACCCTCCTCCCACCCTCCAGAAAACTGGAAGAAAGGGTCTAGGCTGGAGGCAGGAAGAAAAAGATAAGGAAATACTATTACTTAAAAGGATTGTGGGAAGCTGTTGGCACTAATAGTTTTGCACACTCTAGGGCAGGGCTCTTCATCTTGCCTGATTTATGTGTCCTTTTGGCAATCGAATGAAGCCCTTTGGAGAAAAAAAAATTCTAAATGAATAAAATATAACATATTCTATTAAAGTACAATGATCAAAACATGTAAAATATATTTTGTGCTTCTTGACTAATACATGAAATATCAAGATGCAGTAGCAGATCCACTGATGGCTGTAGTTTCAAAGCAGTGGTAAGCATAAGCAATATTTTTAAATAGCTATAATAACTGTAATGTAATAAAAAAGTATCTGTGATTTTGCTTAGTGACGGTTGTA
Source organism: Noctilio leporinus (assembly GCA_004026585.1). Lineage (NCBI taxonomy): Eukaryota > Metazoa > Chordata > Mammalia > Chiroptera > Noctilionidae > Noctilio > Noctilio leporinus. The sequence continues at coordinate 148,239 of PVIW01000836.1, forward strand.
GGTGCTGCTAACATTCCTAGTGTGTTACCTTCATCCGGAATTGAAGGAAATACGAAATTTCAGTTATAGGTTAGTGAAAATAAAGATGGAACTTCTTCCCCTAAGTTGATAAACTTCCCGAATTCTATTTTAAAACTGCCTATGTTAAGAACCCTAACTGAATTTAAAAAGGTATAATCAAAATTACTAATAAATGTTTCCCTTGCTTCAGAAGACCCAATGGCACCAATTTAAAGGGATTTTTAGGAAAAAAAAAAAATTCTTTTAGACACTGACATTTAAAAGAAGTTTCTTTAAATTTAATAACTGGTTTGAAATGCAAAGATTTCATTCACTCATCCATTTATCTATTAAGGACTTACTGAGTCTCAATGCACCATATTAGGGCTGAAAGTATCCAGTGATTTCATCCAATTCATCTGGCATCTTGAGAACTAGCTGTCTACCGAAGATTTGGTTTTTTTCACCCATAGAGCAGAGTTGTTGTCAGAAAGTTGCTGTCAGGAAGATATATATGTCCCTTGTATCTTTTAAGGAGGAAGCAACATGGTGAATTTTTGTCAGTGGAATATGAGTTGAAGTGATGTTTATCTCTTCTGGGTTAAGACTCTTAAAAAGTAGACATGCCTTTTTCCTGTTCTTTCTTTCCCTGTTTCCCAGCTGAATATTGAAAAAGTCAGACTGGATCCCAGAATGACTGCATAGGACAGGGAACTCCCTCTCATCCTTCTTCCTCGATTACCAAGACCTGTTGGGTAGTTCACAGGATTAAGTGCTAAACTTCTGTTGAGCTAAGCCATTGAGATTTGGGGGTTTGTTTGTTATAGTAGCTGATGTGTTACTTTAATACAACAGGCATTGCTTAGGGATGTGGCCTGTGGGCCCCCATTTTCCTACTTCTCTTTAATGGAACGGCAGGTGTTGCAGATGGGCTCACTCAGCTCCATTCTAACCCCTTTGTAGTTTGCAAGCTAAACAGTAGGAAGTTAAAGATACTTCCTTATTTCCCAGATACCCATTTATAGTTTAGGTTTTACATGAGACACAGGTTTTGCCAAGTGGAGGTACTTGTGTGGGACTTGGGTAGCAAAAATGAACACTGCACCTACTGCTTCAACTCTTTTCTTCTGTCAAGCATGGTTGTGACACTGAATGTAGCTGAAAACCTGTCTGCAGGGACTTCAACAAATATGGGCTCATTTTTCTCACATCATAGGAAGTTGGGATGTAGGCAGTCACTGGGTTTGCTCCTGAGTTCGACTACGTCAGGATCAGCAGCTGCGCCATCCATTCGAGTGTTCCCGTTGTTTCAGCTCCAGCCATCCCATCTCTATTGAAGGTAAAACAGAACAAAAGGAAACAAAACAAAAATTGAAAGGGGGAACTGTAAAAACACTAACTACGTCTCCTTTTTATTGAGGATGAAAGCATTCCCAGAAGTTTCCAGAACAGTAACTGTAGGTCTTGCTGTCCAAAACTGGACAGAGCAAAATTAGAGCTCTGCTGATGAAGAAGAAGCGGGGATCACTAGAGGGTACCCCAGACCATAGCATTGGTGCTCTCTGCTTTCAAGGAGTGAACAAGGGCTTTGTAGAGACAAAACATACGCAGGATCGTTGAATAATAGTAAGGAGAGTTCAGGAAAGTGCAAGAGAATAACAAGTGACAGAGCGGCCATTCCATTTTTTTCTGAGCCATTATTTTTTAATTTATTTTCCTTGTTTACACTATTACAGATGTCTCCATCTCCTCTACCCACCCTTTGCCCATTTTCTCACTTCCTTACCCACCCCGCCCTTCTCTCTGGTTATCACCACACTGCTGTCTGTGATCATGTGTCCTTGATCTATGCATAGATGTTCTTTGGCTAATCCCTTCACCTTCTTTCATCCACTCTCCCCCATCCCCTCCTCTCTGATAGCTGTCAGTCTACTCCATGTACCCATGCTTCTGTTTCTATTTTGTTTGTTAGTTTATTGTGTTTATTAGATTCCATATATAACTAAAGTCATATTGTATTTGCCTTTCACCGACTGGCTTATTTCACTCAGCATAATAATCTCCAGGTCTCTCCATGCTTGTTACAAGGAGACCGGGACTTTGGGGTTTTAAAGTCACCCGCCCTCGTTTTAAGGAGTGCTGGTGTGAAGAACTTGTGTGTCTCAGCTGGACTCTTGCTGGCTGCACTGTGTCATGCTGACATTACCTGCCAAAGATGACGGGTGTTCTGAGCAAAGGCCCAGATGAAGTGCCCTCAGCAGGGTTGATGAGCAGGGAGTGGTGAACCTGACCTGGCTTCGGGCAGATGAAAAGGCACTGCAAGGATTAAAGAAGGGGTTTCAAACGCAAGTCCAAAAGCTGTGAGTAGAGAGTGTCCTTGGATGCTGGAAACAATAAAGATGGCTACCCTACCTATAATTAGTCCCCTTAATCACCTAGACATAGTACCAAGCTCTAAATTTGCCTTCCAAGAGGAAGAGGCTGTCACCCTGGACTTACTGGCATTTGCTTTTTGGTACCAGATTTATTAGCAGCATTGATTTTAATCCCATGTGGAGTTTCAGATAATGAATTTTCCTTTATGGTGGCAATGCTCCTGTTCGTGAGAGATGAGTGCTTTCCAGTTTTTAATTTGATGGCTCTTGTGATGTGATATCAGTCCCTATATCATGTGATGTTCAAGCTCAGCTTTAACTTCCTCAATGACATGGTTTGGGCAAGGATAAAAATCTACAGAAATGTCTTGACCATATCCTTAAGGCCTTTGTGTGTGTGTGTGTGTGTGTGTGTGTGTGCGCCCGCGCGCATGCTTCAGGTCGAATTCCAGCTGCCAGTATCTGAACTCTATGGGCTTTGTGAGTCTGTCCACACTATAGGCCAGAAGTGTCAGGAAGTTAATGCTACCCTTTCTCTGGAGTGGCGCTCAGACAGGATTGATGGGCTTTGATGTGTGTAAATACCTTGCTCCTCTACCCATCTTTGGGAAAACTCTGAGGCATGTGTTCTGCCTGTTTCCTGGATTTCTCCCTAAGATTAAGCTTCTACTGCCCAAGGGGGTTGCCTGCTTACTCACACACCCTTGACTGGAGATTCCCCTTCTTTGTTTCACTTTCCTCTGTCCCTCTGCACTGATTTCCTCCCTGCAGGCTCATCCATCTAGAGAGCAAGGCCACTGTTATCCGAAAAAAGCAAAAGCCCTGGCAACCCCGGTAGTCCAAAGGGATGAGCTCTGCTGTTTCCAAGTTTCATGGATGATGGAAAGAGGGTTCCAGCCCGGGGAGCTGCACACAGAGAGTCTGCCCGAGGGACAAGTGCCAAAGGGCTGATGAGCAACAAGCCATAAACAATAATATAAATTATTTATTCTCACTTACTTTGCACTTACGATCCTCATTGATTTTAATCTTCCCAAAGACTCTGAAGTAGCTGTTATCATCTCCATTTTCTAAATGTGGAAACCCAAATTCAGAGAGGTTTAGGTAGGTTGCCCAAGGTCACCCAGCAAGTGAGCGAGGCACATGGTCCAAACCGAAGCAAAGGCAGGTTCATTTCCAAGCCCTAACAACTATATTGTACTTCTTCCTGGTGCATGGGTTGACTTCACCTTCTCCATGGAAATCATCTGGTGTGATTCTTAGAAAATGGAAAGGTCATATCCAGAGGCAGTGGTAGGACATATTAATAGATGTCTAGTGTGGCTCATCCTCTGTCATCTCTTATGGCCACTGAGATAGAAGATCAAGCAGGTCTCCCTGAACACTCCTCCAAAGAAGTGGGAGTTGGTAATAACTTGACCATTACTCCACTGAACTTGCGGGCATGCCTTCTTCTGAGTTGTCTTTCTTGTCACCTGTCCTCACTCGCCAGCCTGCAAGCAAAGGAAGGCTTGCTGAGGGCTCCAGGTGAAAGGTGCTGTCACATTTTACAAAGTCCTTAGGACTATCTATCCCTAGGAACGCCGGTCCTTCACAATCCTGAGAGCAAGCCCACTGGTACTTGATGGAGGAGTCTTGAAGGAGACATGAGGCGTATTATAGAAGCTGCTGTCAGGGAACAAGAGGGTTTTGCTCTTTCAATGCTAGCAGCTTATCCTCCATGGGGTTTGCCATGTGAATTTCAGAAGGATGAAGCATTTTCCTGATTGACATGTTAGGAGAGCTTTTTGTGGCACAGTCACAAATGTTTCCACATCTTGCTGGGCATCAAGATGCCTGAGCCATTGGAGGCAGTCTGTCTGTGTCACTGGCCCAGTGTGGAGGTCAGACAGGGGTGAGCACCCTTGCCTGGACACAAAGCCAAAGCATTATCTGTGCTGCGGGGAGGCCCATCATGTCGGACCAGCACGGGAGGAAGGCTGACACATGTGAGTCATTCTGGGGAGCCTTTTCTCCTTCCCAGAGCAGGGCAGGGCAGACTCTTTGGGGAGAAAATGGCTGTGAAAGCACTCAGACAAAGGAGGAGCAAACATTCCCTGTGCTTCGGAAAGCCCCTTCTTTGCAGACTCATGCCAATCATTCTTTTATCCACCTTAGCGAATCCACTTCTGTTTTTTGTTCCTTAATAAAGGAAAGTTAATTGTCACTTGTTGGATTTCTACTGTGTTTACCAGGACAAGTAGCAAGCTAGAGATGGCTTGGACAGGTTTATCAGAGCCAATTGTTCAATTTCTAGGAATTTTGTTGGTATAGCCATTGTTTAACATTAAACTATATTAACTTATGCTTAAATATATTAAAAACAAAGAAAATAAATACTCAACACTCATCAGTTTCTATGTACTTTACTATGTATTTTTACTATTTGCATCTATTATATCAGATAGTTGGAAATATTGTATGATAGTTTGCTACTGTGCACCTATTTGTCACATTGATGGCTTGACATTGGCCATGGAGCGAGTATTTGTACCCCAGAAAACAGCAAATGCTACAAATCAGGGCTTGGTTCACTGTTTTGTTGATTGTCTAGACTTAAGACAATGATGAAGGAATCTTAATAACACAAATTAAACTTTAAAAAATTTGTCATGTCTGTAGCTGTTGTAGTATGAATAGCACCAAAACTTAAGAAATAGTCTCCCAGTGTTGGAAATTGTTATCCAATTCAGCAAAGAAGTTGCTCACATCATTGGGCAATGGATGAAGTTGTGATATGCATTATTATCTCACTTTTTATCTTACTCATGAATGTAAACAAAAATGTCAACCAATGGCAGCTGATACAATTGGTTGGCTGTAACTATGATAGTTACAAAATTAATAAAAGCATTTTATGAGAATTAATTGACTTAGTGGAATATATAATAATGAGTACAGTATATATATTTTATTTATAAATTGTATGATATACATTCTATCAGTGAAATTTATAATAAATATATATATATATTTTTTTTTGAAGAGCTAGTTGTAATTACTATCTATAATGTCCTCTGCTATGAATAAACTTTCCTTTTTTATCTCATCTCCAAGACCCAATGCAGAGGTTAATATAGCCCTTTCTTGGGGTCCTTTGTCATAGTCCATTTTCAGTAAATTAGGGTTCTGTGCTGTTTCCTCTACATTCCAGAACAAATACAATTGAAGGGCAGGGACCTTGAATTATTCAGCTCCAAACCTCTAGAGTTGAACTCAGTGCTTGGTACACAGGGGATATCCAAAGGGTGTTGGTTGAAATAAACAGCAAGAATCTTAGGTTCTGAGATGAGGAGAAAGAGAAAAGGAAGTCACACATCTATATGTACAAAAGGAGCGATGGGGAATACTATAGGCCCCCTTTTTCATTGTGTTCCTAAAAGTCTGTACAAACTGCAGCAAACTTTGACCAAGCCACACTAAGAAAAACCTTCAGTGAAGTAAATTTGGGGATGATCATGTGTTTAGAAGAATGAGATGAGTCACAAGGAGAATCAGCTCACTTTAGACATTTGATGTGTGTCCTGGGTGAATTCAGCTCAGTAGCCAGGTCTTTCTAGACGGTTTACTTTAAAACATTTATCACATACTTTTGTGAATGCAGCGGGCACTGGACCTCCTATGAATCACAAGTCACAGGAAATGACAATACATCATCAAAAGCCCAGCAGAACTTAACTCTCCTCCCAGCCCACATGTCCTGCGGCATATTTGGCTGCCAGCCACTCCCCTCACCTTTTTGGAAGGGACCTGGATGCTGGCACTCTCAGTTGAGAGTTATTTTCAGTTTTGAAAACCCAGCCATTATTGACGAGTTGGCTGAATTTCCTGTTCAGAGTGCATAAGCACTCAGTTCCCCAAAATACACATCCAGCCAGGATCGGATTTCTCCAGATCAGCCAGCCACTCCTCTAAGACGAACAGTTGCCAACAAACTTGGAAGGAAGCAGTCTGCCTTCCTTACTACCTCCACCACATCTGTCATAGCTCCCAGGGAAGGTCAGCTGGGATCTGGGCCGCCTCAAGCCATAGTTCAGTGCAGGTAGCTACATCAAAGAGAACAAGAAAAATCATTTACACCCTATCTATTCTTTCCCCCTAGTTGTGCGCACCATTTATTTAACAGGGCCCTGCAACAGGCAGATGAAATAGGACATGGATTCTCATCTCTCCCTTGGTTTCTTTCTTTGCTTCCTACATGTCTATGTCAATTTAGAGGCCTGAGGAGAGCCGTCCTGGTATAAGGCGCATTAGAATATATCACTCTTTTGCTCAGAACCCCTCAGTGACTCCCACTTCAATCAGAGATAAAGCCAAACCTTACAATGGCTTGAAGTGCTACCTGACCAACACTTATCCCCTCAACTCCTATGCACCTGATCCCCTACTAGTCTCCTTCCTTCACTCATCAGCCACAATAATCTTGTTGCTTGAGCTCACCAGGCATACTCCCACCTTGGGGCCTCTGCTCTCATTGAGCCTCTGCCTAGAACACTCTTCCTTCAGATATCCACATGGCTTGCTCCCTCCCCTCCTCCTTCAAGTCTTTGTGCAAAGGTCACCCGTGCAATGAAGTCTACCTTAAAGGGTATGGGACTATTTAACACTGCAAGGTACCCCCCTCCTCTTCTAGTCCTGTTCCTTCTCACCATGCTCTGTTTTTCCAGTGGAATTTAACACCCATCATACCATATACTTGACGTATTTATTATTATCTGCCTCTCCAATTGAACGTAACATTCGAGAGGACAAGGATTTGTCCTTTTTGTCTACTCTGTAACCAATGTATCTCAAATGTCTAGAACAGGGCATGGCACACAGTAGGAATCCAATAAACATTGTTGAATGAATTACTCTTCATTTCATTATTTTTTTATTTTAAAAATATTTTATTTATTTTTAGAGAGAGGGGAAGAGAGAGAGAAAGAGGGGGAGAGAAACATAATTGTGTGGTTGCCTCTCACATGTCCCCAGCTGGGGACCTGGCCTGCAATGCAGGCATGTGCCCTGACTGGGACTCGAACTGGTGACCCTTCGGCTCACAGGCTGGCGCTCAACCTGAGCCACACCAGGCAGGGCTACTCTTCATTTCAGATATGAGAAATCCAAGGCCTATTTAAAGTCACAAACATGACTGAAGCAACTGGGAGTAGAAATCTGTTTCTCCCATGCTCAAGCCCACATCTACCATCTAACCCTGGATTTCCTTTCACGGAGCACTGGGGCGAAGGGGGAAAGTTCCCCGGGGGTTCTCTGTAGAGCTGACTAGACAGGTGCCTTCAGGATGTGCTGCCCTTACTTGTCCATCAAGGTCAAGAAAGCCATGGAAAAATTCTAAAATGTGGGTTTTTTTTTTTTTTTTTTGCTAAATCTATTTTCTTGAAAATGTTCTTTTATTTGAATGATTTTTATATACTTGCAGAATAAGCCTCAAGCAAGGAGCTTTTTGGTGGTGGTGGTGCTGGTGGAGGTGGAGAGAGGGAGGTGTGGTTGAGGAGGAGGAATATAGAAACATTAGCTTAATCATGTGAGCTGCTCTAATAATAAAGCCAGTGTCTCCTTCCTGACAGAGAGCCCTGGGAAACCAAATAGACAGTTCCTCGCCTTTCCTTTAAAGAGACAGATTTCCTGAGTCACGGTCTCTGACTTCCCTCCACTTCTCACTCAGACTGCTGATGATTTCATTTCTAATCTCGTTGAAGGGGCTTATGAGTCACCACAGAGATTACAGTTTCCAGAAAGTCCTCTATCACTAAACCGAGGGGTAATCTGTCCGTAGTTGCCTATTACTGCATAATGAACTACTCCAAAATGTGGTTTAAATAGCAACCGTTTAATTTGCTGACGATTCTGTGGGCTGGGAATTCGGGCAGGGCTCAGCTGGGTGGTCTTTCTACTCCAGGTGATAGCAGCTGGGACCAACCATTGGGCCACTTCGGGCTGGACTCAGCTCCAAACTCATGCACGTCCCTAGAGCTTTGGTGCTCTTCCAAAGCCTTTTCTCCAGAGACTTGGGTCCCTTACAGAATGGTGATGGCCTTGGAAGTTGCACGGTAGTGGCATCTCCACCATGGTCTATTGGTCAAAACAGGAAGCAAAGCCTGCCAATTTTCAGGGTCGGGGGACTCTCTCTCTCCTTGGGAGGAGTGGCAAAGAATTTGTGATCATATTTAATACCTCATGTAACCAAATACAGGCAGTCAGTCTCCACCTTTAGCTGAGCTGTGTCTCCCTTCTTAATTAAAGATGTATTCAAGGAACTTTGGGAATATGAGAACCCAAACTGTTTATGCCTCTCCATTGTTGATATATGCTCCCACCTCAGTCAAACACTCGCTTTAGGAATTTCTCCACCTCCAACTCTGTCCCTGAGTAGGCACTACTCCTTGGAATTAGTCTGTTGCTCCCCAAAACCCAGATTCCCCATCACCGTGAGCCACCCTGCCTGAGCCCAGGGTCCCTGGGAGTCCTGGTCCTTACCCTGGGCTAGACTCAGTCCTAGCAGATCTGAGTCTGCCTGTGATTTGGGAGTGTTCAGCCTTTGGCCTTGTCTAATGTAGGTCCCTCCACCCCTTGCCCTGGTGAACTCTCCTGCTGGCTCTCTCAGCTTTCATCTGAGACCCATTGGGTCTTCTCTTTGTCTAGGCCCGCCTGCCACCATTTCTACTCCACAGTGGTCACACCATGTTGGCATCAAATATTTGGAGACTTTCCTTTTTTCATAGGGCTCCAGGGGAAAAGCAGGATTTCCTTCAGATCTTCAGACCTAAGTACCTCCTTCCCTCTTCCAGGGTTTCAACATTAAGAGCAACAGGACCAGAAACCTAATTCAGAAATACTCATCAATATCTAATTTTCTTATATTCTTGCCAATCCTTCTCCTTTCTATCACATGCACTTATCTCTTCAAATATAGAAAATTGATTATATATCATTTCTGCGTTTTCTCAAGTCTGGGGTTCATATGACAAATCTCTATAGTTAACTAGTCTTCCCAAACTGGCTTTTGATATTTAAACCCTAGTTTCTGGAATTCTGAGCAAATTATCTTCCTTCCTTTCTTCTGTCTTCTTTCTGCTTTTCCACATCTTTCTCCTTCTGCTTCTTTCAAAATCTCAATAAAGCCTGGTTCTTACAATAAATAAACATTACTGGGGGTTAAAAATTTCAGTTGGCAATTTAGTTGAGTTAACTGAATCAGGTTGCATCAAAATACATGTCATACTTTGTTCTTTGCAGAGAATCTATTCTCTGTTTTAAGCTTCTGGAACTTTGGGTAGGAGTGGTCAATTATTAGGCCACAAGAAGAAGTTTTATATATTCCAAGGAAGAAACCATGCAAGCCACAATCTTAAACCACAGTGCAGAGAAACTACACTTTCATTCCAAAACTTAAAAACAAACAAACAAAACACTACACTCCTACATAACGTTTAATTCAAAAAGAAATCAAATCTAAAATTACAGGTTATTTAGAAAACAACGATAACAAGAATATTACGTATGTGAAAAGGCCAAGGTTGTGTACATAAAATGACTAAAAGCTTTAACAGCTTTTGTAATTCAGCAACAAGAAAGAATATAAGTAAACTGTTTAATTTAAAGTTAAAAGGAGAGCCAAGAGAATATGACTAAGAAGAGTAGAAAGGGAAGATTAATAAAGATCAAAACAGTAAAAGTGGTTAGAAAAAATAAAATTAATAATTTTGCCAAGAAATCAAAAAGACATTTTATTAAAACACAAGAGAGAAAACTTTTGCAAATGTAGCCAAGAAAAAAAGAGGAATAAACAAACAATATGGAATGAAGAGGGGAATACTGTATAATTATAAAGAAGAGATTTACAGGTTTTATTGTGCCACTTATGATGTTGAACTCCATGCTTAAAGTTGTGAAATCTGGGTAAATGCTAAAAATTTATTAAGGGCGAAGAAAACATAAATATACCAATGACCACAAAAGAAAATTTAAAAGTTGTCAAAGGGGCCCTGGCTGATGGCACAGTGGATGAGGTGCCAGCCTGCAAACCCAAAGGTTGCTGGTTCAATTCCCCAGCCAGGGCACATAACCAGGTTGCAAGCCAGGTCTCCAGCCAGATCCATAGATGGAGGCAGGTGAAAGGCAACCATACATTGATGTCTCTCTCCCTCTCTGCTTTTCTCCCTTCCCTTCTCTCTGAAAATAATAAATAAAATCTTTAAAAACAAAAACAAAAACAAAAAAATTTGTCAAAGGGCTTCCAAAATGTGCTTGGATTTTACAAGCCAATTCCATTGAACTCCAATGAGCACACAATTGCCAAGTGATTTATACTATTACAGAGGGTAAAAAAAGGTGGAGCATATTTCACTTAATGTGTGTAAACTAGCATAATCTTGGTAACAAAACCTGTAGCAGAAATCTACTACACTCTCAAATATGAATATAGTTCCAAGAATCCTAATTAAAATACTAACAAATCAAATCTTGTAGGACATCAAAAGAATAATGTAAAAGATTAAAAGAATAGTTTACAGGCCCTGGCTGGTGGCACAGAGGATAAGGTGACGGCCAGCAAACCCAAAGGTCGCAGGTTCGATTCCCAGCCAGGGCACACATGACAGGGTTGCAAGCCAGGTCTCCAGCCAGCTTTGTGGCTGGAGGCAGGTGAAAGGCAACCAAACATTGATGTCCCTCATCCTCTCTGCCTCTCTCCCTTCCTCTCTCTCTAAAAATAATAAATAAAAAAATCTTAAAAAAAAAAAAAAAAGAATAGTTTACATGAATAATTTCTTTTTCTAAGAATGCAGGAAGAGTTCAGTAAGAGAAAAATATCAGATACTGCTGGGGGCGGGGATAAACTGATACAGCTTCTTGGAAGGGTAACTTGGTAGAATCTATTAAATTTAAAAAGGCATCTGTAACTTAGCAATACCCTTTATAATTATCTGTGTCTTAAAGAAATATTATCATGTAAGTACAGGATATGTATGAGAATGTTTGCTGTTGTGGGGTTTTGTTGTTGTTAATATAAAAAAAGAGAAATAAGCTAAGTATCCATCAATAAGAGAATGACTAAAATCACAGTGTTACTTCTATGTTAAAGAACATGAGGCAGGGCCCTGGCTGGTCGAACAGTGGATGGGGCGCTGGCCTGCGAACCCAAGGGTCGCAGGTTGGATTCCCCAGCCAGGGCACATAACCAGGTTGCAAACCAGGTCTCCAGCCAGATCTGTGGCTGGAGGCAGGTGAAAGGCAACCGTACATTGATGTCTCTCTCCCTCTCTGCCTCTCTCACTTTTCCTCTCTCTGAAAGTAATAAAAAAAATTTATTTTAAATGCTACTCTATATGTTCAGATACAGAAAAATATTTTACACATTACGCAAATAAAACAAAAAATAGCTTGTAGGCTAAATCATATTATAAAATGATCTTATTAATATTAAAACATGATATAGTTCTGTATCTACATGAAAGTTAATATATAGTAGATTTTTCTAAGGAAGGCAACTCAAGAGATGAGGATGGGGTCAATAGAGTGAAGTAGGGGTCAAAGCAATGGAACTATTATTATCTTTTCTGTATAGTTCTGTATTATTTAACATTTTTACAATGAACATATGATCCAATACTACTTGAGTAACTAAAATAATAAAAAATCATATAAAATATCTTGTAATAATTAATCTCATGAGCAGCCAAAACAGAAACTACATTCTACTTATTTCTTTTAAAAATAACTTAGTAAATGACAAGGAAAAGAGAACTTTTAGACAAATAGGATCAAGAATGTCTTAAACTGATGGCCATCATTATCCTTGATAGGGAAAGGTTACAGCATTACTTAGCCAAGTCAAAAATAAGACTTGGGAGGCCAATCACAATTATTTAACATTTTCAAAATTGTAAATAATTCAATTCAATAGGAAAAAATTGAAATCCCAGTCATTTTAGTTTAAAAGAGAGAGGGAGAGAGAAAAGGATGTCAAGGTTGTTAAGAAGGAATGTAAAAATATTTCTATTTATAAATGTGATAATCCACATACATGGCAAATCCAAGAGGCTCAAGAAGAAAATATAATTTGCATATGCCAAGCGCTTCTTATCTGCAAGGCCTTCTGCTAAGTTCTTTGTATACCTTATTTCATTTAATTCTCACAAGAACCTTATAATAAAGAAGACACATTTATTATTGTATCTGTTTTACGGATAGAGAAATAAAGTTCCAGAAAAATTCAGTAAGTGGTCAGTAGTGGTGAGGTTAAAATTCCAATCTGAACCATTTAACTTGGAGACTTCTTAAGATATTTTTGCTCATTGATTTTGGAGCCCCACTACACACTGTTTAAAAGTCAAAGATAGTTTTCAATAAAAACTCTGCATACATAATAAATATATAAAAGGCAGTGGCTTTTATAAACAATATCAGTGGTTTTTATATATAATATCAATAACCAACTTGGAAATATGAAGGAAAAAATGCATTCCATTAATATTAACGATGGTAACCAGAATTATGTATTACCAAGTAGCACTTATAAAGGACCAGCAGGAGGAAAATGTCAAAACTTTATTAAGAGACAAAGAGAAGGCATGGATAAATGGAGAGGCTAGTTCATTTATAAAATTCAATATTGGAAAAATGCTGATCATTCCCAAATCGATCTTTAAATATAATGTAAATTCCAAACATGTTAATATTTTTGTCAAAAGTTGACCAGGTTACTCTTTGTAAAAAATATTTAATTTTAAAACCTTGTGATATAAAAAAAATCATAAATGTGTCATGTAAAATGTTTCCTTCCAAAGTATATACTGTTTACAGTTTGGCATGCATTCTTCCACACACACAAAACATGCACCAACACACACAGCCACACATAGACAGGCCCTGCTCTTTTAACATAATGAGGTCACAGTGGTGTCTGGAGTAAGCTTATAGTGGGTCATAAAAGAATACTATTACATTTTTAGGAGTTCTGTGACTTATTTGGTAACCACAGTTACAACTGAAAATCGAATTACACACAATTGTAATTGAATGAATTATTTTAAAAACAAGAGTAATACAGACTTAACTATACTCACTACCTCCTAATTATTTAGTGTGTTTTGCTATCCTGTGTGCCCATGACGTCATTCACATCTCTTGTGTCTGGATGATGGACATGTTATGTAATGGATCTTTTGCTGGGCCTCTTCCCAACTTGGGGACAGCATGGTGGTAGTCTGAAATTGACCATGGTGAGCATATTTAACCAGAGAACTTGGCAACTACTACAAATCAGAATCTTTTCTTGAATAAATGGGGATGAGGAATACAGCCTGTCTCCCAATCAGTTCTAGATGAGGTAAAAAGATATCACTTAAAAGAGATATGGCAAACGTAAACATGGTAAGAATTTTCCTTTATAAATAATAATGTTCTAAACCTGCTGACCTCTTCCATGATGAAAATGGTATCAGTAAAATGTACCTGAAAGATATTTGAAAAAAAAAGTACAGTTGTCTTTCGGAGGCAAAGGTTATGTTGTAACAAATTGTGAGAGATTAATAGCTTTTCAGAATAAACTCATGCTCTCCATATCATGAACATGAGTTTAGTTTGAAAATGGACAGTGGAAATTTTTCCAGAGTTATGTGATTTTGAGGCTAAAAATTATGTAAGTGGATCACATATAAAAACTCACATATCTGCTTACTTGAAAAACTTGGAAATAGGTATTCTAAGCTTAGATACAACTCTTCTAAAAGTGACTTGTTTCCTGGCTGGCGTGGTTCAGTGGATTAAACATCAGTTTACGCACCGAAAGGTTAATCGATCGATTCCCAGCCAGGACACATGTCTAGGTTGTCGGCCAGGTCCTCAGTTGGGGACGTGCAGATGTTTCTCTCCCTTTCTTTTTCCCTCTCTTCCCCTTTCTCTGAAAATAAATAAATAAAATCTCTAAAACAAACGGATTGCTAGCAATGTGACAAGGTAAAACCTTCCAATTATTTTGCAAGAACAGCCAACTGGCTTTGGGAATTTCAGCAGATACCTTTGCATATCTGATAGATGAGGCTGGAAAACGAATATCACTATTTATCAGGCATAGTCTATAAAATACTTCTGTTTGGTACACGTATGTGCACGTTGCCAAAGCTCCTTTTAAGTTATTTCAAGACCAAGTACTGGAATCATGTGAATTTAAAGATTTTATTTATTCGTCTTTCAGAGAGAAGAGAAAGGAGGAGATCTCAATGTGTGGTTGCCTCTAGCCTGCAATCCAGGCATGCACCCCAACGGGGAACCAAACCATGACCTCTTGGTTCCTAGGCCAGGGCTCAATCCACTGAACCACACCAGCCAGAGCCCGTAATTATGTGAATTTAGAACTAGCTCTTCAAATGGCTAACCAAGATTGTAAAAAATATCAAGCATATTTTACCTTGGCTGAAACACATTCTTTTTTAGTGAGAGCAAAAATATGCTGCATCCTAATAATTAAAGTAAAGAAATTTAAATGAAAGTTTAATTGATATTTATATTTCCTTTCTAAAATCCCAAAGAGCGGTATTCGGATCAGCAACATCAGTGTTTCCTGGGAGCTGGTTAGACACACAGACTCTCAGGTCCTGCCCCCTTTCCCACCCCATTGCTTTGGGTGAAATGGAGGAATCACCTGCATCCATGAGTTTTGACGTAAATAGGAATAGGGGACAGCAAAGCTACTTTGGTCTTAGGTAGGTGGGGGTGTGAGGAGCTTGGGAGTGATAAATTTTCAGATTGGAGATTTTGAAGACTAGAATAATTTTTGACACTTTGAAGTAGTTTGTTAAAAACAGACTTCCCGGAAGTAGATGGAGCCCCTACTTGGTGTAAATCCTAACTCCACTTCTATACAAGCACCAAATTGTAAATGTATCTAGTAATACTAGCTAATATAAGATGTACTACAGGGGTGGACAAAAGTAGATTTACAAATAAATACAATAATTAATAAAGAATAATAAAGAATGAACTGTGTTTGGTGTACTCAAAACTGTAAGCCTACTTTTTTTCCTACCCTGCATGTGCCAGGCATTGTGCTAAATTCTCCTGTTGAATTAATTCATTTCATCCTTCCCCAGCCCTACACGGTGGGTCTGCTATTATTATCTTCAGCTTACAGATGAGGATGCTGAGGCACAGAGGTTATTAGGTCAAGGTCGCACTGCTAATAAGCAAAGCCAAGACCTCATCAGTCTGGCTCCAGGCCCCATGCTCTTAATCTGTGCTCTGCATTGCTTGGGTATAAAATGTATGAATGAATAAGTACCCATATATTAGGGCTACATACTCAAATATTTTTATCAATGTCAAACACGATCTAAAAAGTTTAGAGATCACTAGCCTAGGGTGCAGAAACTGAAATGGTACTGTGACATAGAACGCTTTTCATAATCTGGCCCTCACCCATCTCTCTGAGCCACTCTCATTCTCCTCCATTGCAACCTGGGCTCCGAATTTCACCAGCTTGAACTAATCCTGGCAACTTCTTGAATTTCTAATGCCTCCTCCCAGCTTCTGTCCCTAGTCGGCCTTTGGGACTGTTTCCTAATTATCTTCCCTTTCCCCAACAAGACCAACCCAGGTATCCTTTGCACCTGTCCAACATTTTCTGCAAACTTCTCCATGACACTATTTTGTAATCACCTATTCACTTGTTTGTCCACCACCTGTGAGGGTGGTGCTCTATCTTCTTTCTACTTGGATGCCCAGTACCTAGTGCAGCCTGCTGTATGGCGGGTACTGTTGGAATGAATAATGAAAGAGAAAGCAATTACTGCCCTAGGAGCTGCTCTATGACCTGTTATTTGTGTAACGGCCACCAGAGGGGGGCAGACGAACAGGGTCCAGTGAACAGCACCTGGAAGATTTTGGGCTGAGAAACAAGATTTATTCTGGGGCTGGAAGGAAAGTTCAACGGTCATATAGGCTGTTCCTCTGTTTTGACATGAATTTGCAAGCCCTTCCAGGTAAGTACAGTAATAAAGTGTTGTATTTTATTTTAATTTTTTGGAACCTAGGCCGTCTTGAAAAAATAAAATAAAACTTGGATTCTGGTTTTAGCTCTAACATTTATTTAGCTTTTTAGGTCTCAGACAAGACCCTTGAGTTCTGGATCCCTAGTTTCCAAATATGACAGATGTTCTGAGATCCACAGGTAATAATGCACGTAAACACCCTAAAAATAGGCAAGGCAATGTATGATGTGTAATTGAAATCAAGGGACAAAAGAAAAATAAATCCAACTACCATTGTTCAAAATTAGTTTTTGAATTGTCGTTGAAAACCAAGGTGTCTTTCTGGGTCAGTCAGCAGGGACTTTGCTAGAGAAGATTGATGTGACGAGGTTTCAAGCTGTGGGTTGTTTAGACCATCCCATTCACTTGGCTCCCACTAGACTGTGTCATCCACATTGCCAGGGGCCAGCTCGTCCATCTGCACCTAGCATCACCTATACACGGGTGACTCATAGATCTCTCCACACACGCACGTTCTTATAATTATTTTTGTAAATGTGCAAAGATGCTGTTGCAACAAATTAAACACAAACCCACACAAAAACTCTCCTGAGTTTCTAAGTCACATTTTATCATAATGTCATTTTAAAATTGAACAAATATTTAAAAAACACATAGAATAGAGTTGCATCAGGTGCATGTTGAGCCTCTGCAAATTTGACAATGTGCGCTTAGTGAGCCACCTCACAGACAGCAGAACAAAAATGAACCCCACAAGCATTTAATAACACTGGCAGTTGGGCTGCTCCTTCTCTCAACGGGGAATGCCCGTCGCTTGGGACATGTGACTGCTTCCCTGCAGTGGGTCTCCGATATCACAAATGCCCTCAAAATAAGCGTATCTCTATGTTTGTGGTCATTTCAGGGACTTTAAAGGGAAATTTAAAGTGGGCAATAGTTCTGTCTTACACTTTATCATGGAGAAGTAGAAGTCTGTGAAATTTCTGATGGATTAGGAGGCCTCAGTGAAAACGACTAATCTAGCCCAGAAAATCCTGAGAGCCGCCCCCACCTCTGCACTGCCCAGTGGCTCCTCAGAGACTGGGGTAGAAACCAGGCTTCTCACTTCAAGACTGATGCTGTTTTCACCCACAACTGTGCAGGACATCAGCACTTTCATTCTTTTCTTTTTCTCATTATTTTTAGAGAGAGAGGAAGGGGGAGGGAGGGAGAGAGAGAGAGAGAGAAGAGAAACATTGATTAGCTTTCTTCTTCTACATGCCCTTATTGGGGATCAAACTGGCAACTGGGTATGTGCCCTGACTGGGAACCGAACCTGCAACCTTTCAATCTATAGAACACTGCTCCATTGTTGAGCCATACTCCAAAGTGAGCCATACTAGCCAGGATGTTATCACTTTCATTCTGAAGGACATTCTGCACACAAGCCTTGGAGAGTCCATGAGTTCCTAAACTGTGAATACGTACCAGGACACCCTCCCAATACAGGTAGGCCACCCGCTCACAGCTCTTACCCACAAATCTTTGTTTTTCAGTTCCCTGCCTTTTTGAATGGGCAGCACCCCATGGAGTTAGGAGCATGGCAACATTTCTGTCTATCCTGTGTGGCCCTTCTATTGGCATCAAGATACAGACTGTAGGAGGTTCTCAAGACCGTTTTTAGCTCCTGTCTGAGAATCAGAGGCATGCAAGAGAAAGCTCAAAGGTCAAAGTACCTTCAGAAGGCCGTCAAGAACTGATTTCCTTTTCTCCTTTCCTTCCACCAAAATGTTGACACCAGGTGTATCCTACATCCCCAAAGTACCTCACCCTCTGACCCAGCTTTTGAGCTTTCTTTTCCTCTTAGCTGAGGCCATTCTTCCTTGACACTTCTGGCCTCTATTCCATGAAGGCCAGAGGACACTCTTGCTGGTGTGTGTGGGGGGGGAGTCCTTTGATTTGGAGCGCACGGTGCCAGGAGAACAGTCAACAGTGTGGCAGGAGGCCTGGTGGGCATGGGGACCAATGGCTTACTCACCCACTCACCCTCGAAACTAAGGTTGGCTCGAGGTGCCACTTGTAAACAGCTTCCTTCTCTCTGGGCAATGAAGAGACCTCGTCAGTGAGAGGGAAATTCAACCAGCCCTGAGCTTCTAGAGCAACTGATTTTCCAAGTCCCAAAGGAAGCTGTGGAAATCAGGATTATCAGGGCTCCAAAGGCTTACTGAACAACCTGAGGCCTGAGGAAGATTATATCAAAGATGGTGGACAGTTCCTCTGGCTCTCATGGCTGCTCCTGTGGCTGCTCTGTGGCTGCTCCCGTGGCTGGGTGGCCTGAGCTTCTGCAGGTAGAATTTATTTAGAGCCCAAGGAGAACTTGCCAACATTGAGAGCCCATAGATACCAGAACAGGCTGTGAAGGAATCCACTTCGGAGGTTTTTAAAAATATGATGACTTCTCTTTACCCTGGAATGGTCTGGAATGACAGTCTGTAAAAAGAAACACTGAAAACATGACGACCGCAAAGTTCTTTATTTATGCCAACCTTTGATTTTAAGCTGTTTTCTATTTGTGACAAATCCCCACATTCTTCGATTGCCTGCATAATATTAAACACATATTAAAAATGCTTTGCAACAAGTCCGGATACTGGAGCTTCAATGTGAAAGAAGGAAATTAATATTTGGCATGGAATCCCTGACTGATAACTTTGTAAGGACAATTATGTCCACCCCACAAATGCATGTTCAAAACCTACCTCTGCGAGACTTCCCAGTAAATAACCTCCCACCTCCACTAATTGTATGAGGGGGTTTGTAACCTCAGCACCCTTTCCCCAGTCTCCTTCCTCACTTCTTCACTTCCTTCCTAATCTAGTTCTGGAGACTTCCAAAAGATGCTCTTGATGGGTCCTTAATCCCTACTGTTTTCTGAGCTAAACCAAGGACATGGGAGCTGACAAGGACAAATGTGTTTGCAGGAAAATTTGGACATAATGTACTTGAGACTGGTGCTGTCCCAGGGAACTGGGGATCCTAGTCATAGATCACACAGCAAGCTCTCACTCAAAAGTCAAGTATATGTTTACTTCTCTAGATCTTGTTATTGTGACAAGGATTTCAAAAAAGATAAATTCACTTATAAATGAAGTCATAGCAGTCATGGCAGAGGGACATAAATAGTTTGAGGCCCATTTTAAGATGTTTGACAGTGCTTGGCACAGTAACTTTAGTAGTTATCCCCAGCACCCCAAAGATATTAAAAAGTATGTTTACCTCTCACTACTCTGGGAAGTGCATGAATGTACTGCAATGAACAAGCAGATGTCATGTAATGCTCGGCATGAATCTAAACATTTATTGTATCGTATTTATTCTGTTTTAGAGACAATAACACCCTTTTCAGGTCTCAGACATTATAGAGGGTATTCAAAAGCTTTTGACCATAAATGCTTTGACTATGGGAACCAGTGGCTAAAATGCCATGGCCATCCGATGTTTGCTTAGAGGACCAGCCTCAGAAAAATATGCACACAGCTTTGGCATATCATCTGCAAACACAAACATATTTATAAGCATTTTCTTAAAAATGTATGTTTGTGGTGGTGGGAGGGCAGGTGGTAGGCTGTTGAGGGAAGGAAAATCCTCAAATGTTTCCAATGAGCAGAAATTACTTGACTCACCTTGACTGCCCTTAGGTGTCAGTGGAAAGTACCCAATATTGTTAATTAAAGGCAAGCAAAATGATCTTAGCTTTGCCTTTATTTTGGGAGTCATTTGTTCTATTTTTAGGGAACTTTAATAGTCATTGATGTAGATGGATTCTATGCCTTGGGCCACCTTGCCATAGGCATTGTAAGTCCCTGAACACAGTCTTCTGCCATGAAAGTTTTTGGGGCCCTTACAATGTTGATGTGAGGCTCTTTCAATTTGTGAGGAAAGAAGGGAAATGCTCAGTGGAACAAACTTTTGTGGAGCACCAACTGTGTGTCACACTGTGTGCTAGGTTCTGGGGACTCTTGTGGTAAATAAGACTGTAAGGTTCCTGCTTGCATGGAGCTTCCACTCAAATGAGGGTTGATAAATAATTTTAAAAAATGCATAAATGAACAAGATAACTTCAGATGGTGTTAGTGCCACAAAGAAAAGAATGTGGTGATATGTGGGAAAGGAATAAGGGAAAAGGGTGTGAGGCTATTGTAGATTGCATGGTCCAAGACTTCTTTGAAAAAGTGGCATTGTAACCCAACCTTAAAAGTTCCAAAGGAGCCAGGTGGGAATGGTATGGGGGTAGAATCTTCTAGACATAGGGATCAGTTGATGCACATCTCCTTAACTGAGAACTTAGACAAGTTTCAGGAATTCAAACAAGGCCAGTGGGGCAGGAGCACAAGGAGTAATGGTGAGTGTTAGGAGATGAGGTCAGAATCAAAGAAAATTGCGATGTGTTCATTATTTCGACCCAATAGTTGCTCTAGCATTCCAAACATCTTGTTCCCCAGAACTGGGGGTCCTTTCTTTCTACCTCACTGACCTCATCACCCCCATGACTTGCCTGCTTTCTGCCTCCGTTTGTCTCTTTTTGTTCTATCATTTGCAGCTTTGTGCATCTATTTGTTTTGAATTAAAATCTCTCTAGGGCGAGGATGTGAGTATGTTGGGTAATCACTACCAATAAGGTGTGGTCTTACTGGACAAAGTGTCACATTAGACCTTCTCATTGGCTGTTGCTTTCTTCTAGGTCTGACTTCTCCAGCCTGGGCTCCTGGGTCAATCACTTGTGGTCAGGGTCTCATGACCCAGAGCTTGGAAACTTATTTTGAAGGCGATTATAATGACTACTTTCTTTGGGATCAGGTTGAATGCTGGACCAGAATTAAAGAGACTGAATTTTTACAGAAAGAATATTTACAACCCCTCCCAGGTAAGAGGAAGGCTTGTTCTTTACAAAGAGCTTAGTGCTTAGCTACCCTTCCCCAGGGACCTCTGATTCTGATCCTTTACCATTCAGATATAAGCACTTCAAAATCAGATGTCCACATGACCGCTTCTCACTGCTTTCCTCTTCTTTCTGCTGAAGACCATCACAAATATATTTCCCATCCCCCATGCTCTTATGCAATGTGTTCTTGACATTTCGCTATCAAGAGGTAGAGTCAGTTTCCTTCCCTTGAATCTCAGCCAGCTTTGCTCCTGGCTTTAACCAACAGAACACAATGGAAGTACTGTGTGTAAGAGAAGAGTAGCTTCCATCTTCACCTATTGGAACAACCCTTCTTGGAACATAGCTGCTATGCTCTGAGGAAGCTCAATCAGCCACATGAAAAGTCTGAGGGTGGGGGTGGGGGTGGGGCATAACTGAGGTCTCCTGCTAACAGCTCCAACAGATCTTGTTGACAGCACCAACTGCCAGTCATGTGAATGAAGCTAATGGGGACTTTTCAATCATTCCTAGACCCGACCCAACACTAATGATGCATATGAACACCTGATCTATCTGCAGAGTTTTGAGAAGTAATGCTATTTTGTTTTAAAGCCCTACTTTTTATGATGGTTTTGTGCAATAATAGTGAATTGAAACAACTCCCAAGTTTTCACAGCATCCCTACAGGAGTTGTGAGGGGACTGGAAACAGGTCATATCCCATTGGCCTTATAGAGCTTCAAAATCAGATATAGGGAGTCAGGCCCAAGGAAATGGCAAGCAAAAAAGTAAAATTGTTCATTTTACTTTATAATTGCTGCTCTTTGAAGAATCATTAGAAGAAAACTCCTTTATATCCTAGTGACAAACAGCCCAGGACAATCTTGCTTGGGACCAGGTGGTGTGGGTATTTGGGAAGAGACTTCAGGGATAGCCAGGAATGGAAGTAAGAGGAGATTAAGTGTGACAGGGAATTCTGAGTCCAACATTTTTAATCTGAGGGTTCAGAACTTGATACTATTGTTGTCTATAGAATCAAAGAACTGTGCATGGATATTGTCTCATTATTTTGATGCTAATTCTTCAGATGATCAAATGAGAAACTTCTTGTTCTTTTTCCCTTTCTCTTCCACTTTCTGCTTCTCTTTCCTTTTCTCATGCTATTCCTTGTTTTGTTTTTATTTTTAGAGAAGAACAACAAACATGTTTAAGTTAGTACAGAGCTCCAGCCTGAAATTTGAATAGTTGGTCTTTACCCAAAGTCAATGTTTTTGGAGAAGTTTGAACTAAGTTATTAGTCCATGCATTCTTGGGTAGCAAGCATGAAAAATCCCCATAGTTTTCCTTTTGTAAAAAAATAAAGTCTGAAAAGTATGTACTGAAAAGCTTTTAAACATTGTGGGCTAGGCTGTAAACTTTAAACTTAAAAAGATGAAATAATCACCAAAGAAGAAAAGTTAAGTACAAATAAAGTAGCCAAGGTTTGTAATGTGTTAAGGGCACATGGACCAAACTTGTGAAGGTCATTAGAGGGTCAAATCAGTGTCACAATTGACCTGTCACTAACCAGAGTCTTCTAAATAGGGCCACCTATCCGTTGCCTGATAATTGTGATGCCCTTGTAACTGGTCACTCTAATATGTGTCTGTATCTGTTTAAAATTACAATCTGATCATGTCACTTTCCTGTTTGTAAGCTTTTGATGGCTCTCCATTACCCTCTGAATAATTCAACACTTCTCAGGATGTTTTAAGAGGTGGCAGCATGATCCAACTCTGCTTCTTTCTCTAGCCACAGCTCTGGCCATACCCAAACTCCTGTCCTTTCCCCGTCATGCCTTTCTCCATGGTGTTTCATGAATGTTCACTGCTCTCCGGCAGGAGTCCTTGTACATACTGTTCTTCCTACTGGAGCTGCACCCTACCCGCAACTCTTATTTGTCCACTCCCATAAGATTTGGAAATATGTCATGTGGTATACTAATCATTAATTAACATGTATATATCCCCCACTACACTGTGAATTCCCTCAGGTCAGTTACCATATTATATTTGACTTTTTTTTTTTTAATTTTATTGTTGTTGTATTACATCCATTCCCTTTTTGCTCCCCTCTGTCCCCCTCCCCACCCACCCATTTGTATTTGACTTTTTAATCCCTGAAACCTACATAGTACCTGACTTACAATAGAGGCTGGGTGGCTCAGTTGGTTGGAGTATCATCCTGTGCACCAAAAAGTTGTGGGTTCGATTCCCAGTCAGGGCACATACCTGGGTTGTGGGTCGGGGAGCGTACATAAGACAACTGATTGGTTTCTCTCTCTGTCACCCCTTCCTCTCTCTCTAAAATTAATAATTGAGTGAGGATTAAAAAAAAGAACTGAACAGAAAGCCCTCAACCCCACCTACACTTTTGTATGATGGGAAGGAGCCAGAGTATAGGGTAGCAAGGCCTTTCAAGTGAGGGCCTATAGAGCTGACACTCCCAGATCTGAAGAGAATTACATATCTTTGTCATAATTTTGCCCAGAACTAATTCCTTCCTATAAAATGACTCCCACATCCACAGCAACTCATCACAGCAGTGTTCTTGTTTTCAGAGGTGTTGCCACAACAAACTGTGTTGCAGAGGTTTGGAATTTATTCATTTAATTAACAAAGATAGTTTGAATTCCAATTGTGCCAGGCCTTGTACATATTTAAATATGAGGGCAATAGGACTTGTTTTTCTCAAGAAGTTTGTATTCTGGTGGGTAACTGGGAAGGGGTTCGTTAAGACTTATCATTGTTGTTAAGACTTCGGCAAGTAAAAGCTTCTTTGGGGGAGGGCTGTCCCATTTACAAAGAACTCAGCTGACCAATGTTAATTCTGCTCCAAAAATATTTTTACTTTATTTCCAGAAAAAAAAAAATGCATAAAGCTCACCCAAGGGAGTAAATGTGATGACATTCTCCACCGCAGGAACAAAACATTTTTAAAAAACAAATGACAGATTAACAAATAAGTAAGAAGATACAGGATGCAGACACTGATAAGCATGGATACTTCTGACATACCTGAGTCCAAGGATGGAGCAGACTTTTCTCCTGAGAGACACAATCTGTCCCTAAAATCCTTGAGAATCATCATCCAAATTCTCTGTGTGGGAGATAAAATATCCTTGGGTGAAATGTTAAGAAATGAAGTGGAAGACAGTGAGAACCTAGAATGGGCCTTCTGTCTCCTCAGTCAAGTTTAAAGCTCATGTTTGAGAGCTGATGCTGGGAAGGATACTAACATGTACATGACATCCATCAATCAGTGGACCTCTGTCTGTGGATCATAGGCATTTAGAATGGCTATTAGGAGCCACAACTTGACCTTAAGGTGTTGGGAAGAGAAACACACCTAAAATTCTCCCCCAGACACAGTTTTTTATCAACTGTCCAAATCTAAAATCTACGTACTTCTGCATGTCCTCTGGAAGTTCAACTTTTGAGACCTAGAAACACATTTAAAAATGAACCTAGTTTTTTTTGTTTTTATTAAATACTATGAATTTTGACTTCAATTCTTTCACTTCCTCCTGTCTACATTCTCTGGCATTTGTATTTGCCATGTATGTTTGTACTTGGCTGACCTTGACTTGTGCCTTGGCCAATGGAATGTGTGCAGAAGTGATGGTATGACAGATATGAGCCTAGGTTTAAAGGGGCAGTACTTGATTCTGCTTATCTCTCTTTCATCTCTTCCACTACCATGAGAAGAGCTTATTCTGGGTAGTTGCTACCTCTTAGCAACAATGAATACACATGGAGCAGACATGAGCCCAAAATCAATGAGGAGCCAAGCCCAGGTGGACCTTCAGCTTAAAGCAGGGTGACCCGGCTGATATCAGCCTAGATCAGCAGACCCACAGTCAGCCCCAGATACATGAACAAGAATTGATAATTGTTATTTAAACCACCACTTGGGCTAATTTGTTATGCAGCAATAGCTGATTAATAATAATAATAATAGCCTAACTTGACTACAACTTGCCCAAGGTTGACCAACCAGTGTCCAGTACAGATGGTATTTCTTCTAATCTGGCTCTAAATTCTGTGCTCCTCATCTTCTCCTAATAAAACCTTAAGAAATAAACTTAGTACTCTGATGAATTCTTCCCAAATGAAGAGTCTTACCCTGAAATGAAGAGAAGATGAGAAAATACAAGTTTCTTTTCCGTGGGTTGCAGAGAAAAAGAGAACTAACATCACACCAGAATAATGCATTCATGAGAATATTTAGTTAGAACCCCTCAAGTCTCACAGAGAGAAGGACATGTATATTACCAATAGAAAACTAAAGGAAAACAGGATTCAGGATTAAAGAATGACAAGCCCTCTCCCCAAAATAAGGATGAATGAAAAACTACCCAGGATATTGCTATTGTACTCGGATTTGTCTGTTGCTTACTAGCTCTGTGACCTTCTTCATGCCTTGGTTTCCTCATCTGTGAAATAAGCATAATGAAAAGAATTACTTCATAGAATTGTTGAGAGGATTAAATGAGTGAATATACTTGTATATATGTGTAAAGTGCTTAGAAGAATGGCTGGCACACAGTAACTTATGAGCTTAGTGTTGCCTCCATAATTCAACACTGTACTTAATTAACATCTGCCTGGTATTTTTGACTTTACCACTGTGATGGTTTGTATTGTGTCACTTTAGCTACTAGAACTACAATTCCCAGAATTCCTTTCCATATCCTCTTTGGGGTAGGATTGCTATAAGAAAAATTTGCATGGGATTTGGAAGGTAAAAGTGAAGCAGCAGCCATCTTGCTTTGAAGGTCAGTGTAAGACACAGGGTGTGCTGCAGCTGGCCACTGATTGGACTACTTGTGGACTACTGTTGGTTTCCATGGGTTGTCGTTATCCATGCTCTTGCCCTCTCCCACTTCGCGTCCAGTTTTCCTTCCAAACTGCCAGGCCTGCTACAGTGACTTCAGGAATGGCCTCCACCAACAGACTTATCCACCAGCTCCCACCATTACTCCAGGTCTAATCCCTGTAACAAATCTGTGTTTTTCTATTAATTATCATGGTTCTGCTTTCTTGATTGAATCTTGAATGATATGCAACACCCCCTAACCCCCTTAACTTAGGAGTTGAGATAAGACATTGATATCATTGAAAAGTCATGGCTCTTAAAATTTGTTCTTTTCATTTCCTCCAACTCCAAGAGTTTTGGCTCTCAACTACACCCTCAATTCACCCACCACCTCCCCATGACTTTCCTGTAGGAGGATTTTGAACAACACTAAAGGACTACTGCCTGCTGAAATGCTCAGAGAAAAAAGATTTGGCTCCAGGCTTCAGAGCACTGATGGGTGAAGTTAACCACAGATTCGTTATCCGATTTTAAAAATCAAAGCAGTGGGATTTTTTTCTAAATATAAAAGAATAGAAGAGAATTTTATTCACCTCAATATAGCTATTTTCATCATTTCCCAGAACATGTTGTGTAGAGCAATACAAATGTTATGAAGATAGGTCCAAATGAAATACAGAATTCATAATAAGAGGATGTTGTTACTCAGAAAAAAGGCAACCCAGCATGCTTTGGGATCATATTGCAGCAATGAAAACAAGCCCGATGTTCATGTCAGATAAACAATTGTAGTCACAGCCCTGGAAGTTTAGGAAGTGACTCATCTTGAGGGATGGGCACTGAGCTCAGGCAGCCGTTTACCTCAGCCCTTTAGTGGCTGACACAAACATTCTTTTTACCCTTGTGCCTTTGGCATGGGTGATACTGTTTCGGCCACTGCACAGGCATCTCTGCTTTTATGGCCTATGCCAGGTATCTCTTCTGCCCCCTGACCCCTTGTGTTCTCCACTTTAACCGGTCACTGTCTCTAGGGATGGCCAGTTTCTGAACCTAATGAATTTCCTGGTAGGAGCGAAAACACTTCAGGAAGCCTCTCCTTGCAAGAAGGGCCTGTTGTTAAAGACTTTTGGTCTGAGATGTGTTGGCAGAGTCCAGGAGGCAACAAAGAACAGAGCAGGGGCCAGTCCCGAACCAGTAAAGAAGAAAGGGACTGAAAGGGAGTTCCAGGACTCTGCGGGGGAGTTCGGGGGTACGGGGGGAAGGCCGAAGTCCGTGGGGGCGTCCGGCAAACAGGAGCGATGGCTGGGGTCAGGGCCAGGGATGGAGGCATGGCAGAGAGGTCAGGCAGCAGAGGTTGAAGGGCCTCTGATGCTGAAGCTTGGGCTGCAGCCGGGGCAGGTCAGAGGGGGCATCTCCAGTAGGCTCTGTTGATGCCCTGTTGTCCTCCTCCCTTTCATCTAAATGTGTTTCATGACCAGGACCAGGAGTTTCTACTGCCGTGGCCACAGAAGGGTGACCACTCAGGAAGCAGTGTGGTTCAATGTCACCCAGAGAAACACTTGTCCTTTTGTGCCAAGACACAGGGACAACAATGTCCACAGAGGCATTATCTATTGTTGCTCCCAGCCAGAAACTAGCCAATCTACCTCAGCTACAGAATGGATTTAAAAAATGGTGGTATACTGTATTTATAATTGTATTTATAAATTGTGGTTAATCTATACAGTGGAATACCGTATTCCTGGGGCTTCCATAGCAAATTACCACAGACTGGGTGGCTTAAATCACAGAAATCTGTTCTCTCACAATTCGGGAGACCAGAATGCAAAATCAAGATGCCAATAGGGTGATCCCTCCTGGACACTTTAAGTGAAAACAAAACACAGACCTGGCTGGAGACCTGGCTTGCAACCTGGTTATTGTGCCCTGGCTGGGAATCAAACCAGCGACCTTTGGGTTCACAGGTTAGTGCCTTATTCGCTGTGCTACCAGCCAGGGCCTTGAGTGAAAATTTGTTCTATGGGAGAAACATGTTTCTCCCACAGCTTCTGGAGGTTGCCTGCAATCTTTGGTGTTCCTTGACTTGTAGCTGCGTCACTCCAGTCTCTGCCTCTGTCTTCCCATGGTGTTCTCTTCTCTGTTTCGCTCTGTGTCTTCATATGACCTTCTTATAAAGACACTGTTCACTGGATTTAGAGTCTACTTTATTCAAGTATAGCCTCATCATAAATGGTTATACCTGCAAAGATCCTATTTCCAAGAAGAGGCTACATTCTGAGGATCTTGGAGAACATGGAGTTTTGGGTTGAATTTTGGGCTGTTTACATTAGAACAAATACTGCACAACACTGAAAATGAGCGGACTAAGAACTGAAGCTATATGCAACAACATGAATGAAACTCTGAAACACAATATGAAAGAAGCTAGACATAGAAGAGTATGTATTGTGATACTACATTATAAAGCTCAGAGTTAGGAAAAATTAAACTCTAGTATTCAGGGATGCAAATTAAAGCAAGTAAATGATTCCCATAGAAGTCAGGATAGTGGTTACCTTTAGGAGGGAGATAGGGAAAGGGGTGTGAGAAGGGTTTCTGACATTCTGGAATGTTCAATTCCTTGACATAGCTGGTGGTTACAAGAGTGTTCATTCTTAGTATTTCATTAAGCCATTTTAGTTTCTTTATGCATGCAATTTTTCACAATAAAACAAGGGGGTATTTAGAGGCCTGAAGTTCCAGGTTCTGTCAGTGACTGCTAGGTCTTAGGTTAGTTGCTCCTCTGGACCTCAGTTTCCTCATCTATGAAAGGAGAAACTTGAATCTGATGACTTTGAGGCCCCTCTCAGACCCACCATCCCGGGCTAGAGACACCTGTGATTCTCCCAGCATTTCTATGAGTGTGGGAGGATACACCCACCATTCTGTTTACAAAGGGGAAACTAGTGAGGGAGGTTTTATGGCATCATTGTCAGGTTTTGAAACCAAAGGGCCCTGGATTTTGGTCTCAGCTCTCTGTTCTTTCTCTTTGAGAGACCTTGGACAGATGACTTCAGTTCTCTGGGCACTGGTTTTCTCAGCTACAAAATGGATATAATAAAAGAATCTTCCTTGCAGAGTTGAAGAGAAGATAAGAAAGGATGATGTGTATGAACTACATGGTTCAGTGTCTAAAATCCAAAGAGTCATTAGTAACTAACTGGTAGCTACTAACCAGGCAAAAGCCAAACAAGTCAGACCAATTCATCAAATCGTTCTTGGATGCGCGTTGTGCAGCTGAGAGTTCTCACATAATACGGTGATCTTCTTCAGTCCTCACCATAATTTGGTAAGGCTGCTATCCTTCCAAGTTTTCACAGCTGATAACGTTGGGGCTAAGAGGGAGGGAGTAAGTAATACAATTAAAGCATCCTTTAGAAAGATTCCCCTGGCAGCTGTGGGGACAGAGGGATGGAAGAGAGGAAGATGCAGGGGAGGAGACCTCAATCAACAGGGACCAGAACAGGGCCAGGGCACGCAGGTGTTACGAGGCAGGGTCACATTGGTCTCACTGACTGCTGTGGTCAAGTCTCATTGTACATTTGCTGAGTGAATGGGTGACTGAATGGCGTCTGAGAGAGACATTATGGATATAAGATGGGGAGGGAGGCATCTCCCTCCCTGGGGATTTTACTTCAGTTTGTCTCTGGGTGAGGGGAAGTTTGGGAGGAAAAATGAAAGAGGTGAGGTGGGTTTGGGTGAAATGGGGTTGGATAGGAGATGTTAGTGCTACACTGTGTGAAGAATTTGACAAGTGGAGCAAGTGTCAGGCTCATGGCCAGGCCTGGACTAGGCACAGAGAACTGAACTCAGGTCCTCTGCTTCATGGCCTAGGATGGGTCCCACTTCATGCTCCCCTCACTGGAATCTTTCTTGACTGGGAGTGGGGTCACTTTGTAAAACAGAGTCTTTTACCCCTATTTGTATCTGGACCAGCCCTGCTCACAATCAGGCAGTTGGGGGTTCTCGGTCAGTGAGGCCTCTGGTTTATGATTGCTGACAACTAATTTATGAACTGGTTGTGGAGATACATGGCAGAATTCCAAGTGCCTCGGTGCCTCCAATGCCACCACAAGCAATTACATATCCTTCAGATCAAGCATCCCTCTTCTTTTGGCCTTTGAATAATGGAAATGCCCGCATAATTCACCAACACTCTAGTAGGACTGATATCTTAGAGCAGGGGTGTCAAATTCATTTTCACTGGGGGCCACATCAGCCTCGCTGTTACCTTCAAAGGGCCAAATGTAATGTTAGGACTGTATAAATGTAACTGCTCCTTAATGGTTAAATGAGCCGGGTAGAAACAGAGTGCCAGGCTGGATAAAGCAAGGTGGAGAGCCGGATTCAGCCCGTGAGCCTTGTGTTTGCCACCCGGTCTTAGATACTTCCCTCTTTGACAAGAGAGTAGGATACAAGATGACATTGGGCATCTGGACAGGAAGTGATGGTAAACAGTGAAAGGGATTAAAAAATGTGTTCAGGAAGGATAGGTGTGTATGGGCAGAAAAGAAATTTTTTTTAATTAAAAAAAGTTCAAGTACAGTTGACATTAAATAGTATATTAGCTTCTGCTATCCAGTATGGTGGTCAGAAATTTATGTAATTTCCGAAGTGATTTCCTGATAACTCTAGTACCCACCTGGCACCATACATAGTTATTATGATGTTATTTGCTATGTTCCCTATGCTGTACTTTTCATCCCTGTGACACTTGACTATCTTAACATTTTTCTTCTTCCACATGCATCTTCCATCATTTTTTACATACTTAACTGGAGGAAAAGGCCTTATGTGCTAAACCTAGAGAGGCTCTTCACCAACATTAACCATGCGAACATCAGAACGACCCATTTTACAGATGAGAAAACGGCATCACAGAAGGGCCATTTGCTCATCCAACCAGTGGGAAGCAGCATAGCATGGTGGTAAAGAATAGCTGAGGTGAGTTCACATCCTGTTCCCTGTCGTTCAGCTGGGTGACCTTGAAGGTGTTGTTACTCAACCTCCTTCAGCTACAGTTTCCTCCTCATCCTCTTAGCATTGGAATGGAAGTTAAATGGTAAGAGGCATATGAAGGGATCAGTGTAAACGTTAGCCGTGCTCTCAGACATTCTAGGCAGCAGGTAGATAGACCTTGTGGGTTCAACAACAACAGGTTGACCCACATGAGCTCACACTGGCACTCAAAGTCTGGTGGGCGATGACTTCTTGAAAGCCTAACCCTGAGTAAATATGCCCAAAGGCTTTTGTTCTTTGGCTGAAGGAGGAGAAGGGATGAGCTGCTTTGGAAGAGGTTGGGAGAGGGGCTTAAGAAAAGGACTAGGTCAAGGCTGGGTTGCTGTCTCCCCCTCCCCTTGCTCTAGCCACAAGCACAACTCAGACAGGAGCCAGTCCCAGGGCTCCACATGCCTCCCAGGGAGAAATGCACAGGAAAGTTGCGTCTCCCTCCCTCCCCTCTCCCTTCTGCTGGCCTAGCAACCTTGGAGCAGCAGGAACCGTGTCCAGAGCCAAGATGCTCACATCCAGATGACAGATTGATGC
This sequence comes from Noctilio leporinus, assembly GCA_004026585.1. NCBI lineage: Eukaryota > Metazoa > Chordata > Mammalia > Chiroptera > Noctilionidae > Noctilio > Noctilio leporinus. The sequence goes on from PVIW01000836.1 coordinate 179,986, forward strand.
TCCCAACCCCAAGCTCCACCCTGGTGTGAAAGAAAAGGCCAGTTGGCACAATCGTTAGCTTAGGTATTCAGCAATGAAACCATCCCATTGATCAAAGAGGCTGATTTTCTGCCAAACACTGGGACTAGTTCAAGCTACATTCTAGTCAGTCCTGACAAGATTCTGGACCAGCAGGTCAAGCTGGGGTCTTCATTCCACATCAGAGTGCCCATATCCTAACAGGACATTATTTGGGGACCAATGGAGGAGTTCCATTTTCCAGATCATCCATCAAGGCTGGAAGAAAACTGATAAGCCCTAGAATATAAAAATTGAGGTCTAGCCCCTGATTGAGGATCAGGATCTGGGGACAGAAGACAGTTCCTGTGCTTGGCTGGCCACCTGAGGCAGTCTTCATGTTCCCTAGGCATGCCATTTCTCTTTGGATGTCCAGAAAATTTTAAAGTTCTTTTTTGGGACTGCATTCACATATGGGAAACTGCTCTTGCATGTGCTCTTGGGTTATAGCTGTGGGGGGTGCTGACACTCCCCTAGGTGAATGGTCCCTTGTCCCTTTGCCTGAAGACAGCTGTGCTCAGGCCTGGCAAGGTGTATTTTTCCATCCTCCTTGGTGTGAAATTCTGGGGGTTGTTTTGTGTCACTTTGGATCTTGGTGAAACAACACGCAAGGGGAAGATTAATGGAAAAACTCCACTCCCAACTGCCAGGAAAATATTTTTCTCCTTTTAGCATGAAAACAAAGAGGAGTGTCAGTTGAGTGGTCTGGAGAGAAGAAGTTAATGTTCCCTGGGTTAGAGAAGGGCTCTGCTCTGCTCTTTATTGGGTTTCTCTTCTGGATAGGACATATTTATTTTTTCTCTAAGGGTATTTCATTTGATAACACAAAATAGATCAAATTTGTGTGAGTGACTCCTGTTCAGTTCTCATTGTGTGTAGGCCCTGGGCAGGCTACTCTTTGGATACAGGCCCACTTGATCTGCAGGGCAACCCCACAAAGAAAAGACAGGTAGGGAAACTGAGGCTCAGGGAATGAAGTAGCTTCCTCCAGATTACATAGCAACTAACTATGGATCTAGAATCCAAATCCAGGTCTACTGGCCATGCGTTCTCCTGGGTCCTTTCTATACAGTTGCCTGCATCCATGCCTGGCACACTCAGATGTGACAGATAAAGGAAGGAGGGAGCCAAAGCAGGAAGACCTCCTCAGGCCCAGATGACCCGAGTTGACCTTATTTTACCATCTTTACTTCCCATGGAGCTTTCTGCTCAGAATGCCTCAGTTTCCTCCCTGGCAGAACTGACATGAAAATCTTGCTCCTGCCCATGAGTTTGGTTGGTGATTTATGGCAGGGCCATAAGAGAGCAGAGCGGGGCTTATGAGCCAGCATGGTGAAACCACTCTGCTCTGAGACTGCTCCGTGATACCTAAGACCTCTGAACTTACACTCAGGGTGAGCATAGTCCTTTTACCTTGGCATTTTCCTGAAGATTAAACAAGATGTAATTTGTGAAGCCCCTGGCACAAGTTGATGTTTGTTAACTGTTCTGTCTGGTTTACTTTAAAGATTTTAATGCAGGGAGACTTCTGCCTGGGGGCGGGGGAGGGATCCAGTATATGGTCATTTTGCTTGGCTGGGCTTTTGTCTGGGAGCTGGTCCACAATATGCATTTGATTCTTAAAAAGGGTTCATGACCTCAAACAATGTTTAAGAACCACTGCATTTGAATTTGGTTTTTGACCCATAGTTATAAACCACTGAGCTAAGGATATATTAAGTGCCCATGTATTCCTGGAACTATGCTGGGGACTATTTGAACAAAAGGAACAGGAGGAATCTTTGCTTTTCAGGGGTTCACAATTTAAACAGTGTAGGGAGATGCACTGACAGAATTATACCCTGTGACAGGAAATGATGTGATGGCTGAGTTAGGATATCAGAGAGGAGGTGGTGGGAGTACAGAAAAAAATTGCAAAATATTCAGCAGCTGCATAAAAGCAATAGATATTCACTTTCTGATCCTATATCAATTTTTTTTCTGAGACTATATCTAACAGCCAACTATTAATGGTGGTAGGTTGTTTTACTGCTTGACCCTGTTTAATGGTGTAGGTACAAGTATTATCTCTATTTTATAGAAAAGGAGACAGATCCCGAGAGGCTGGATAACTTGTCCAAGGTAACACAGCTAATAAATGATAATTTTCAAAATTATGAATTTTCCTGGGACTAATCTTTTTAAATGTCTTCATCCAATTGGCATTTTTTTTTTTTTCAGCCCAGAATGCTTCAGTTAGAATGCTTTTTGGCTTGAGCTATATCTTAATCAATGGGGGAACTTTATTTTATCATACAACAAAGACACACAACGTTTGGCAGGCTCCAGGCTGGCCCCCTTTCTCTGTGATTCTTTAGGTTCTGCTACCTACTGTGCTGGCAGGAACCACAGGGGTGAGCAAGATGTCTGAGAAAGCTTTACTTGTTGGACACAGGCTTAGCCATATCCAGAGGAAGAGCTGAGAGTGGTCTTTTCTTCAGTCTCTTTTTAAGGAGCAAAGAGACATTTTCAGAAGGCCCAGGAAAATTCCCCTCATGTCTTGTTGGTCAGGATATGAACAAATGCCCATTCCTAAACCAATGACTGCCACGGTATTGCCATGATGAGCTTACCAACCACTTGCAGGGGTGTGTAATGGATGTTGGGGAGTCAACCCTACAAAGTAGGGTCTTTGAAACAAGAAATTTGGGGGCCAGCCTAGCTCCTTGGCCTTTTCTGAATTTTGCCTTAATTTTTTTATTTGTATGACAGCCTGTCCTAAGAATTGAAGGAGATAATATTTATTATCTCAGAGAAACTCAGATTTGGTAGGACAATTGAAAGAGATACCCAGTTCTTCCTCATGCTAAGATAGCTAAGAATAAGCTGGTTAGACAGCTCCCTCCCTCTCTTTTTTTGAAATTTGAATTTTCAACAGAGAAAAAAGTCTTGCAAACAGGTGCAGCTAAAGATAATCCCTGAGCTCCTTGTCCAGAGACAACCCCCCACCCAACCCCTGGCTGCCTTGAGTCCTCTCTTCTTTTAGTCCTGCGGGCTCTCCCAGTGTTCTTTATTTTAGGTTGAAGTCCCTAGAAAAAGAGTCTGAAGTTGGGATTTTTGGCATAGAAATTATGGATGCTCTTTGGAGAAACTACAAGGAAGAGAGGGACGCCAGCCAGGGCAGGGGAAAGAGCTAAGAGGTCATCTCAGCCCGAGTCTAGTCTCAGCCTGGTGGCTGTGGGTGTGAATTGCACTCTAGAGCTAGTCCTGCCTTGAGGTGTAGTAGTTGGTCTTTTATGATCCCCCCTCCCCTTACCAGTCATTGACTGCAGGTTGCTGGAAGGTGGAGGGTCATCCCCTCTGCTGGTCCTGTTGGCATAGGGCCATTTTCTGAAGAAGGGACAGCTATGCACTGCTTGTAACCAACATTCACAGGACTGGTGGATGGGTGTGCCAAAGATAAAGAGGATCTGAATGGAGTAATTCCAGATATATCCCTTCCCATTTAAATTAGCCAGAGTCAGTTTCTGTTGCTTGTGATCAAAATGCCCTAAGTCATCCTATAAATAGTTTGGTAGCTCTTACTATACTACTACTACTATTGTTGTCCCAAATCAACTATGGGCTTCTAAAGTATAAGGAATGAAAAGCTTACTATAACTCTTATGTAATCAACTCTTATGTAATCAATCAGCTCTTTTTTTAAAAAAAATTCCCAAGGCTATATGAAATTCTTGGAGTTTCCCCCCCAAACTCTACTGATTTGTAATCAGAATGGAAAATGTGGGAAGCTAAGGTAGTTTTGACTCCCAAAGAACCCATTTTAAGCCCCTTCCCATGACTAATCCTAAATGAAAGAATCTATTTTTTTGAGTGGAAAGGTGATCTGTTTGGATTCTCAGTGTTACCCTGGACCCCATGTCCAAAGAAGGATAGGAGTTGGAATATAAATGTTATTTTATTTGATGCTTCAAGTATGTCATCTATTTGGTAAACATGTTATTTGTAATTCCCAAAGGTTTCCTAACCAGATAGTGCCCTTTTCTCCTGTCTGCATAAGTATATCCCCCTCTCTTATTCAAAAACACCCTACATGCCAGGCTGTCTGCTAAGCAAATTTAAGATGCACAATTGAATTACTGTGACCCAGCCTTGGATAACAGACTAGAAAACAAAATGTGAACATACATAAACATATCCTAAAATAATGCAGCACATGCACAACCTAATAGGGGGGCTGACAAAATGCCTACAGAGGTTCAGAGCACTTCCAGTGCGGGGGTGGGCAGCTTGGTGAAGGCGTCAGGCAATGGCCACATGGTATTGTGTCTTAAAAAATGGACGGAGTTTGAACTTCAGATCTGAGTCATTCATGGTTAAAAGAACAGTATGAGAAAAGACATTGAGGCAGCAAGTTTTATGAGTATTTTTGGGGAACATCAAGTAGCCCTCCTCCCCTGAATACATGTGTGACACTCGTGAGACACCTGGAAGAGGACCCTGCTCATCTACTGCTGGTCTAGCTAAGAGGTGTCCATGTCCACTTGCCTACTGTCCACCATGATGGAAGACAAGAAAAATTCTATGCAAAAACCAGGCAGATAAGGACAAAGGAATGTAAGCTCTAGGTGCAGTGGGAGGGTGGAAGAGTTTTTCCTGGGGAGGTAATGAATTTGGCCTGTGATGCAAGGGTAAAGTTAGGGGTGGCTTTGAACAGGAAATAAAACCCATTGCACAGCTGAGAACTGAGGAAGGAACTGGCTTTGGAAAATAAGTACAATCTGATGAGCTCTCCCCTGGGCCCTCCACAGGAGAGCACACCCCCAGGCCTCGAGGTCCAAGGTAAGAGGACCAAGTTACCAGACAGAATATTACTCCACTAGCTAAGGAGAGTTCTGTTGTGCTGAGGCCCATCATAACAGTGCTTTCCTCAGTCAACCCAGCTGGCTAGCTTGGCTTTACCTGTAAGTCTCATGGAGTGGCCCACAGGCCCTTGTTTTCGGTTGCTCAAGCTGCAAACTTGGTTGTCTACCAGACACTTAGGCAAACTCATGGCCTTTCTGAATCTCCATTCTCACTTGTAACAGGGCTTACTTCATAGAATTGTGAGGATGGAATGAGTTAATCCACACAAGGGGTTTAGCACAGCACACATGGGTCTATTTACATAACAACTCTGAATTCAAGCGAGGCAGCTGTAAGCCAGAATATCAAAAATAGGCAGTCAGAGAGATGAGGCACATGTCACAGGAATAGGGCGCCCCAAAGGCCAGCTCAACATCTGGCACTGAAGAACTGAGGTCCCCTCCCAATCAGAGACATTTTATCTACACTACCCACCGGACACAAAACTCCCATCTTGAATCCAGGATGCAGGTTGACATGTGCACAGGGAAGGGAAAGAATGTCAGTATCTGTCCTTTTCAGCACCATCACATCCAGAACACCCTTGTCCTCAGTGGCGGCTCTTCTTCAGGTGTATAAAGACCAGGAGTAGCTTTCTTGAAAGATTTTCTTGCAGAGAATTGTTTTTTCTTTTTCTTTTTTTTAAGAAGAGAGGTGATAAAATAATAGATGTGGGAGCATTTGAAGTGAAAAGGCCTTGGAGATTGAAGGGTCCAGGTGCCCAGATGATGTTCTTAGGGCCACTGGGACCAACAGAGCGGAAATGAATGTGCTGTCACTGGTGGTTTGTCCGTGCAGCTCCAGAGAGAAGCGCGTTAGCATCACTGAAGGAAGGCAAGAGGAAGCTGCTGAGCGTCTTACCGACAAGAGTGCTTGCTCCTTGGAGTCTTAAATCACATAAATGCACAAGCTTCACTTTCCCCAGGGGCTGGACACTGACCTATTTTGTATGGTCCAGTCTTCTCCTGAGATATTTTTCTACTCTTAAGCTGACACATTCCTTTCTAGAGCCCTTTAGGTAGGTAATGGGGCACAGGGCACAAATGCTTACTAAAAAAAAAAGGCATCTTTGCTGTCTGCCCATCTTCACTCTCTAGTATTATAAGAGATAGGTATTTGAATTTTGCTTCTCTTTCCTCTGGTCCCAATTCCTCTTTGGAAAAGAGAGGCATGGGACCATGGAGGCCGTACCTCCAGGTATGCAAGGTCCTGCTTCCTGCAGTTTGTTCTTGCGTAATTATGAACATTGTCCCCTCCCCTTTTCTCTCTCACAAGTGTCCTAGTTCGGGCCATAAATGACATGGTCACCCGTCTTAGTTTGGTTTCTCTCAGAAGCACACAGGGAGACAAGGTTTATTTGGGAAAAACAGGAACACCCGGTGAGGGGAGTAGAGAAAGAAGTAAGGCGAGCAAAGGAACGCAACTTCATTAGCGTTCTGTGCAGCCAGCTACCGCAGCGGGCGCTGAGAGTTTAAGCTAGGGAGGAAACTGAGAAGTGGTGCCAAGTCCATGCTTGAGAATCGCCCCCACCTCAGGGGCATGGCAAGAGAGCTGGGGAATTTATGTGCCGACTCTTAAGCCAACGGGCTGCTCCTGAGGCCTGTTAATTCCCTATTATTTCTGGCTTGCCTCATGGGCAGAGTGGCCTTTCTCTGGTTCTGGGGGAAAAAATTCCACGGGCAGAGAGATGCAGATTCCACACTGGAAAGTCAGCAGGCGTCCACTGGAAAGTTCAAGGAACGTGAGCGGGTACCAACAGCATACACTGCCTTACCTAGAACTTCTCTCCATCAGTTGGCTGGCATCCCACCACATCCAAGTTCATTCCCCAATAACTTCTTGTTCCTCAAATTCAAATTCCATAGACTTTCTCATCGTCTGTTATACTGTGTTTTTTTTTCTTCCTTCCTTCCTTCCTTCCTTCCTTCCTTCCTTCCTTCCTTCCTTCCTTCCTTCCTTTCTTTCTTTCTTTCTTTCTTTCTTTCTTTCTTTCTTTCTTTCTTTCTTTCTTCTTCCCTTTTTTCCCCCCTCCCTCTTTAATCTCTTTGCTTACCTGGTTTTTGTGACCCTGTGTTTTTTAAATTACTGATGTTCTTATTGTCTTTGACTCATTATGAGCATTTATCCAAGTGTCTTTTCTCTTCTTTCTCTTGAGAATTTTCTACAGGCACAACTTCAACTGATATCTCCATTAGATGGCTCCCAATTTAGTAATGTTCTCTTTAAGTCATGAACTGCTTTAAGCCATAGAAAAGCCCTTCCTCACTGGGGTCTTTAAGATTCTGGGTGTAGCGCTCTTTTCACTATAGTTGCATCAGCCACAAGTTGTCTCTGGAGACCCACTTCCACATCCTGGTTGTCTGCGCTGTCTCCATGGGTATGTTCTGCTATAGTCTCAAATTCATTGTGCTCAGAGCTGGTATTCCACTCTTCTTTTCTGCCAATCCTCAGCCCTAGAAACACGGGTTTCTTTACTGTCCCCACAGGAACCTGTGCCTCCTCACTTCCCACGTGGGCTCATTTAGTAGCTTCTGCCGAAGAAAAGGGCAGCTTCCCCTCCCCTCTCCACCTATTCCTGTGATCAAGGCATGTTTGCAAGTGACAGGAGCCCCACTTGACCATCACTGGGAAAAGCAGAAAATGAGTGACCCAGTGTAACAATGGCCTGTGTGTAGGGAAGACCGGGTCCTGCTGAGCTTTGGAGACAACCGTAACCCTCTTCCCAATGGCATTAGTGCTCTTCTGCCCCATCTCTAATCTCAGCTGCCTTTCTCAGTCCAGTCTTCCCCACAGAGCAGAACCCTTGGCCACTAGTTCCTCCTCTCATCTCATGTGGGCAAAACTGTTTCCTTCTCTTAGTTCCTAAAAAAATGAATTCTAATAGACTAAAATTGGGTACCATGCCCATTCCAGTGGGTTAGGGTTAGGGTCCAGGTTAAAGGTTAGGGTTAGGTGCAGGATGCTATCATTGGCATACTTTCATGTAGAATTACTCCCAGATGATTGGAATAGGAAAAGAAACATTTCCCCAAAGAAAGAGGGGTATGTTCCCAAAAGAACAAGGGAAGAATGCTGAGCAGATAAGATGGTTTGAATTACATGATTTACCCCTTCCAGAAATTCCAATTCCTTCATTCAGGCTCTGTGGTATTCTAGTCCTGTGTACTCTTTTCCTCTTCTGAATGGCCACAACACTTCTCGGACATGCTGTCTTACCTTGTCTCCTCTGTTATTAAGAAAAATTGCTACTTTAACATTTTACTTATTTTTAAACTGTTCACCTATTTAAATTATTTTTTCCTTAGCAGGGCTGTTGTTGGATGGTAGGACTGTGACTTAGTTTACTTTTGTTTCTGTAAGACACCCAAGCATGAGATGGTCCCCAGACTAGGCTCAAAACCTGTTTGTTTGATTTGGTGCCTACTGGGCTATCATCCATGCTGAACACAAATCAGCCTGGGAGGTCTGGCGGAAAAAAAGTCCTCTGCTGAAAGTCAGGGGACCTGGCTTCAGATTCTCACACAAGCCACGAGATGTTGGCCAAATCACAACTCTTTCTATATTATGGTTTTCCATCTGTGAAGTGATGACAGTAAAATGTGCCCTAACTCTTAGACTTGCTGTGAGAACACACTGGGAGCAATAAAAAGAAAAGTGCTAGATAAATGCAAGTTATGGTTGTTCACATTGATATTCCAAGAGAAAACTCAGCTGTTACTGATAAGGTATTCTTTTCAGGTATAATTCTTGCTACCAAGTTTGCATTCACCCAATTATTTCCTCCCCCAGATTATTCCACCTCATCTGCCAGAAACATTAACCAGTGATTAAGCCAACCATTTAATTAACTTGTATGAGCTTTGTAGAACTTAAGAAAATCTAATAGGAAACTTTGGCTTCCAAAACTTTCTAGTGGGAAAACTCTTGGTACCCTTTGGGATAAAAATTCCAAGTTGGTACATAATGACTTTACTTCTAGGTGTTTTTACTTTTTTTAAAGATTGTATTCATTATTTTTAGAGAGAGGGCAAAGGAGGGAGGAAGGAAGGGAGAGAAACATCAATGTATGGTTGCCTTTCATCTGCCTTCAACTGGGACCTGGCTGGAGACTTGGCTTGCAACCTGGGTATGTGCCCTGACTGGGAATCGAACCAGCAACCCTTGGATTCACAGGCCAATGCTCAATCCACTGAGCCACACCAGTCAGGGCCTTAGGTATTATTTTTTATAGTTTGTTTCTTGTTTTTGGTAATTTTGACAAGTGTTTAAATTACTGCATTTGGTAATGAAGTATTAATTAATGTTCTTTTAAAACATTAACCTTTTCTTTCTTCTTTAGAGTCCAGATTCTAATTCTCTTCTCTTAGTTAAGCTATAGATAATCAATTCATATTTACTCGCTGCTTGGTATATACTACACATGGTATAAGGCACTGTGGGTCAATAGATTCAGTCCTTGCCCTGAAGGAGCATTAGCCAAATAGGAAAGACAAATGGTAAACAACTCTTTATAATTATCTGCAATTTTGTGTCTCACAATTCTCTAAGACAGTGCATGAGTCAGGGTGGGCTAGCTACTGTAACAAACAGCCCCAATTTTCACCTAGTAAAAGTTTATTTCTCACTCACACAAAGTCCACTATGCATATTTCTAGTTGAGTGGCTTTTTTCTAAGTGGTGACACAGGGATCCAGTTTTACTCTAGTCTGTGAAGTCATCATCTTCAACTTGTGGCCTCCAAGGTCACCATGAAAGTAGATGACAGTGTGGACAAGGCACACTGGTTACTCACCCACCTCAGCCTGATAGTGACACATATGATCTCTGCTTCCATTCTATTGGTCCACCTAGTCACATGGTCCAACAGATGCTGGGCAGCTGCTCCCTAGACATAACTGTGCTATCCAGAGAAATATCTTCAATAGACAACTAGCTACCTCTGCCACAGTTAGGTACTATTTTTACAGGTAACAAAATTGAGGCATGAAGGAACTTACCCAAGGTCACACCACCAGTATGTGGAGAAATCATATTTTAACCTAGGTTTGTTTGATTCGAACCCATGCTCTTGCCATTATGTTACACTAACTTCTTTGCCATGACTGTGACAGGTTCTAGGCCATGTTTGGATTCTTTGTACACAGTCTGCCCATTGTCTGCCCATTGGAACCATTTTTCTTGCTTTGGGCCAGTCTGAAACACTGGTGTTTCTGTTGTCCTACTTTCTGGCCTGATTTTCCCGATGGCCCTTGGCTGTCACTGGATGCCTTACTATTCTGCCAAAACTCTCTTCTCCAGATGCATTCATGGCACTGGGTGAAGTTTCCACCTTTGTGACACAGAAAAAAAAAAAAAAAAAGGGATTAGAGCTTTTACAACTGCTGTTTGAAGAGGATAGCAGCCAATTTGCATATACCTTCAGGCCTGTTGGTTATAACGTAATTGCATTATTTATGGTTCTATTTCCCACAAGCTAGTAAATGGTTAGTGTTAAAGAACAGACAGGGTTCTATGAGTTTGGATATAGGAGGCCACTTGGGTTTGAGTAAAAGAACCAATTTATTTTGTGAGCATGAACATGGACACCAGGTCCAATCACAAGCAACAGGACCAATGTACATAATACACTCTCCACCTTTGGGGTTTAGTTGGACCAAAGCTGAGAGCTGTGCTCACATTCACTTTGCCTGATGCAGATGTGAGAACTGTCCACCTCATCTACAAAACCCTGATTATACTGAGTTTCAGTTACCATGGCTATATAACAAATCATCCCTAAACTTAGAAGCTTAAATAACCATTCATTCTGCTCTCAGATTCATGGGCCAGGAATTCAAACAGGGCATAGCAGGGATGACTTTTGTTTCACATTTCTGGAGCCTTTGTTGGAAGACACCATGGCTGGGGGTTAGGATTTTCTAAAAGCTTATTCACTCATAAGTCTGGTGGTTGATCATGGTTATTGCCTGGGAGGTCTCAGTTCCTTTTCATGTGGGTCTTTCCATATAATCTCTCCACATGGGTGAGTTTGGGCTGCCTCTCAGCACAGTGGCTGGGTTACTAAGGGTGGGGTGGGGTGCATCTTGAGAGAGAGACCTGAGCAGAAGCTGTGTTGTCATATTTCACATCCTTGGAAGTCACGTAGCCTTGCTTCTCTACAACATTTTATTCATTAAGGCAGTCACAGAATCCTGCCAAATTCAAGGTGGTAGTTGGGGGTAAGACTCTGCCTCTCCATGGGAGTGGCAAAGTTCTGGAAGAATGAAGGGGACTGGAAATACTGCTGTGATCACTTTTGGAAAAGCTAAGCTGCCATACCTTGCTTCTATTTTGATCCTTAAATCTGACTTAAATATTAGTTATCATCTATATTTGATGCCCATGTGCCACATACTTTAATGTCTATTAAATCTAATTTTGAGCTCAGCTCTGCAAAGTCAATCATGTTCCTTTTACTGATGGGGAAATTGGGGTCTAGAGAACTTAACTAACTCAAAGACACAGAGCTAGCTAACGGTATAGTCGAGCTGCAAGGCCAAGCCTGGCCGAGTTCAGAATCTATACTCTTTCCCACAATTCCTCTGTGATTCCCAATAGAGATGACTCATTTCTTTAATGAAAGGAAAGTTCGGCAGGCAAGGGCCTGAGTGGTGGAGATGGGGTAAAGGGAAGTTCAGGCATTTGGATTAATGGTAATTTCCATGAAGGTGTTTGTTCTAATAACTTCCACCTTCCAGAATCTATACATCCTCAGAGCCTATCAAATCAAGCTGAGGTAATTTAACCCTCTCTGGTTTCCAAACAGCTGCAACACATTTACTTTGACTCTCCAGCATGTGTAAAATATTATGCAAAGGCCAGAAGATGGTATAGTGTTAACGGACAATGAAATCCATCCTGCTTCAGGTAGGCTGACAAGAAACCTTGGTAAGGCTGTCCTGGGGTGACTGCAGAATTTCTCTTCCAAATCAAGATATTTCTGAAGAGTGAGGAAAGGAGAGGTGTGCCAGAAATGTTCTATATCTTGAACTGGAGCATAGTGACATTGGTATGTGCCTATGTAAAAAGTGTACTCTAGTCTCGAGGTGTGTGCTGATGTAAGTTACAGCTCAACCACAATATCAATATGGCTTAAAAATTACAATAACTATGCCAAGATGACAGGCATAAATGAATTCCAACTGGGGCACACTGGGACAGGCGGTCATTCCAGCCGTTACCAATTCCCAAGATGGCCTCACCAGAACTAGGCAAGCTGGTGTTTTCACACACAAATGATTGATTTTTAAAGTCAAAATCTTGTAAAGTTTCATCTTTGGATCCTCCTTCATACTTAACGCACACTCTCATACAACTTACACTCACACATACTTACCTTCATACACACAGTTACATTCACAATTTACATGCACATTTATATTCACATCCAACTTACACTCATGCACGCACATTCACCCTCAACTTATATGCATACACATGCATACAAATGTGCACTTACACACGTTATGTAAACCACACTCATACACAAAACATTCACAGTTATACTCACACAATTACATTTTTGTTCACACACTCATATATTTATACCCATACTCACACAGTTATGCTTATGCTCACATGACTTACACTCACACACACTTACAACCTGCCCACCCAACTACATTGAGATACTTACACACACACTTTATCTCAGTTCTCTGGGGAGGACTTAGCTGGAGCTACACTGGGACACACTGGACCTTGCTTCCATTAATTCATTAATTTCACTGCCTGGGCTGTTTGGGGATCTTATCATTGCTGCATTATTTCTCTTGTGCTTATTTGTGCTTTTCTTCAAGAGATCCTTGGGGTTTTTTGTTACAAAATAAACATTTTGAAATTGTAGTACACATGTGCATATTGCACAGAAGATCTGCATGAACACAACAACCTTGCTAATGCTGATAGTTTTTAAAACAAACACAAATGATAATCGATCTAAAACTACTATGTTTATAATTTGAAGTTGGTGGTTTTGATATCAGGGACTAAGTGTTTTATAAACTAAAAATAATTCAAGCTTTGGGCCTAACATGTCAACTGCAGGCAGCTGGAGGCCTTAGGGACACAGGTCTACCTGGGACCTTGTGTCACTTCGTACGCACAGTGGCAGATGCCTTTGTGGCGTCTTGGGTTGAATTCAGGGTTCCAGGCTGAATTCTTGAGTCCCAACTGAGCTGAGCAGAGCGTAGGCTGGAGAGCTGCTTTAGGGAGTTTGCATAGAAGTGGATGTGAAACAGTTAAATAACGAACCATGAAAATGAAAGCCTCAGATAGTTGTAGCTAGAGGGTGAGAAGGGGGGTGGTGCTGTCAGTGCATCAACGAAACTACCAGAACTGATGATGACTCAGGAGGGGCCTTTTCAGGGTGCTATACCTCTTGCCATGCAATAAACAGGTCAGGCTTTAATATCTCTTTGTACTCCTACATGGCCGACTGTGGAGCAGCTCAGGCAGCACAAGGCCATTTCCAGTGAACCTCTGAGCAGATCTTTCACAGCCCCCTTGGGAAAGGATGGCCAACTCTCTTAACAATCCAGTAGCAAAGGTGGAATTAAGGCTATGAATACAACTTATAAAGCTCTGCACCTTTAGGTCAGAACCTTGAGCAATGGAAGTTGGAGAGAGTGGGAATCCTGTATAGTCTCAGTGAAAAAGCCAAAATGCACAGGGCACTTATAGTCAAGAAAGTGCATGATACACAAGGGGGATCCCTGAGAATTGTAGAACCAGATGATAAAAGGCATACGGAGGTTGGATGAGGACACAAACATCCTTGTTCGTCCTCCAGTGAGGAGTCCTTTGATTTTCAGTTAGTAGAGGTTAGACATTAATACCAGGCAATGGTATAGAAATTGCTTCTGATTTGTATTTTTATTTCCCCGACTTTGTCTTTATGCTTCTCTGACATAGGATTAACATGTTTTCTTAGACCCCCTCCCCCCCCCAAAAAAAAAGAAACAAACAAACCCTTGGCTTGTCCATTAACTGGGGATATCAGAAAGCCAAGACTTTGTGCCTAACTACATGCATGGCTGAGGTTCACAGGATCCATTTGCCTGCTTGATTATGTCATCCTTCCATTGACTATGGTGACTGACTGTCTTAAGAGGGTAGACTTTGGGCTGTTTTGGAGTCTGTTTGCCTAATGAACTGGTTGGCTTAAGACTGATAGACCCAGCTAGCTGTCCTTAAGATGAAACAACAACCCTCTTTTCTCTGTCAAAAGACTCCCCAAGCCTTAGAGTCTGAGCTCCCAAAGACCAGCTGTTGTTGGTTTTTTCCCTACACATGCACTGCTCATTACCAAGGTATAAGTAGATCCTAAGACCCATGGTTTCAAAAGGACAAAACTACCGTTGCCCCTCCCCTCTCCCTTTTTAGGGTCAAAGCCAACCTACAGTCCTCTTTCTCTCTCTCCATCTCTTTCTTTGTTTCTTTTGTATTTTGGGTTTTGGGACAATGGGCTTAGGCCAAGATCCCTTTTCCTGACTTAAAGATCTGAATTTCATGAGATGCATAGATGGTGACAATGATGGTGATGAATGATGTGATGGAGGTGGTGATGGTGGAGGTGGAGGTGGGGTGGTGATGGTTAGTAGTGTGGTGGTGCTGATGGTGGCTGTGATGGTTGGGACAGTATGTGGTATTTTGGTGGTAGGCTATGTGATGGAAGCAAAGGTGGTGATGGTGGTGGAGGTGGGGGTGGTAGTGATTATGGTTGGTGGCGTTGATGGCTAATGATGATGATGTGGGTCATGGCTGATTGATGGTGGTGACATATAATCAGTCCCTTTTCTCCCATGAGACCCCTGGGACTCTTGTATAAAGAATGAAATTCTTCCTTAGACCTTTGCATGCCACAAGAGCAGCAGTTTCCCTAGTCAAATAGAAGGTGGTTTTGGGTTTTTTTCCCTCCATGGGAGGGGCATCCCTAGCTGACATCCTCATAGCAAGAAGTGGCTCTGAAGATTTGCTCAACTGGGACTCAGCAACTTTTTAAAATTGTTGTTCTATTACAGTTGTCCCAATTTCCCCCCATTGCTTTCCGCTGCCCCACCCCCGCTCTCACATTCAATCCCCACCCTGTCATCCATGCCATGGATGACATATTAGTTCTTTGACTAGACCCTTCCCCTTCTTTCCCCGCTTCTCCCCATGCCCCTCACCTCTGATCACTCTCAGTCTGTTCCTTGTTTCCATTCTTCCGGTTCTATTTTGCTTGCTTATTTGTTTTCTTCTTGACAGCTTCTATTTTACTGAAGAAGAGGGGGGCAAATCCCTGACAGGACACTCATTACCCATTTTTAGTTAACCACAATTTTCAGTTAACTCAGTTTTTAGTTACTATGATAAATTGTGTTTCCATTCTATCTTACGGGTTCAGACATCTCTTATCAGACCTGTACTTTCCTAACAAAGTCCCCAGAAAGGGAACCTCTTCACGTATTAAAGGTAGGAGGTCCGAACAGGATGGGTCTAGTGAGCAGTTGTGCAGCAAGGAGCCTGGTGCCCTCAGTGGCAAGAAGTTCTTCCCCAACCTCTCTCCACACCCCCATGTTGAACCTGTATTCAGGCCACCTTTCTTGCATCTTTTGCTGTAACTCCCATTCACTGATTGCTTGTGTGTCAGGCACCATGGGAGGTGCTTCACATAAATGATCTCAAACTGATTTTCAATAATAATGGTGTAAGGAAGGCAGTAGTATCCTCATTGTAAAGATGAAGACATTGTGACTCAGAGAGGAGCAGTAACTGGTCTGAGATCACACAGTTAAGAAGTAGGCAAGGATGCCCTAGCTGGTGGCTCAGTGGATAGGCGCCAGCCTGCGAACCCAAAGGTTGCTGGTTCGGTTCCCAGCCAGGGCACATAAGCAGGTTGCAAGCCATGTCTCTGGCCAGGTCTGTAGCTGGAGGCAGGTGAAAGGCAATGATACACTAATGTTTCCCTCTCTCTCTTCCCCTCTCTCCCTGAAAAATAAATACAATCTTTTTTAAAAATTAAAAAAAAAAACACAAAAAACAGTAGGCAAGGCACTACACTTACCACTGTGCCTCCCCTCATTGTAGCAGTTCACTCCATCACAGAATGAAACAGCTCAGCCAGGGTTCTTGGAGCAACATGGGGTTTTCTTTTTCTGCCCAAAAGCTCAGCAAAGCCACAGGGACCCCTTGTAAAAGACAGAAAGACAAGGAGCACCACTATTATTATGAGTTTTCAATGTCTAGTTAAAGCCAACACTGAGTTTTTGATGAGAAAAAAAAGATACTTCTGTGATTGGAAATCAAGTCATTTAGGAATCGTTCCCAATGAAAAGATCCTATTCCTTTTGAGCTGAAGAGAGCCTTCAGAATAATAAAAAGGAAAAGCTGATTTGGAAGGAATCTATGTTTTTCTATAATTCCTATTTTAAAATAAATATTTAAAGAGCTTTCTACTTGGAACATGTTTTGCGAAGAGAACTTCCTTTCCTAACAAAGCCATAGGTCTTCCTTGGGGAGCTGAGGAAAGGAGGCACCTGCCAAGACTGATGATCTGCAGCCAGGTTGCCTTGAAGCAAAGACTGATGGGTAGGTAGAGTGAGACAGACAATGGGACAGCTTTAGGAAGCTGGGAAACACAGGTCTGTTTTTCCCATTCCCATCTCAGTAGTCATTGGGGTTTGGGTCATACATTAAGAGAGGGGAACAGGGAAGGCCAAAGCCCCTTTGGGATGGAACCAAGTATTAGACAGCCTGACCCCATGAGAAACCTCAAGAGAGTTGCAATAACCATACAAAAGGAAGGAGGGAGGGAGCTTGGGAGAAAAACTGTGGGTGAGCGGAATGAAACAGTTCTTGCAGAAGCAGCCAGGGGATCTGATGTCAGTGCTCATACCTCCCCTTCAAGCCCCGGGGTCCAGGCTACCAGACTGAGATGGTGGTTACAGACAGAGGGCAAGGGGTTGCCACTTGGTTGTTGGTACTATGAGCAAGTTGTAGTTCTTACTCCTTTCCTGCCAAGTGTCCAGGAATCTATGACAATTCTATGGGGCTTAACCAAAACCTATACCTCAGTATTTTCTGACAGATGTGCTTGCAAAAGGTGTCAACAGGGAGGAAAATGGAGAGGCGGGTGCCATGAGGGACTGGGTCTGAGAGGTGATGGCCGTGAGGGGCAGGAGCCTTGGAGGCTTTCTGCAGGGTCTCCTTGGGTCTCTGTGACGTGTGAGCAGGCACTTTCTCTTTCTTCCTCTTCAATTAGAGGAAGGAGTCAGGAGGTAGAGTTATAGGGGTTATTTAATAAATTGAAGCCATTTTCTGTTCCAGACACTTTGGGGAGCCACAGACTTCAGTGCAGATATGGCCAAGTTCACGAACCACACCACATCCAACCAGTCCCTAAAATGGTACAGAAGCAACATTAAAAAACCCCAGTCCCAAAGATATGAATCTCTTAAGAAGGGGGATCCCAAGTTCTTGAGGAACATGGGCTTTGCCAAGAAGCATGAGAAGGGCCTGGAGAAGATGCGGGCCAACAACACCAAGGCCATGAGTGCAGGTACCTAGGCTATCAAGACTCTCATGAAGTCCAAGGAGGTCAAGTCCAAGATCCCAAAGGGTGGCAGCTGCAAATGCAGTCAACTTGCCTTCATCTCTCACCCCCTAGCTTGGGAAACGTGCTCATGCTACTTCGCCAAGGGTCTCAGGCTCTGCCGTCCAAGGCCAAGGCTCAGGTCGCAGCTGTGTCTGCGCCTCCATTTCAAACTCCCAAAGGGACCCCGGCCCCCACCAAGGCTCCACAGCAGAGGTCTCTTCCTGCCGTTGTAAGGACAGAAGGACTGGTGTGACCTGTAGGCAGCTGTCTCCATGGAGCTGGTGTCCTCCTGTGCTATGTGTATAAATAAATCTAAGGCAGGATCTGTAAAAATTTTTTAAAGAAAATAAAAAGAGAGAATGAGAAGTGGTGTTGGCCTGGGAGGAGCCTGAAGGTTCTTTAGGGCAGAAAGAGGGTGGGGCTGTTTCTTTAGTAACCACTCTGTTAGAGCAACAGCAGAACAGCCTCCAGGTCTTTCATTTTCCCTAAAGAGCTTTGCTAAACCTTTCCCACTGTGTCAGTGGAAAGCTACACTAATGATTGTTTTGCCAAAGATTTCACAGCATGGCCTTCCTTGGGCTGGGAAGGAAAGTGAGTTGGGCTTGCCTTGGTAATAGGCATCAGGGGCACCAGGATGAAGGCACCTGCAAATATTGGAGAAGACACAGAGTACATTTCACCAGCCACCAAAAAAGGGGAAGACTTGTATCTTTTTTTTTTTTTTTTTTAAGGTGGTATTCATTTTTTTTAGAAAGAGGGGAAGGGAGAAAGTCAGAGAGGGAGAGAGACATCAATGTATGGTTGCCTTTCACCTGCCTCCAGCTAAGGACCTGGCTGGAGACCTGGCTTGCAACCTGGTTATGTGCCCTGGCTGGGAATCGAACCAGCAACCTTTGGGTTTGCAGGCCGGCTCCTTATCCACTGTGCCACCAACCAGGGCAAGACTTGTATCTCTAGGTCATTTTACTACCACCTTTTTCTACTTGATTACGTTCAGAAAGGTACTCAGTGCTTTTGAATCTCCATCCATACATCAGCCCTGGACTTATTCTTTCATTTATTTAGTCAACAATTTTTGATGAAGTACTTCCTATGCGCTGCGGAATTGCTAGATGCCAGAGATACTATTAAATGTAACATTTATTGGGTGCATAATTGCCTCTATCCTACAGATGGGGAAACTGAGGAATAGAGAGGTGTTACAGTAGTGATTGTGGTAGATCTGTTCTCTGCCCTGGGGGAGCTTAGATTCTAGTAAGGGAGGTGAACATCTAACAAAGAATTACATAATTATTTGATTATAATCATGATGGATGTTATAGTAGACATGGAAGTTTGTCACCATCTGGGGAAGAGATATGAAAAAGAGACGAGAGAAAGTCTTGGAAGTACACAGGGACAGAGCCATGTCTGACATGAGGCAGGAGAGGCTCCCAGGACTTGATATTTAAGGACCCACTCACAGTGCCCTCGCTACCTTCCTTGCTCCCTAGTCTTGCCCTTGCCCAAGGCTGGGTGCAGTGAGAGCAGATAGGTTCTTCCGGGAGATACATGGGTATAAGTGTATAGTTTTGAGGTTGCCCTTGGAAGTAGAGAGAAGGAGCAGTAAGTACAGTGGTAACAACTTTGAGAAAGTAATAGGGGTGTTGTCTCTAGCTGGGAGCAGAGGTACTGCATCTGCTTTGGTGGGAGGGGAAAGCAGAAGTTTGGTGACAGAGGAGGGTAAATTGGGAGATTTAGTGGTAGAAAGATGGGAGAGTTTCTGATTGCTTGTATTTCTCAGTAAAACATAAGACACTCATTTAGGAATGGAGCAAGAAGAGGGGATGTGGGCAGTTTAAAGGAAAGTCTGTGATTGTTGTATTCAAGGGTAGTGGAACATGCATTGGTAGGATAGTGGGCTGTCCAGGTCAGGCCCAGGAAGGAATTTAGTGTGGAACTTGTTGGCACAGTTGAGTGTTTTGCAGGAGCCTGCTACTCAGGGAGAGAGTGTGGAGTTGGTGGATTTAATCTGAGTTGCAGTTTAATCAGGTGAGCATATGGGAGAGGAGAGGGGTGAGGGAGGGGGGACATTGCCAGGCCATGACTGTAATGATGGATTATGGAATGTAATTGAGGTAGGAGGAAGGGTAGGGACCTTTGGGGGGTTAATGGATCAGAAAACAGTGGCTTCTGGACTGAAAATCTCCATGCAGAAGCAGGTTTGGTAGCTTGCAATGGGATTTCTGTTAGTAAGTGAGCAGGGAGGTTTCTGAGGTGGGACTTTTACTGGTGATGACAAGTTCTGGAGGGTGACTCTGGGAGAGAGTGGCATTGTAGGAAAAGACAAATGCAGGTGAAGAAGCCAAGGAGTGGCTACACCAAGAGTTGGATGAGTCATCTGTATATGTGTTGAAATTGCCAGGAAGGGTTACACTACTACACTCATCTCTGCATTCTCCTTCCTGTAGTCACTCAAAGACCTAGTGGTAGGAGACCGCTAGAAAGTCTCCAGCGTGGAAAGAAGGATAGAGAGCCAGGTGCTAGAAACTTCCAGGATTAAGAGGTGTTCACTTAGGAATGGTTAGGTGGCAGACCAGAGGAGGGTGGAGGTGGTCTAGCTTGGAAGCATGAACTTCAATGGAGCCAGGGTTTTTGCAGGTAGAAGGATGAAAAATGGCTTGGAAATGGTAATGGAAAGCAAAGAGGATAATTGTGAGAGCATAAAACAGTCTTCACTTTGGTGGGGCTGAAAGAGAGGTGGTATCTTCAGGGCAGACCCCGGTTCCACAGTTCGGGCTGGAGGTTTAAAGGAACGCTCAGGAAAGATGTTGGGGCTCCAGAAGCTTTTGGGGGTGGCACAATGTGAACTCTGGTGGGCTCAGTGGAAGGGTGGCATAGAAGAGTGGAATGGGTCAGTGCATACCCGGGGAACTATAGAGAGACTGGTCTGGGAGTAATAGTTGATCGGGGAGAACAAGATATCTGATGGTCTGTAAAACGAAGACAAATTTTGGAGGTGAGGGGGAAAGAATGCTAATAGCTCTGCTGGTAATAATTTATGTATTTTTAAAAATATATAATTTTTATTTATAATTCTTTGGTTGCAAATGCTGGTAGAAAACATAACTATCATATCTTGTACTCATCTTTGGTTAGTTTTCCTGAAATTGCTTAACTATGTCTCCTCTATGGTTTTCACCACATGATCGGTTCCTTGGCCTCTGCACCTTGGAGGCTCACACCATCAGAAGGAGCATAAGGAATAAAGCAGGGAGTGCCGGAGCTGCAACTGTATTGAAGTTGCCTCATTCAGGGCCTCTCTCTCAGCATCCATTGAAGGTGTTGGCCTGGTCAGCCATGTTGTAACCCGAGTGTTGTTGGGGTTCCAGAGAATGATCTAATGGAAGCAATCTGGTCAAATTAGTCCTGGCCAAGCCCCACTATTCCCCACTCAAGTTTCTACTCAAGTTCATTTTCCAAAAACACTTTTCCCCAACAGGAAGAGGAGGAAATTATGGAACAATGTTACAGTCGGAATCCCAAGCAAATTTTCATGATGTTATGATTCTTCCCCCTTGTCTCTAGAATTGGTACATTTATCTTGAGGCATGGATCCTTTTCATGTAGGCGTTCTGTCCAATAGTTTAAGGATCAAGGTTGGAGGTTCCAGGGAGCAGCTGGTATGCTATGGCAGCTTTGTGTGGGACTGTGAACCATCATCAACTGACATAAAGATCATGCATGGGAAGGAAATGAGGTAAAGTCATAGAAACCTCAAATGTAGTAAATATACAAAAATCCAAGAACTGGGCCCATAATGAGCCCCAGGCCCAGCGTAACACCCTTAGAGTCATCTCTAGTAGCTCATGATTGAGCACCTATAGGAAAGATTATACAGAGATGAGTGCAGAACGCAGGATCCTTGATTAAACGTCTTAGAGGGGCATTTTCTGAGTCCATTGTTTTAAAATGTCATTGATTAGAACGACTGCAGTGAGTGATTATGCCTGGCATTCAGACTACATGTGCATGTATGCATGCACACACACACTTATCAAGCCTGCTAAATCTGTGCCTCATTTAGCTTGAGCTCTGGGTCTGATCATAGCTTGGCTTGGGGATGAAAATGTATTGAAAATGTCAACAGGGAGCTGGAGTAAGATGACACACTTTCAGACCTGATAACCTGCAACAGAACAGAAAACTTAGACTTCATGTGTAGAAGGAGGAGAGCGGGTATGAGTGGAGGGAAACTAGTTTTGATCATCTCTTACTAGTCTTTAGCACCTTATAGTTTACAAAGGTCTTTCATCCAGATTATCCCTATGATCCTCACAGCATCCCTGTGAGGGAGATAATTCTATGCCCTCCTTCTGGAAGAGGAACCTGAGATGCTGAGGGTTTAAATCTCTGTAGATCCAAGGCAAGGTTGGGGATCTTCAGCTCTTTCTACCTCTTCACTTTTAATAATGATAACGCCAATAACAATTCATTATTTAAAGAAAGTAACCAAAGCCCTGGCTAGTGGCACAGTGGGTAAGGCGCCTGCCTACGAACCCAAAGGTTCGATTACCAGCCAGGGCACATAACCAGGTTGCAAGCAAGGTCTCCAGCCAGGTCTGTAGCTGGAGGCAGGTGAAAGGCAACCACACATTGATGTCTCTCTCCTCTCCCTCTCTGCTTCTCTCCTTTCCCCTCTCTCTAAAAATAATAAATAAAAAATATTTTATTAACAAAAAAATAGAAAGAAAGAAAGAAAGTAACCAATCCTTGAACCTGGGAAAAACTCCAGAAAAGGATGTTGGATGAATCAATGAATTTTACATAAGCTGTTTTCACAAATGCCATTACCAACTGTTGGAGATTCTTATTTATTGCTAGGAAGCATGTACTGTAGACATCAGACTATGGTTCTGAGTTGAATGCTCAATGGACCCTATAAGATAGTCATTTTCTAAGAAGAGGTTGTCAATTGCTCAAAGGGACCAACTTAAACCAACTGAAACAGCTGAGCCATAAAATCAGGTGGCTTTTTTTTTTTTTTGCCAACTGCCCCTTCACCACCCTTCAGATGAACTTGTGTTTTTCTCCCCAGAGTAGCCAACTTGCTCAGAATTATCCATAATTCTTGGGAGTGGATGTGGCATGTCAGTGTCTGTCACAGCATGTCCACCACGAGGGGCACTAAGAGGCTCTGGCTGTCCATTTAGCTCTCCAAGACATTCAGCCTTTCAACTGCACAGATCTTGCCATGGGCCATGGAAACTGACCCATCTTGAATAAAGGCATGTCTTGCTGTGGGTTGGAAGTAATTTATATTAAAAACTGCCCTATGGGGAAAACCTTATGAGTCTTCCCAGAAAAAGGGCATCTTTTATACATTTGTGCCCTCATTCTATTCTCAGGGCACATTCAGAGCTTTCCACTTTTCTTGCTTAATTTTGTTTCATTCTAGCCCTAGGGAGTGGCACACACTACATCTACATTCTAAACAGAGGTAGCGGGAAGGGGAGAAGAGGAACCAGGAAGGGCTCGGCAGATGGTCCCAGCCAACTGAGCTGGGGTCTGGGGGAGCTGGAATGGAGACCAAGATCTATGGCTGAAGCCCATCACCTTGGGGGAAGAAGCCCAGGGAGAGAAAGCTGAGTTGTTCTTAGATTCTGAGGACTCACACCAAGCCCAGGCAGTGGGCAGCAAAGCTCTGCATGAGCTCATCTGGAGACCTGGAGATACTTGGGAACCTGTGACATTCTGCTCCTCATGGATAGGTGGCTCAACATGGGTGGGCATTGGCCCTACTTCCCGTGGGTGAGTGGGGCTGGGAAAAGGCAGGGGCAGAGAAATCTAGAGGGGTAAAATAACCATCTCCTTTCTCTAGAAGTGTTGACAATGTTGTTGCAGCAGACTCCTCCCAGACTTTTCCGGAGTAGTGAGAATGGCTGTCTTCACAGAGCTTGGGGGTGGGGGTAGTGGAGGACAGGGAGTGGAGGACCTGACACAGCAGCCTGGATAAATGATGTAGGAGACAGGAGGGAGGTCAGTTCTGTGATACAGATGAGACTGAGCATTGGGCTAGACAATCCTCTCCAGTGACTGACTGTTGTGCCCGCTGGCTGTCAGTACCTCTGGGACAGGGTACATGTAACTCGGAGCAGGAGGAAGGTAGAGTACCTAGAAGGGGCAGACAGGAAGGAAGTCTCCTTCTCTCCTGTCTTCAAGAGGTCCACTTGACACCAAATTATCATGGTAACCAGTTCACGGTGGGAAAGCTCTCAGAAGACCAGCCTCCAGGTCTCTAGCCAGGTCAGGTCATCTAGA
Source organism: Noctilio leporinus (assembly GCA_004026585.1). Taxonomy (NCBI): domain Eukaryota; kingdom Metazoa; phylum Chordata; class Mammalia; order Chiroptera; family Noctilionidae; genus Noctilio; species Noctilio leporinus. Next base: position 203,843 of record PVIW01000836.1, read on the forward strand.
AGCTCTTTCTCTCAAAGTAGCTTGGAGCCCAGTAGCTCACAGTTCTCTGCTCTCACCCTCTACTCTGCTCAGGCTGGTGACCACATAGTGCCTTAAAGCTTCTGCCTTAGGTCTGCTTCCACCACCACCTGCCATGGCCTGCCTCTTTCTTCCTCCATCTTCAGCTCCAGTGTGGTCCATCCTACAGGGCTTAGCTTAAGTGCATGTTCTTTCTTTCTTTTTATTTTATTATTGTTGTATTATAATTATTTCATTTTTTCTCCATTGATCTCCCTTGCCTCTCCTCCCTGCCCCTTCCCACCATCAGTTCCCACCTTGCTGTCCATGTCCATGGGCCCTTCACACTAGCTACTAGCTCCTCAACTGAACCCTTTCCCCACTTTCCCCACTCCCCGCCCTCACAGTCACTGTCATTCTGCTCCTTTTTTTTCCTTACCTCTTATTCTGTTCTGTTCGTCCATTTGTTTTGTTGATTAGTCTGCTGTATTGAGTGAGATCGTATGGTATTTGTCCTTTGCTAAGCCACACGTTCTTTTATTAAGCTTTGTGCCTCAGTTTCACAACTGTAATATATGAGTAAGATTCTTATGTCCCTGATAGGGCTCTTGGGAGGGGAAAAATGAAGCAAAGCATCTGAAAATAATCATTAAGCACTAAAGAACAATGAAAATATGAGAGAGTTGCATTACATTAGTAGTCATTGTAATTACAACGATAGTATATTCTATGTACTATGTAATAGATAATCTACTTTGCGTATTATTTTATAACAAGGGTTCATTTGCATTAACCTGTCTTCTCAGCTAGGTCGTGAACTCATTGGAGGCAGGGACATTGTCTTTTGCATCCAGCAATATATTGCTGAATATAAGATAAGTACCAAATTGGCTAATTGATTCTTCCTTCCAAAAGAATAGCCTACTTCTCAGATAATAAAGTGAGTATGAGTTCAAGAAAACCCCAACAATGTCAGAGGGCTGATTCCCTCTCCTAACAATGTAAACTGGATTAACCCTGATCACCCTATGTAAGGATCCTAGCTTGGAATCCAGCATGCTGGCTTGGCTCCAGAAGGAATTATTCCAAGAAGACAAGGTGGAACTGCATGATCTTTTATGATCCAGCCTTGGATGTCATTTGCACCTCTTCTGCCATACTCAATTGAGTCAAGGTAGTCGCAAAGTTCCACCCTGTTCCAAAATAAAGAACATAGCCCTCTCCACTTCTTGATGAAGGTGGGGTGGTGGCAAGGTTCCAGAAAAGAGTTTGGCAAGCTTTACCTCAAAGTGCCACACAGTAAATATTTTAGACTTGCATGCCATATAGTCTGTTGCAACTATTCAACTCTGCTGTGCTCGCAGCCGTTGGCAAAATGGGCATGACTGTGTTCCAGTTAAACTTTAATTACAGAAACAGGCAGTGAGTCTGCAGGCCATTGAGGGCCAACCCCTGTTCTAGAAGAACATGTGCAATAAGGGATGCTGCAACTGTTTTTGAAAGGTAACAATCTGCCACAGTTCACTCTCTGGTCAGAGGGTGAGATGGTTCCTTCCTATGAATGCTATGGGTATTGGAAAAACCCATTGAGTGGGTCAGAAATCAGGCTGGCTTACAGAACCTTGGGAAACTTGAGTGACTTTTTGACCTTCTACTGTGCCAAGGGGGCATTATGAGAGTAGCAGAAAGCTTCTTTCAGCCATTTTATTTCCCACTCTCTTCCCATCACCATGGCGGCACCTATCCTAGGCCATTATCAGGCGAGACAGAAAGAGCCTATCCTACCTTTGTCCCCAGTTTGGTGATCTTAATCTTTTAGGGGGACCCCAGGAATCTGCTCTCCTTTGTGGGGCTCCTGGAATCCTATCACTTTCACCTGTCAGCCAAGAACCTCAGATCTGGGATTTGCTTAACACCTTGCCACCAGCAGGATTGCTTGCATTGAGTGCAGAATCAGATAAGAAAGGTAAAAGTGAAATACTTCAATACTAAAAAGCAATGCAAGCAATGCTGGGTTTCGCCAGCTTGCCAAGGAATGCCAGGCACTAGCTGCTGGTCGTATTGTCTAACCTAGATATGAAAGGGGCCAATCCAGGAGCCCCTGGGACTCTGCCCCTTGCTCCTGGTGGGTGGCTGTATCTCCCTGAGGAACACTGAGCACTCCCTCCTGGGGTTCCCCTCCACAGTCGGTTCCCAGAGCTGAAGCCCAGCTCTGATCCATCGCCTCAGTTAAGCCAAGAAAGCAAATTCCCTAATCTGCCTGCACTCCATCTGTCTCAAATGCTGCTTTAATCATATTTTCTGTATTTCCCATCCTTCCTCTTTTATCTTAGCACATGTGTGCCCACACATGCGTGCACACACACACACACTCTTCACATGTCTCTTACATGAAACCACTAGAAGCAGAGGCTTTAAGGCTGCTGCTAAACTCGTATTTACAGGCAAGAGCTGATGATATTTTAACAGTCCCGATGTTGTATTTTACCGAGAGCCACAGACCACAGTCTGTGATGAGTAGCCGGGATGGAGGTTTCATGTTAGCTAAGTCCTGATTCCTGAACGCTGCTGACCACTGGCCCACCACTTGGGTGATGGAGTAGGGGTAGAAGTCCTGGAAAAACTCTGATCACTTTATGGTTTGAGATGGGCCTTCAGGGAAGGAACTTTGGAGCTGCGTCTCCTTACAAAGTTTCCTAGGATTTGTCGGAGTCCTTTTCCCTCCCACAGAAGTTTCTGTGACAAACTAACTTCCTTATTTGACTAAATACCCTTTTCCTCCTACATCTGAGTATACTGGAAAATATATGCAGAGTGGAAAAGACCAGGCAGTTTCTTCCTATGTAAGCTTGTGTGTGATGGGTCCAGGAAGAATGAAGACAAAATTCAGCTTTTCTTTCATGTGGGCTTTTGGCACCGGGTTTTATAGGTACTGGGGTCTGGATCTTGAACACAAATCTCTAGCGAGCCAAACACCTATGGAATATGCCTTCCACAGTAACAACTGTACCCCACCCTCTCTCCAGGGCCTTGTTTCCCCTTCAGTAGATTCCACTCACAGATGGAAGGGACTTATTGAAACATCTTGGCTCAGGCCTAGCAAGCAGGCACTGATGCTGGGCTGGCAGAAAAAAGCAGCCTCATCTTGGAGCAGGATGGATGGGCCTGGCACAGCGTGGGAGAAGGTCAGAATGGTGATGCCTCCACTTCACCCCCTGTCCTCCCAGATGCTATGGATGCTGCTGGCCTGGCGCGGCGGGAGGCCTACAACATGGGGGAGCCAAAGTGTTTAATTACTGAGGGATCATGGCACTAGCTGATCACAATGACTGAGCCATGTTGTCAGAGGAAGGTCCCAAAGGCTCCCTGCTGTGCCAGGCATCAACCATTTACTTGCTGTATTAGAGAAACAAAAATGAAAAGAATTTCTCTCTCCATCTCTCTACTTTCCAGCTCCCCATTCCTCTCTCTCCCTCCCGCCCTCTCGCTCTTTCTCCCTCTCTCTCTCTCTCTCTTTCTCTCTCTCTCTCTCTCTCTCTCTCTCTCAAACCAGTAAGATATGCTGTGTAGACAAAAAGTTAACAACTGCGTAGCAGCATGAAAAGTGTAAAAGATAGCCTAGAATAATAATAGCTTCCTGGTCTTCTTTTAGTTCCTGAACATAGCAAGCTTGTCCCCGCCTTCAGGCCTTTGCACTTGCTGGATACCCTCCCCCAGACCTTTGCCTGGACACCCCTTCTCATTGTTCAAGGCTGAGCTTAGATGGGATGTTCCCTAGAGAGGTCTTCTACCACTCGCCACAGAAGTTCATTCCCACCTAGCCACTCTCTCTTATCACAGTTTCATTTTTTATTCATGGCTCTTATTAATATCCGAAATTAAGTTTAAAAATGTACCTGTGTATTTGCTCCCTATCTCTCTTTCTCTCTCTAGAATGTAAACTCTATGTGAGAAGGGACTTTGTTTATCTCGTTCATGACTTATTCTCAGTACCTAGGGTGTTTCATGGCACAGACTAAGTGCTCAATAAACATTTGCCGAGTAAATGGATCAAGTTCTCCCTCTGCCCCGACATTAAGTGGACTTTCCAGAAGCACCCAGTCTCCAGGTCTCCTTCTGTCTTCCAGACAGCACAAAAAGATTTGGAGACATATAGTCTACAGAGAGGCAGAATAATGCTACTGAAGCCAAATTTTATTTTTAAGCAAACACAGTCTTTGAGTCTTAGTCATTGTGGTTAGAGGCAACTGAAGCCATCTATTCCACCCAAGAAGAAAGGTCAAAAGGAAAATAGTCAGACAGCATTTATAAAGAGCAGATATCACCACCCTGGCTGGTGTGGCTCAGTGGATTGGTGCTAGCCTGTGAATCCAAGGGTCACAGGTTCGATTCTCAGTCAGGGCACATAACCAGGTTGCAAGCCAGGCCTCCAGCCAGGTCCCCAGCTGGAGGCAGGTGAAAGGCAATTGATATTCGATGTTTCCCTTTCTTCCTCCCTCCCTGCCCTTCTCTCTAAAAATAATGAATTAAAAAAAATCTGGTTCCTTATAAAAAGAACAGATATCAAGAGTCGAGCTTCTATAGCTATGGCTTCATAGTGATTATTTACTGTATTGGATGAGGTTGGATAAATCTGAGCCTGTCTAGAGAAGATGCTGCTTAAGTTGTCTGTGTTTGGATGAGACTGGGACAGCTGAGCCACCTGGAGAGGTTTTGCGCTTGGTGCCAAGAGTCTGATCTCTATGGGTCCACAAGTGCCTCATTGCTCTGTCACCTCTGCTTCATGGGCTGGATATCTATGCTCTTGAAGTTTTGTTGGAGAAATTGAACTCTGAGCTGGTTTTTATTGTCTCAGGAAATTATCCCAGGGACTGAGCTGGGGTGAGGGATAAGTCACCAAACTTCTGAAGCACAGCTTTAACCATTGCCCACAGCATCTGGGCTGGCTCCAAGAAGAGATGTCTCAGATGGTGAGCCCTGAGTCTGCGTTTGCCGATGACCTGGCCACCAGCAACCCCTTCTCACGCCCCAGGCAATGAGAGACGATGCTTCCTCTCTATGGAGGTAGAGGATTTGACGGGCAAATTGGGACTACAATGTTTGCAACATGAGGCCCAGCCTCTGTTTTGGACTTACTTGTTAGATAAGAAAGCTGCTAGTGAGTTAGACTTTCAGGACATTGTCCCTCAAAGAACTCAACGCTCTTAGCAGAGTTGAATAAATGTTGAGGTTCAATCTTGATGGAACACTAGAAATGGACAGTTTGAGGATTATTTAACTTTCTGCAGAGAACAGATTCACCTACTTTTGAAGATGGGCCAGGATAGGGGAAGGGGAAGGGAAAGGGAGAGTTTTAATCCCTAAAAGATCTGTCACTGTGGAGGCTGCTTTCCATTTAGGGAGCTTAGGAATCACTGATTGATCTCCCAGGTTGAAGGTACCTAGTTGAGATAGCGTGAGTCCAAAAAATGGAAAATTTAAATAAGGATAAAGTTGATTATTCTCTAAGGAGGTTATTGACATCAGCAGACATTCATCTCTCTGTTTTTATATTTACTTCAAACATTTAAACTTTAATTTGTATGTACTTAAAGTTTTTATTAAAGCATAATACACAACAGAAGAGGGTACACATCTTAAGTGTACAGCTTGAGAACTTTTTACAAAGTAAACTCACCTGTGTAACCAGCACCAGCTCAGGAAACAGAATTATTGTCAATATCTCAGAAGCCCCACTCACCCTCTTTTCCACTCACTATTCCACAAGGCTAACTGCTACCCTGATCTCTAACACCTAGAGAAATGAAGGGCAGTCATTAAGTCGATGTTGAATGTTCCAAGTCATCTCATCTTACTTTGATGCTATTAATTATATTTACTATTAGACTTTCATCTGATAACAAGTAATAAAACTCACCTGGTATCTCACCCAACACTCAAGTTCTGCTGAGTTAATGAATCTATCCCTTTCTTCTAGTAATAATAATGATGAAAACTTCCACAATATTACAACATACTGAGTATTGTTCTGATTACTGATATAAATTGACCTATTCAACCTTCAGAGCAGCCTGATATATTATTTGTATTATCATCCCCATTTTATTAACATAAATTTCAATTGTGCCTTTATTGTTGCTGCCACTCACACTATATTTTCAAGTCCATTCACCTTTCTACACAACATTCCACATCCTATTCTTTCTCCTCAAACTTCTTTATCTTAGCTGATGACTTTGTTCCCAACCTGACACAATCAGAGAAGAGTTTCCATGAACTCCCACCACTATATTTATCCACCTACATGCCAACATCTGTTTTCCTGCCTAGTAACATAGATGAATTGCCTGTGCTTCTCTAGAAAGAAATATCTCCATTTATGTAGGAATTTCCAATCAGTGTTCTCTAGTCAAGGACTTCACCCCAACCATTGGTCTCTTCTCCTCTATATCTTTAAATTTTCACTATTTTATGGTTCATTGTTGTTTGTTTTGTTCATTAATGTCCTGTAATGGGTGAGATCATATGGTACAAGCAAGACAGAACCAGATACATGAATACAATGAATAGACCTTCAGTGGGCAGAGGGGTGGGGGGTGGGGGAGGGAGGAAGAGTGGGCAAAGAAGGGGAGCAACTTAGTCAAGGTACTAGTATGGAAGAACCGTGGACATGGACAACAAATGGGATTGACTTTGGGGGAAGTAGGTGGGTGGGGAAAGGGACAGAGGGGAGGAAAAAGGAGATAGATGTAATACAACAAGAATAAAATTAAATTTTAAAAAAGAGGAACTTCCTAATGTATCAAGAAAGGCACATTTCCCATTAGTTTGTAGAGAAAGTATGTAGATGACACTGGGCATCTGTTCATTGGATAGAGCTTTCAGACTACCCCATGTAGCCTTATTGGCAGTATTCTCTAGACTCCCATGTGGTCAATGAGTAGACGTGAGAGTCACTACAAAGCTATGCTAGCCAGGACTATAACACCACTCTCAAAGATCTTGGGTTTCTCCTGGGAATGGGAAAATTACTAAGTGATAGGATTCCTCCTTCCCCTGGCCTAATCAACTCCTTTGTCCACCACAGAATCTACAATTTGGTATCTATCCCCAGGATTTTCTCCTTAGGAGTTTCTATCTGACAGGTCTGACTCATGTTTTCTGCAGAATTGTCAATGTGTCCCCCAAAAATAGGGTTTGAGGAAAAGTATGAAGAAATGCAGTAAGTTACCTCCGGTATTTAGAGACAAAGTCATGAAAAGACAAAGCTCTCAGACAAGAGCTAGTACAAATTAATATAAGTGAAGGCTTTTTCAGAAAACTTCAGAAGGATATAGGATATAGCCTCATCAATCTACAGACTTGCAGAGTTGGAAGGAACAAAATATGTGAAAGTGCCTGAGTACTAGCTGGCACATCGTAAGTACTCAACAAATACTAGCATTTTCCTTGTCTCTGCTAGTCCAAAGTGAATCTGACGTGTAAGTCATGTTCGACTTCTCTGCTGGAACCCACTTATCGTGAACATAAATATATTTCTCTGTATTTTTTTTCTTATCGCATATCTATTCCTGGAGACTACAGAATAAAACCTATCTCTCTTTTTATTTTTTTACCACGACATACATTAAAACATTCAAATGCTGCCATTTTGCTTCTCAAACAGTCTCCTTAATAGAAAATTTCCTGAGGTCCTCAGCCATTCTGCTCATGACCTGCTCCTGAGATCTTCATCATTCTGTTCACTCTCTGTATCATTATGTTTGTCTCTGTCCCTACTGAGAGATGACCATAAATTGGACCCTGTACTATGGGGGGAGAATTGAACAGCACAGACAAAACAGGGATATTGCATTTTCTCACTGTTATTTATGCAAGCTGGCATAAAATGTGTTTCACTTTCTAAGATGTTTTTTCAGAAGCTATATCATTATGATAACTCATACTATCTTGCTATTCATGAGCATCTTTACAGATTTTTAAACCATTTTTTTCCAGCCTATAACTGGAAATTGCTAATTGCTCACCAAAAACTGTTTTTCTCCTCTTCCATAGTAGTTGACCACGTGACTAGGGAGTACATTTCCCAGCCTCTTTTGCAGCTAGGTGTGGTCACCAGACTACGTTCTGGCCAGTTGAATGTAAGTAGAAAGGATGCATTCAGCTTTCAAGTTTTAGCCTTTAAATATTGCCATGTGCTTCTGCATGTGTTTATTTCTCTCCAGAACTGGAACCTGAACAAGCCTGTGCCCAGGCTCCAAGAATGCAGATGGGAATCATGCTCTAGGGAAACACAAGGTGAAGAAGAATGACACCCTGACTGATCAATGGAGCTGAGAATTACCCAACCTGGGCCTTTAACATTGAGATGTGTAGTAGTCGGCTATTGGCAGAATAATGTCACAAAGCAAACAACCTCAAAATGTCAGTGGCTTAAAATGAAAATGTTCATCCTTATGACCATGGGTCTGCTGGTCAGCTGCGGTTTGGCTGATGAAGGCTGAGTGCCACTCCAGGCTCCACACCACATGCTTCTAACCACATTGGACCAGTGGCTACTGGGGGCATCGTCTTCTCTGGCAGATTATTTGCGTAAAAGAGGATTAGCAGAAACATGTGGTATCTGCAAATGCAAGTTTATAGTATTTATTTTGTTTTCTGCAGCCCTCTAGTACCTCATTACTTGCCACCATTCCTTAAAAATTCTCAACTATGGTCTAGCAGTCTCATTTCTCTCAGGAGGTTGGAACATATTTTGGAGAACAAAGCTCATTTTGGAGCATGCAGGAGACTTATAATTTCTTCACCAATTTAGATCTTAATCTTTTAGCATCTTAACTCCAAAGTCAGAGGAGAGGATATGATTGGGTGAGCCCATGAATGGCTTGATTTCTCCTAGGTCAGGTGTTCACTCCGGTCCAATCATCTATGGCCAGAGGGACAGGATTTTTGAAATAAACACATAACAACCTAAACTCATTTCTTTGGCAGCGTCTGCGAGTAAGAGGTAATTTCAAGCAAAAAGACAGGGCTAGCTACGTCCCTAATCACACTGAATTTCAGGGACCGCTAAATCATAGACAGGGTATGGTGTCATGCATTCTTACCTAAGCATGGATAACTGGGGAGACTTAGCTTGTACTGTTGTCCTGATTTCTTGGGAGAGAAGGTTACACTGGTGGAGTCCAATGAACCACCCTCCTAGCGTTTACACCCTTGTGTACTGCCCTCCTACACTGACTCTGGACTTGATTGTGGGGCTTGTTTTGGCCATTGAGACATTAGCAAAGTGATGACAAAGGAGGATTAATAAAGGAATTCACACTGGAGCTTGTCCTCTTGAAATGTTCTTTCTTGGAAGCAACTGTCATGCTATGAAGAAGCTTGGACTAACCTACTGAGTGGTGAGAGGTCTTGGAGAATGAGAGGTTATCTTGGATGTCCGACACAGCCAAACTCCAAGCTGAATAGAGTCCATGAATGACCTCAGCTACACCATGTGGGACAAATGAACCACTCAACTGATATCAGTTAATCTACAGAATCATAAAAAATAGTAAATTGCTTTTCTTTCAAGAGATTGTTTAGGGGTGGTTATAAGGCTGCAAAAGATAACTGAAATGTCTCTTCTCTAAAATTTCCTTGGCTATAAAACTAATCTGCAAATTCCAACATCTGACCTGGGACTCTTGGAAAAAAATTTCTAGCACTGGGAATGTAGCCAAAGGACCATGGAAAGGAAAGCTGAAGATATCTTTGACCTCACCTGTTCTCCCAAAAAGTAAGAAACATGACCTTTCTCTTAAATTTCATTGGCTACAAAACTAATCTGGAAATTCAAACATCTAGCCCAGGACCCTTGGAGAAAGTTTTTTGGCACTGGGAATGTAGCCAAAGGGCTATGGAAAAGAAACTGGAAGATGTTTTTTTTTATCTCTCTTGTTCTCCTGAAAAGTTGAGTGGTTCTTCTATTCCATATGGTATGGCTAAAGTCATTCATGGGCTCTATTCAGCTGGAAGTTTGGATGGGTCTTAGACACACAAGATGATCTCTCATCTTCCAAAACCCCTCTTACTATTCCGAGTAGTTTACCATCAAAAATCCTGAAAATAAAAACAAATTCTTTAGCCATGAGGAATAAGAATGTCCTACTAACTCCCAAGATAAGAATAGGCTTTCATGCAGTATGCCACATTCCTCTCATATATGTCTTGTTTCCTCCTTAATAAATACATGAACTTTAATGGAAGGCCATGATTTTTTTTTTTTTTTTTTTATCCTCTCGAGACACCAAAAGAGAACACTCTCTTTGAATGTTTCCTGTTCTATTGTCCAATCTTCTGTGACATGGTCCAACATGTGATGGGTTGTATGTTCTTAAAGATTGAAGGCAAAATTTTCCTGGGTAACCCCAGAGAAAGATACCTGGAAACATAAATATGACCATCCACTGAGGTCATTAAACATAATATTGGTTATGATACCTCAGGAGTATTTTTGGTTTGTCCCTGGCTGTAGACATGTGACTCCCTTGTCTCCCCACTTGCTTACTGTTAGATTCCATGACACTAATTCAGGATATATGGTTCCAAGTATTGTTAAATGAACCAAGACATTTACATTCAATAGCACCAAGACCAGCATTGACAATCTCTTTTCTTTGAACACATTTAACTGAACAAGCTCTGAACTTTGTCCAGAAGGAGTTTTCATGCATTCATTTAAGAAATATTTTATTGTGTAACTACCCTGTCTGGATATTTAGCAGGAATCAATGCAGTGGCCTAGTAGATACCTTGTTTGAGGCTAGCCAGCCAGCCCGCATTCTACCCTTTGGAAGAGCAAACCAAGCAACATTTTTTTTTTTGGAGAATGGAAGATTACTTCTTTCTTTAGCCTGATGAGGTTTCTTTCCTTCCTCAAGTTAAGAGTGAGCCCATGATTCAAGCCAGGCCAATTGAATGTTCTCACTCTGGATTTTTAAATCAAAATAGATTAATGAAGAGACTAAAAACAAGTTGGCATTTGGGCATCCCACACCACAACCAGGCTATTTTATGAAAACACTTCCTGCCACTTTAGTTTCAACTTTTTAGAGCTGCCTTATCCCTGCTTCTTTCCAACTCTGTCTTCTCTATTAACTCCAGTTGTCCTTCCCACAAAAGTCCCTTTTTCTTAGATTAACCAGACCAATTTCTGTTGCTTTCATCTAAAACATCCTAACTGATTAAAGAAATGAACGAGATAGACATAATCCAAGCTCTCAAGAACTATCAATTTGGTTAGGAAGAATTACACTAAACACACACCACACACAAAAATGTCTTACAAATAGTTGTAAGAAAATGAACAGAGTGCTAAAAAAGGAAACAGTAGGATGCTCTAATTGAGATTTTGGGGCCATTGAAGGCTGCAGCAGATTAGCAGGCATGGAGTGGCAGGAGTAAAGAGAATGAAGTTTTTTGGCAGAGAACAGAGAACAAAGGCCTGGGCAGGGAGATTGGTTGCATTCCAGGAGGGAATGGAGGCTGGTGTCTTTGGGAGGATTAGTTTAAACTGAGGCTGGAGAGAAGGGCGTGGGCCCAATTACACTCAGTCTGGTAGGCTATAGATTGTAGAGAGAACTTAAATTTGGTTTCAAGACAGTACAAACACACACACACACAAAACTATTGGAACATTTTAAGACTGTGAGTAACATGATCTAATTAGATTTTAAAACAATTTCTCTGGCTGCTATAAGAGTTGGCTCAGAGGACAAGAGGCAGGGAGTGGAGTGGAGTGGCCTGGGAAGGTGCTGTTAGGCTACATGACGTGAAGCCCTATTAGGATTAATCGGCACTAATTCTATGCAAAACTTCCTGCTCCTGAGTGTGACTACCTGTGGGCAAAGAGTCCTGCTTCTTTCTACACCTCCTGCACGACACAAATAGGTTGTATTTCTGTAGAGTTTCATGATTTACAAAGCACTTCTTAATCTAAATCTCACTGAATGCTCACAGCAACCTCAGAGGTTGTTGAAAATAAAGTAACGAAGGCCTGGAAAGAGAGGTTAATGGAAGAAGCACACCGTTGATAAGAACGAAGCCAGGGCTCAGATCTTATTTCTCCTCATCATAGCTTGCTACCCCTAGCTCAGTGTTTAACCTATAAATTGTAGAATCCACAGTAATATTTGCAAGCGTGAAAATGAACTGAGACCTTCCACTGCTCTTTGGTGGCCATTTTTGGTCCATTTGAACCTGAGCTCTGTAAAAGGAAGTTTTAGAATTTCATTTGCATCCATTACAACTGCTGGCCCCTTGACTTACCTAACTATCGTCAGGCTATGCCCAGAACATGCTGAGCACTCTGGAACCAAATCACTCATTCCTATCACCTTGTATCTCTCTCTGTCCAAATCTCCTCCAACATTGTTTGAACCATTTCTGTCATCTTTCCCTGGAATGCCTATTTCTCTTTGCCTGGATTAACGTTTGAACAGGCAGCTTCAGAATCACTTGGCAACTTGTTAGAAAGGTAAATCCTTACCCCAGACCTATTGAATGAGAAACCATGGGGGAGGCCCAGTCATTTGTCTTCAATAGGCCTGCCAGGTAATTTTTATGCATGCTTGAGAACCACTAGCCCAAATCTTTCCAGGAATAGCCCCTGAAGCTGCAGAGAGCTAAGTGAGGGAGGGATGTGTTTACTATAAACCCAAGTCAGGTAATGAAGTCACTGATGGGTCTTGCCCAAGCTCTGGTCCCACATGGTTGAAAGGTAGTGGCAGCTCCAAGCCAAAGAGCCTAATGAAACTCTAAGGGGTCTTTGTGGGACCATTCTCCACTGATCTTGAACCCGTTGCTTCTATGTACTACTCCAGATCTTCAAGAAGGAGGCCTGGAAGAGGGCACTGAAGAGAAGCTGTCTAGTCCTTTTTCCCTTCACTCTTTGCATTCATACCTCCTCTATTCACCAAATATTCACTGAATACTGGTCAAGTGCCTGGGACTATGACAGGTTCAGAGAATCCTGATTAGAGTCTTCTTGGAGATGGGGATCAATCAAGTAGGTAAACGATTACAAGTAATACTGGGAAGTAGCCCAGCAGAGTGTATATTAGTCAGCAAGTGCTGCTGTAATAAAATACCACAAACAGGATGGCCCAAACAACAGAAATTTATTTTCTTACCATTCAGAAGTCTGAGATCAAGATATCAGCAGGATTAGCTTCTCTGGAGGCCTCTCCCTCTGGCTTGCAGATGACCACTTTCTCATTGTGTCTTCTTCACATGGCCTTTTTTCTGTGCTTGTGCCTTTTTTGGTGTTCTAATCTCTTCTTATTACAAGGACATAGTCAGATTGGGCTAGGGCCCACTCATAAGACCTCATTTAACCTTAATTACCTCTTTATGGCCCCATTTCCAAATTCTGAGATACTGGGCATTAAGGCTTCAACATATGGATTTATGTGGGGAAGAGCTCTTGGCAGGTTGTCACCAGGATTCTCCTCAGTGGAGTAGGGAGCAACTGCATGGGGTAATCAGAGAGGGTTTCCTAGAAAAGGTGATTATTAAGCTTAGTCCTAAAATATGTTTTTAAGTGAATATGGAGTGGGAGAGCAAAGCTACCATAAAATCACAGGAAAATGGGGCAATTCTAGTGAGCCTGGTGACAGCAAATATTTTAATGTGGTCTGTGAGTTGTCTGTGATGTTGTATCTTGCTGCTTAGATCAGGGGAGTCCCAAGGCCCAGTCTAGAGTCCCCAGTAACTTCAACTAATGCATCAGTTGGGTTCTTTGGTCATGAGTTTCAGCCAAAATGGAATTTATAGCAAAACTATTGGGGAGCTCTGAGAATTGTAGGGAAGGCAGAAGAACCAAGCCCCAAAATGGTGCTTCAGGGGGCCATGTGCCAGAAATTGCCTGATAACCTTGGCAGGGTGAGCCCATAGGAATAAACAACCTCTGACTACTTTTCTTGCCTTGAGATGCTCCACTCAAGATTCAATATCCCATTAAAAAGACTGATAATACCAAGTGTTGGTGAAGGGGTGGACAGTTAGAATTATCTTACAATGCTGATGGGGATGTGAACTGGTGCCCAAATCTTGGAAAGCTTTTAGGCAATGTCTACTAAAGGTAAACATACTTATATATCCATTACTCAGCAATTCGGTACTTCCAAATATAAGAACTTTTGGTGACACTTGAAGGAATTAGATTGTGTCAAGTTATCGCACTATTAGCATCATCTACTCTCAGCACTCTTTCTTATTATCAGGAAGCATGCCCATCAATATACAGGATGCTTGTTGTTTGGTTCGGTTGATGGGAAGCACCTTTTTCTCTCATAACCAGCTGTATCATGAGGTACAGTATATCACACAAATCACCCAACTTCACATTATGACAGTAATCACTGTACCAGTAGGTATACTCAGTGTAAAAACATAATAAGTGCAATTTTTTTACAGAGATAAAAACTTGGCAGCATCATGTGAGGGTATTTTGTATACCACTGTGCTCCTTGTAGGGGTTGAGGACCACAGAGCTAGTGTGTGAATCTAGCAGGGCTCAGCACATATAATAAAATGATATTTGTTGAATTGAATGGACTCCCCTCTGATTTGCTTGTGGCAGGCTCCACATGATTCCTCTTATTGGTCTGATTCTAGGCTGGATAACTCAACCACTGCTCTGATGACTTTGTCCAATTGAAAATTAATGTTCAGTCGAATACTTTGCTCAATTGAAAAATAGCGTTCAGCTTGTCTCTTCTGACTTACTGGCCAATTTTGTCAGCCTTTCAACTAAGATTTGGGACAGTTTCCTTGTATATGCCATCCACTGGATTTCCTTGTTAGGGTCTTTTTTTTTTTTTTTTTTTTCTTTTGAGTGGCTGGACAGAGCAGCATGCTTACCACTGGTTTATATCAATATACAGTTAATTCTTGTTATTTGTAGTAGTTATGTTCCATAAAGTTATCAGATACACTTAATTAGTGAACTCTGAAACATTGCTCGTAAGGGAAACACACACACACACACACACACACACTCACACATCTCACATAGATTATAATCCTAAATCCAAAAAAACAAGTTATCCAGGTAGATTCTATTTTCTTTATTTTACAAAAAGAAAATGAGGGTCAGAAGTGTTTAGCAACTTGCCTGAGGTCACCCCACTAAATGGGCCCCAGAATCTAAGCTTCTTGTGTTATACTACGCTGCCCCCTACCAGCGCCATTGTTGGGTATGAGAGCTGAAACACAGGTCAGAGTGTCCCCTTGGTCAACCTCAGCCCATGTGCACTTGAGGCAACTCAAATTTTTCACTTTTCTGCACATGGAAGCAAATGGCCATGAACACCTTGCAATTATTTGATTTGGGGATTACAAATAAGTTTTAGCAAGTCAGTGCTATTTGCAAACATAGAATCCAATAATGAGGACCAACTGTATATTGTTCATATTGTTCATGAGAACTTAAATCTTCAATCCCATCTTTGCATCCTGCTCATTCTCCTCACAATGTGCTATGTCCTCAAGACTTTAAACTTTTCGATTGTCATTTATTTTTACCAATGATTTCTCAAAATGTCATCCAAATGTACATCTATGCAAGCTGATGACGGCAACCTTAAAGAGATAGGTGGATATGTGTGTGGGGGCATATGAGACCACATTTGACCTTAATGGGCCCAGCCATCCACTTCCTTCCTGGCTTTGCAAGGCCCTTGAAGGTGAGGCTGACCATGGGAATATCTGTATTATTTTGCTTTCAGAATAAAAGGGGAAATGGGGTTCCTATTTGGGCCAGAGAATTAGGGTGCATAGAAACAGGCTGATGGGATGATCCCAAGCTCCTCCTCCCCTTTGTTGAGCTTCTGGAGGTTTAAGAAAAGCAAGTGAATTGTGAATGATGCCTTAAGCCCATTTAATTTCAATAAACAAAGAAACTCATCACCTGCCTCCTCCCCAAACAAAACCCCTCAGAGGGGGGCCCTGTGTTGACGACTGACTTAAAAGGAGATCTTTCTCAAAGGGGAGGTGTAGAAAGGAATGAGGTGGTAGCACCAATGATACTTTAACCTCCATGAGCCAAGGTGGAAAACAGGAGCTATGACATTTCTTTGTATCATTGAGGATGGAATCAGCATCTAAATTTATCATCTATAACAGCTATGAATAACCATTTCTGACTGGGTCCAAAGCATCCTTGGTCCCCAAAAGATTTTAGTCTAGTAGGAGAAACTCTAAAACCAACATTTGCTGAGCAAGAACCAAAGTAAAGGGTTATAGGAGTGGCAGGTGTGGTAGGCTTGGTAGGGGGATGGGGAAGAAGTGCTGGAGCCTCAGACAGTAAAGGCAGAGGTTTTCAAGATAGAGAGACATCTCTAAGGTCTGTATTTAGGGGCCCTTGAGGGGAGGGGCATGGAGACTGAGCCTTAGGGGCAAGTTTGTCAAGTGGGATTGAATGGGGACAGAGGAGGGTGGCAGGTGGAAAGGGGAAGGGAAAGACATCCAGGCCTCAGCAGCAAAGGCACAAAAATTTCCCTTTACAGCCCATATCCAGTTCATAAAATCTCTGCTGGTGCTTGTGAAATATTCAGTCAATGCCTGTCTTTGGCCGTGAAGGTGAAAACTGGGACCAGCTGAGAGTAAACAATGTGTGTCTCACACACCCATCCCTTGTTTCCACGAACTCATCTGCACACCAATCAAGGACAGTTATGCTTTCAGGCCACTCACATATTTTAACCATCAAACTGTAATGGCAAATACAATTAATCTCCACTCTAGCAACTAAGTATTGACTATCTTCTGCAGAAATCTTGTCCTTGGGAGGCATGAAGCCACAGACATGAAGTTTGCTGGGGCAAACCTGCTAGTACCTGCCAGGGATAGGTCAGAAACTGTCCTGGAAGAGATGTGTTCTTCCCGTGGTGGGGAACAGTGTGGCAGCCATAATTGAAACTCCAGAATTGGCAGGTAGCAAGGGGAGGCATGTGCGACTGCAGTGGGCAGGGATTCAGGATAGCAGCAGGGCTCAGGCATTGGAAATCGATGCCCAGGTTTACCAGCCCCTGATTTTCCAAAGGAAAGGACACAATACTCTGAGCATGTATGGGATTACTTTGGTATTAATCTTGCCTTGTCTTTACTGTTCCTCGTCAGGCCCAGAAGTGCTGGGCCTTCTATAAGCAGCGCAAGGTGTGGAGCAAGCCACCTGTGCATAGCCACACTGGGGTGCAGTGAACATTAAGGATGTGCAGTCCCACCCACTTTGCAAAGGGAAGGGGGAGAACTATGGTTACAGGCTCATGAGGTGCATGTGAATGTTTTCTGCCACAGCCATGTGAGAACTTTAGTTTCCTTTACTTCAATGTTTTTCTGAGTGAATGTGTAGTCATAGCAACTGAGGCCAAGGTGCCCGCCTCAATCCACTGGGCATGAATCTGGGTTTCGGCTGTCCCTGCTGGGGAGATTTCTCATTATGGGTCCTGGGATCCCGTAGATGAATATCCACAACTCCCGTAGCACCTCATTGATCTGGAAAGCCAGTGAAATCTCCTCCCATGCTCCTGGCTTCTGGCTGAATTTGGCCAATGAGGATCACTGGAAGGAGATGGGAGTGAGTGGGGAGAGCCAGGGTGGGTTCTTCCAGCTATCTTCTTGCAGAGTCCCAGTGGGCTGATTGTCCTTCAACAAACAAGTCATAGTTCCTGTCAGGAAACTGTTAAACTCAGCCTTTTCTTCCTCTGAATTCTGATGTGTCCGTAGGTACCAGTTCCGGATAACCATTCTCTGTCCTGGCACTTTCAGGTCTACGTACCTGAGATGAGAAAAATTTCCAAGTACCTGAGATAATCAATCATTAGAAACAAATGTCTATCACACACCATCCTTGGCCATCCAGTGTAAAGTAGGCGGCCCTTGCTATATATAGTCTCAAGGCACTTCTTGCATTTTTGCTATTGCATGTTTGTTCATGTGTTTGCTTGTATAATGCCTGATTCCACAATTAGAATGAAAGCTCCAGGAGAAGAAATACCTGCTTTGTTCACCATGTTGCACCTAGCATGGCACCTGGCACATGGTAGGCTCTACAGAACGTTTATTGAAAAAAAAGAAACATCCTTGTTAAAAAAGATCATTCAGTCAACACAGGAATAGTTCAAGTGACAGGAAACTCCTTCTCTCCTTTGGCAGTACATGCTGTCTCGGGTCATAAAAATTCTTCCTATGTTGATCTGACTCCTGTGTCTTCCACCCCACATTGAAAACTAGTCTAAAAAAATAAGGAAGGAAAATATTTGTTTTGTGCATGGCAACCCTTCCTATACTTCAAGATACCTGTCTTATCAAGTCTGCAACATCTTTGTTAATAAGCACATCCCAAAGCAGAGAACCAGATGAGCTACCCCCCAAAACTTGCAACCTTTCTGTCATCAAGGCAGCCAAAAGGGAGAGAAGCAGGGAGCTCAACTTGTTTGTGTGCAAGTTTCTTTCACTGAGACAATCAAAACACTTCACATTCTTCACCTTCATTTGGACCAGTAATGGTACACCAGTTCTCACTTGATTTTTTTTTTCAGAGAATTCATGTTCCAGCATTGTTTTGTTTTGTTTTGTTTTGTTTTGTTTTTTTGGGGGGGGTTTCATTTGTTTATTCATCTCTCTCTCTTCTTTTTTTTTTTTAAAGATTTTATTTCATTATTTTTAGAAAGAGGGGATGGGAGAGAGGCAGAGAGGGAGACAGAAATCAATGTACGGTTGCGTTTCACCTGCCTCCAGCCACAGACCTGACTGGAGACCTGGTTTGCAACCTGGTTATGTGCCCTGGCTGGGGAATCGGACCTGCGACCTTTGGGTTCGCAGGCTGGCACCTTAACCACTGTGCTACCAGCCAGGGCTGTCAGCATTGTTTTTCCAACTCTTATGAACAAGTAAAAGACAAATTCATTGTTGCTCAAAAAGTTGATGCTGAGAATGAGTTAATGGAATTGTCTTTGAATAAAAAGAACTTTCCTTAGAGATATGTGTAGCTAACGTGATAATGGTGATACCACTTCAGCAAGATGTTGGCTTTCTTTTCATGGGTAATGTATCAGTCAGCAACCATTATAATATATTACATAACAAACTACTCCAAATTGGTTTTTAATGCATGTGAGTTGACTAAGGTAACTTCAAGCTGAGGATCAAATTCACATTTGCCCTGCATGTCTCATTATGGAACTGAGATGAAGGGATAGCAGTGAACTGGGGCATTATCTCCCATGGTAGAGAGCAGAATCTTCTAGAGGAGCAGGCAGAAACATGATGTCTTTTAAAGTATAGGCTTGACAACAAGAGAAAAGTAGTTAGTTACCTACAAGGGATCTGTCATAATACTCTCAGATGATTTCTCAACAGAAACTTTGCAGGTCAGAAGGGAGTGGCAAGAAATATTCAAAGTGATGAAAAGCAAGGACCTATGAATAAATTTACTCTACCCAGCAAAGCTACCATTTATAATTTTTTTAATTATATTTTATTGATTATGCAATTACAGTTGTTCCAATTTACCCCCCTTTCCCTCCGATCCATGTAGCATCCTTCGCTCCCTCAGGCAATCCCCTACCATTCCTCATGTCCATGGGCCATACATATAAGTTTTTTGGCTACTCCATCTCCTGTACTGTACTTTATTATTTATTTATTTATTAAAAAAATTTTTATTCATTATTTTTAGAGAGGAGGGCAGGGATGGAGGAAGAAAGGGAGAGAAACATCAATGTAGGGTTGACTTTCACCTGCCCCTAGCTGGAGACCTGGATTGTAACCTGGTTATGTGCCCTGACTGGGAATCAACCCAGGGACCCTTGAGTTTGCAGGCTGGTGCCAATCCACTGAGCCACACCAGTCAGGGCTCCCTATACTGTACTTTATATCCCCATGGTTATTCTGTGACTACCTATTTGCATTTCTTAATCCCCTCACCTCTTCACCCTCATATCTAGCAACCATCAAAATGCTATCCATATACTACATGATTCTGTCTCTGTTCTTGTCTGCTTAGCTTGCTTCTTAGATTCAATTGTTGGCAGATATGGTTTTTTGGGCTTTTTTGACATTTTATTGTTCCTACTTGGGATCTTCTTTTCCTTAAATAAGCCCCTTTAACATTAACATAATAATGGTTTGGTGATGATGTACTCTTATTTTTTTCTTGTCTGGAAGCTTTTTAACTGCCCTTGATTTTAAATGATAGCTTTGCTGGGCAGAGCAATCTTGGCTGTAGGTCCCTGCTTTTCATGACTTGGAATATTACTCACCAATTCCTTCTAGCCTTCGAAGTTTCTTTTGAGAAATCAGCTGACAATCTTATGGGAATGACCCTGCAGGTAACTAATTGCTTTTCTCTTGCTGCTTTTAAGATTCTCTCTCTATCTTTAACATTTGGCATTTTAATTATGATGTGTCTTGGAGTGGTCTTCTTTGCATCCATCTTGTTTGGGGCTCTCTGTGCTTCCTGAATTTGCATGTCTATTTTCTTCACCAAATTAGGAAAATTTACTTTCATTTTTTCAAGTAAATTTCCAATTTCTTGCTCTTTCTCTTCTCCTTCTGGCATCCATATGATGTGAATGTTGGACCACTTGAAGTTGCCCTGACTATTCTTTTTTAAATTTTTTTCTTCTTGTTGTTCTTGTTGGTTATTTTTTTTTGCTTCCTTATGTTCCAAATAATTGATTTGTTTCTTGGCTTCACCCACTCTACTGTTGTTTCCCTATAAATTGTTCTTTGTTTTAATTAGCACATCCTTCATTTCTGATTGGATTTTAAAAAATATTGTTGAGGTCCTCATTAAGTCTATTGAGCATCCTTATAACAAGTGTTTTGAATTCTGCATCTGACAGACAGTGTAGCTCCCTTTTATTTAGTTATTTTTCTGGAGTTTTGATCTGTTCTTTGATTTGGGCCATGATTCGTTGTCTCCTCACTTTGGAAGCCTCCCTGTGTTTATTTCTACATATCAAGTAGAGCTGCTTTGACTGTGTCTTGGTAGTGTAGCCTAATGTAGTAGGTGTCTATAGGGTCCAGTTGCACAGCTTTCCCTATCACCCAAGCTGGGTATTCAAGGTGCACCCTCATGTAGCCTGGGCACACACACCCTCCTCTTGTAGTTGAGCTTTGGTTGCTGTTGGCAGGTCAATGGGAGGGATTTACCCAGGCCAATCAGCTTCTAGGACTGGCTGTGACCACTGACCACCAACCTCTGCTCTCTGTGGAGGATCAGTTGTGCAAGGGCAGGGTGGCGATGCTCCTATGTGGTCTATAGCTGTTCACTGGGTGCACAAGCTCTGGGGTTTCCCAGGCAATGCAGGCCTAGGTAAGCCCCCACTTTGTTTTGCCCAGGGCCACCCTGTCTGAGCTATAAAGCAATCTGTGATGCTGCTACTTGTGCTGGGCTTGGAGGTTCCCAGGCAAAGCCAAGCTGTGAACATAGGCTGGCTGCTGCTAGTGCAGAGCTCACTGAGGCCAGCTATCACTTGTTTGGTAGCATTTAGGAAGTTGTGAGGCATCAGCCAAGACAAACTAGTCATATGGAAAAGCAGCTTGGGTGGGCCCCATACTTTGGGTGGGCAGTATTAGGAGATCTCTAGGGTGGGTCAAACAGTGTTAGCCAGGTTGATGGAGTCTCAGATATAGCGCCTGCTTGCCAGCTCTGTGGCTCCGTGGGAGGAGGGTTCAGAAAAGGGACAATGGCCTCTGCTGGCCTTGAGGCTAAACACTTTAGTTTTTCCCGGTGTGCCAGTGGTGCCTTTCAAGCAGCTACCCCGCTGCTGCTGCTCATGGGGAGTGAGTCTGAGTGGGTAAGCCTGTGCGTGGGCTCTTTAAGAGGAAATGCTTAGAGCTCCAGCAATTTCTTCCACCAACTCAATCTCCCCTGGTTTTTTCAGCCAAAATTTGCGGGGACTTATCTTCCTGGCACTGAAATCCAAGGCTGTGGGGCTTGGTGTGGTACTGGGATTCCTTGCTCCCCAAATATTCCTCCAGAATTTTTATCTACCAAACATGGATGTGGGACCAGCCTGTTCCACATTGGCACCCCTCCTACCAGTCTGGATAGATGTGATTTCTTTAATTCCATAGTTTTCCAACTTCCATTCAACTTGATTTCTGATAGTCCTGAGTGATGGTTGTTCTATAATTTAGTTATAATTTTTACGTGGTTGTGGGAGGAAGTGAGCCAGGTCTGCCTATGCCATCAACTTGACCAAAAGTCTGAAAGCTATCATTTAAAATTGAAGGACAAATAAAGAGCTTTCCAGACAAGAAAAAGCTAAATGAGTTTATTACCACCAAACTAAGTAAACAAAGATACTCTTGTCAGTCAGGATTTTCTGAGGGCTTAGAGGTTACCTTCTAGGAACCAGGAACCAATCCAGGGCCAAAACTTCCTTTGGAATGTCCAGAGCTTGTACCACTCAGACCTGCTGAGCTAAACCTTCACTGCATGCTATCTCTTCTGTTTCATTCTACTGGCCAAGGCCAGCCACGCAGCTGAATGCAGTCAGAGTGGTAGGTCACCTGAGTTTCTTAGCAGAGTGTGGAGATGTGAAGATGCTGGGCCATCGATGCAATCTACCATGAGGACCCATGTTGGGTGAAACCTGACCAACAGAGGGGCAGCCATCCAGGGCTTGTCATGGGCTCAATGCTCCTAGGATATAACATGTGCTCACATCTCTGTGCTTCCTGTGTGGTGTCCTCTACTTTCCCACAACTCCTCATCTACATGGAAAGTTGCAACTCACATTATAAAATTTTCCTCCCCTGGGAGATCTCCTTGACCATCCCCAACAAAGGCAGAAGGCTTTTGAACTGAGGCTAATCAAGCTAATGAATCATGGTTCCACCTTGCCCAATGCTCTGAGATGGGAAGACAGCTCCTTTACCATTGTTTTTCTGATTTTTCCTCTACCCTCCTCTCCTGATCATCCTGAATTCAGTTTCACCCAGGACAACAATTTACCCAGCCCTACATTTGCTTTGGAGCTCCATGGTCCAACCATCTGCTTATATTTCTGACAGCGCTGCTCTTTACCAGGAGTGGAAAGTGCACATTAATTCTTCTAATGGCTGTTTCCAACCCCCCATTGTCACATTACCCCCTTGGTTTTTCTCCTCCCACATGCTGAAGCTATTTCCACTGCAACACTGAATTAGTTAGAATCTTTTTACAATCCATGCCCCATTGCCCAGGCGTATAAAATGCTTTATGAGCAAATATATTGCCTTCTCCTTGGTGCCTGGGTTATGGAAGTGGGGTTGCAGTAAACATGTCCTGAATCAGAGCAACTCCTGGGCCTGTTTTAAAGCAAATCCAAGCCTCCTGATTTTATCTGACCTAAAGATGTCAACTGCTTGTTCCCAAATGTCACCCCCTCCATGTGGCCTGGTGCTGTGTTTGCAGTGACCTAAGACATGGGAGAAGCTCCTGGGTGCTCTAGAGCAGCACTGCTCAAACTTTAATTTGCATTGAGGACTTTGTTCAAATGCAAATTCTGGTTTGGTACGTCTGGGATGCCTTCTGAGAGTACATATTTCTCACAAGGTCCTGGGTAATATTGTTGCTGCTGGTCCAAGGGCTATATCTAAATAGTGAGGGGCTAGACTAGCCATAGTTTACAGTGTTGGCTACACATGATAATAACCCAGTGGAACTTTAAAACATGCCAATACCTACTGCCAGTGGTGGGAGGGCCTGCCCTCAGGTTTGGTACCTGGACTGCAGCATCAGCATCACCTGGGAACTTGTGAGAAATGCAAATACTCAGGCCTCACCCCAGACCAAACACCGCATGGGCGGGCCCAACCAGTCTGGATTTAACAAGGCTTCCAGGTGCACATGAAAGTTTTTGGACTACTGCAGTTTTTGCCTCCTCTTGTGATATGATGGGAATTACAAAACATCATACAAAGTCATCAATGTGAGATTCCTGCCCCAATTTAACTTGACCTGAATCTAATCAGGAGGAAACAGTGATTTTCCCAGTTTTGGTAATGTTCCATGGTTGTGTAGGAGAATGTCTGTTTTCTTAGGGAGGCATGCTAAAACACAGGTGAAATACCTGTGGAGTACTTTCGAATGGGTTGGCTAAAGAGAAGTGTGTGTGCGTGTGCACATGTGTAAAATAGAGATGGAATGGGGAGATAGATAGAATGGTCATGGTAAGATGTTAATAGAAGGCAAATTTGGATAAGAGATTTGAAGGAATCCCATGAACTTTTATTTTAAATTTTCTGTAGTTTTGGAATTCAAGAAAAATAGATGAAAAAAGTATTAACCATGCTGGGCCATGGCTCTAGTGTCTTGTGATTTAATTAGTTTGGGGTAAAAGATGAATATATTATCATATCTCTCCTTGGTCTTACACATGTGTAGCTAGTACTGAGAACTCCCATTCTAGGGAAGCCTTTTTAAAACTATGGTCATAAAACCACCTGCATCAGAACCCTCTCAGCAGCTAGGTTAACATGCAAATCTTGAGGCTCATTTATGCACAGAAATGAGATCTCTGGGTCAGGGCCTCAGGCAAGCACCACCGAGGATTCTGATACTAATATTTGAGAACTGTTACTTGAAACCTTCTGTGAGAATACTAGGTTACCAATCCAGATCGCTACAGACCTAGGAGGTAAAATGCTCAAGTGAAGCAGGCCAGGGTATAAGACAATAGGGAACAGTGGAGACTAAGGCAAACAAGAGACTGTACATCCAGTTTAAAGCTCCAGCTTCCAGCTGGCTGTGACAAGAATGTTTTGCCTGCGTTGCCTACAGTTGCCATATCTTTCTCTGTCTTTGAAAAGACACCAATAAATCTAGAATTTTTAATCTTTCAATTTTAAAATGTTGATGACTTACTCAAAAACTATTCAAACATCATCTAAACTAAACAAAACTTGTCTGGGGTAGTGTTCGGCTTACTGACCACTCATTCACAAATCTCTGGGATGAATTTAGTCAGTTAAACTACCAGGAAACCATAAAGGCCATAGGTCAAGGGTTCCATAGCTTAGCAGCCCAGACCCAGGAGTATTCTAGAACATTTTCTTATACCCTAGTACCTCTCACTCACTGAAACTACTGTAGAACAAGCAGCTGAAAGTGACTTGCTGAGACCAACCTGTAGTTAAGAGAGCAGGAAAGCTTGTGTGGACAGTGATTTTATTCCAAAGGGTCCCCCTCCCACCAACTTCACGGCACTTACTGTGGCTCCCAACCCAACAACCGTGCCAACTTCTCATAGACCCTGGGGTATGAGGCTCTGATCCCAGCAACTTCACTACCCTATTGTGCTAGTTTGGGCAAGTAACATTCTTTGTACCACTACCACCTCTTTGATGGAAGGAGACTTTTGTCACTGTTTTTTCAGCAGCAGAACTCTTTTTTTCCTAAAACTCTAACGATATTTTATAGCAAAACCCAAACATAAAACAAAAGCAAGACAGAGTTTAAGTCTCCAGGGCTGATTAGGACATATCAATACCCTCGTGCAACCATTACAATTCAGGGAACAGAATTTGAAAACTGCTGGGTTTGTTTATTTTTGAGCAATTTTTCCAATTTGGAAATGTGCTTATTTTCCCATGTGTAAGATGTTCATGAGAAATTTCCTTTAAGTCTCTCATTGGTTCATATTTTAACCACAACTGTAGGGAAGACCGTTTCCTTTATTGATGCCTCCTCCTTACACAGAACCATGTTAGGTAATATAAAGAGAAATAGCCAAGGCATCTAATCCCCAGGTATTAGGATTTTACATTCTGGAAGGTCAAAGAGGAAAGAGACCTTGGATAGATTATAATCCTGTATTTTATAACCTATCCTAACCCAAGACCTCTTTCTGATAGAAATAATAATCTCACATCTGAGAATGTTTGATATTATCTTCGCTCTCTACTTTGAG
The DNA here is from genome assembly GCA_004026585.1 of Noctilio leporinus. Taxonomy (NCBI): domain Eukaryota; kingdom Metazoa; phylum Chordata; class Mammalia; order Chiroptera; family Noctilionidae; genus Noctilio; species Noctilio leporinus. The sequence continues at coordinate 229,792 of PVIW01000836.1, forward strand.
ACATTTATTTTGTCCAGCTTTGCTTTCTGTACTTTATATTATAAGAACAATAAGTATTTTTTTATATTATAAATAAAAATTATATAAGAACAGTGCATTATCAACTTGACTTTTTCCAAAAAACCACATGCCACACCAAAGAAATTAAAATGCTTCCTCCACCCTCTCCCCTTCCCCATTCATTTAAAATAAATGACCCAGTTCATTCTTCTCCATTTATGCTTGAGCCTTGGCTTCCTTAACTATAAAATATGAAGACATACTATGAAGAGTGAGCCCCGGGTGGGGAGGTTGGTGGCAGTATAGATGAAACAAGATTCGCCTTGAGTTGATAATTGTTGAGACTGAGTGATTGGTATATGAACATTTTTTAAATGTTCTCTCCACTTGGTATATTTCGAAATTTTCCATAATAAAAGGGTTAAAACGAAGATAATATTATATAGTTATGGGTTGAAATCTAATATTTTGCCCCATTCCAAACCTAGAAGCACTTTGAACAGCTTCTTCATTTTTGCAACTACATCTGACCTTGATTCCTACACTGAGTTTCTACTCTTTGACTCTACTCATTATTAACAAAGATCACACTGTATCCCCTGACGAAAGATGAGGAGTTGCATCAGTCTAAATCCCAGATTGGAGGAAGTGCCATACTCTGGGTACTTATTCCTTCACTCATTCTCTTGCTAGTCAAAGATGGAGCAGGTCCTGGCCTCTGAAAGTCCTTTCTATCCCTGAGTACAAAGGGTTAACACTATGTCCCTGGAATCACTGAGTTTCTATTTGGTTAGTGTTGCCATTCCGGCTGGTGCCTTCCTAATGACTCCCTTGCAGAGCAATGTGACCATAAATTTTGGTTCCTGAGTACATGGTAACTGACTCAGATTACCCCAAATTGAGAACTGATTACATTTGGCTTCTCCATCCAGGTTGAAATAACTAACTCACCTGTCTCCTGAGTGGTGGAGAAAAGGCTTCTGTGATGCTGGATGCCTCAAAGGAGGGGTAAGGGAGCCTCAAAAAAAAAACAAAAAATACAAAAACCCCAGAGCCTGTTACTAACTAAAAAATCTGTGGGGCTCAAACATGGGAGGGGTTGGGGGAGGGGACAGGGCACCAAAAAGACTGACACATGAATAATCCATCTGTGACAAAATGGTTTCCAACTAATTAAACATAGAAAAACCTCTTTGAGAGAAGATAATCCTATTGGATCAGCTTGCAAGATTTTTCCAGCCAGCTTCTGCCTCTTGAAGCTTCAATTAAAAGCTGTTTAACAGATGGCAATTTCTGAGTCACAAAGTTAGACTCTCTGGCAACCACGTGTGCTTTTGGTATCCCAGGGGATCCTGGCCACATATGGCCCTGGAAGAGGTGTGAGAGCTCTTTCTTGGAACACAGTAGAGAGTTCCTCACCCACCTTAACAGATGACAGGCATTTCAATATAACCAGCTAGAATGATTAGCAGGAGAGGCTTTCCAGATAATTCAGGAATTCAGGGGTTCTGGACGTCATAATGTATTAGGGCTGGAAGAAAGCTCAGATGTTATCCTGTAGTGCAGTTAGTTTGTTTGTTTGTTTTAACTTTAGGGCCCTAATTCAGTGCCCAATCCTTTCTTTCTTTCTTTCTTTCTTTTTTTTAATTTTATTGTTGTTGTATTACATCCATCCCCTTTTTGCTCCCCTCCAATCCTTTCTTTATACTAATGGAGCTCCTAAAGGATATTTTTCCACAGATGTGACCAATTGGTCAGAAGAGGGACTTGAAGAGACTTTGTCCACCTCCTGCTTCATTGTAGAAAAAAACCAGGACCCTCTGAGGTGGAATTTCATTGCTCTTCTCTTCAAAGATTTCTACTATTGTCAAAGTCATAGCTTCCCTTGGGTGCTGTCAAAAAACAAAACAAAACACACACACACACACACACACACACACATACACACACACTAAAACAAAGCCAGACACTAGTTACAGGCAGTAAGAGAGATTTTATTTAATTCCACTGCAGTAGAGGAGAGACCTCAGGTTAGCTCCACTGAATCAAGTCAGGAAGCTTCTTAACAAACTATAGAAATGATCCCTGGAAGTATAGTCTTGGCAGGAAGCTTTTAAAAAGCTGGATGTGCTAAAGGAAAAGTTCTAAAGGACATTGGGGTGGGGGTAGGGAAGGGTAATTGCTGTGATTAGGCCACCTGTATTTGCTTTCTTTCTTTTTTTTGGTAGGAACACATTTATTTCCCCTATCGTCAATCTAAGGATTCTTTTAAAAATATTTTTTATTGTTTATACTGTTATAGAGTCCCCATTCTTCCTCCTTCACCTCCACCCAGCCAGCCCCCAACTTTCATAATTGGTCCCTTCACTGTTGTTCATGTCCATGGGTCCTTCATGTATCTTCTACTAATCCCTTCACCTTCTTTCAATTAGTCCCCACCTCCCCTCTCCCCTTTTATAGCTGTCAGTCTGTTCCATGATTCTACATCTCTTATTATAGTTTGCTCATTAGTTTATTTTGTTCATTAGACTCTTCTTACAAGTGAGATCATATGGTATTTGTCTTTCACTGACTGGCTCATTTCACTTAGCATAATGGTCCCCAGTGTGTTTGCTTTTTAAAGTTGGGCTCTTACCCTCCCACAGAGACTGGGCAACAGAGATCTCCTTTTTTGAGGATTACATTTCAAAGTGATGGCTCCCAGGTCCTTGAGAAAAACATTCCTGGCTTGTACAAGATATTGGGTTGGCCAAAAATTCCTTTTAGTTTTTTCCATGCTATAATGGACACATGTTTCATTTTCAACAATAACTTTATTGATTTGGTTATTTTGAATTTGTTGGCTACCGATTGTGTGCTATAACATTGATTGTTCTCAATTCGTGTCTCGATTTGATGGCTATCAACTTCAACTGGTCTACCCAACCATGGAGCATTGTCCAGCAAGAAATCTCTAGCAGGAAACTTTGCAAACCACTTTTGACATATTTGATCTGTCATAGCACCCACGGCTTGTCCATTTACCTCCACACACTTGACCAGCATATTCTTTTTCAAAAAGGTTCCTAATAATTCAATTCATCAAACTGTCACTGAATAAGAGCTATAGCCAGACAAAGCGGGCCTGGGGGCTGGGGAGGAAGAGATCAGCAAGTCAGTTTCCTTCTCTCAAGTAGTCTAGGGGGGAGACTGACAAGTCAATGATTCTAATACTTAGTGAGAAGCTCAGTGACAGAGGTGCATGTATAAAAATGGAGCCTTAATTCAGTTTGGGTGGGAAGTGGTCATGGGAAGTCTCCCAGAAGAGACATCTGCTTGGGGTAGGTTCCCTGGAGGCAGAGCCTGAGAGGGGAGGAAATCTCAGACAAGTGATTTATTGAGGGAGATTAGACGAAACCTGTAAAGAAGTGAGGATGCATTGAGCAAAGATGTGGTTTCAGCCAAAGTCTAGCCTCAGTCTGATCCCAAGAGGATATCTAGTGGGGGTGTGAACATCAATCAGGTTGTCTGTCTGTGAGTCAAGAAGGACGACTTTTATACTCCTAATCAGCCAGTCATTGGCTACGGGCTGCTCCACAGAGGGATCGGGCCTAACCTCTTACTTCTGGGAGAGGAGGCTCTTGCAGGCTGAGAGTGAATTTCTGAAGAAGAATGTAGTTTAGAGCTGTTAGAAGGGAACACTCATACATTTGGGGATGGGTATACTTGGGATCTGGTTAGGGCCCCTACTATGATATGAGATATATAAGAGGGGTAGGAGGGCATTTCAGGGCAAAGCTGCAAAGGAAAGAGTGAACATGATGCATTTGGAAAAGGCAAGTGAATTGGTATATATCTTAGCTCAAGTTTCTATAACAGAATATCATACACTGGGTGACTTATGAACAACAGAAGCTCATTTCTCACAGTTATGGAGGCTGGAAGTCCAAGGTCAGGGTGTTAATATGGTTAGGTTCTGGTGAGAGCTCTCTTCTGGGGTTCAGACTGTTATATCCTCAAATGGCAGAAAGAGGATAAGGGACCTTGGGTCCCTTTTATAAGGGCACTAATCCTATTCAGGAGGTTCCATCATCATGACCTAATCAATTCCCAGAGGCCTAACTCCTAATCCTATCACATTGGGGTGGGGGGCGGGGCTATTTCAACATATGAATTTGGCGGGGAATAGAAACATTCAGTCCATTGCACTATATAGAGAGAATACAGTACTAGATTTAAAAAGAAGGGTGTGTGTGCATGACAGCAGTTAATATTGGCAGGTGGCGACCCCTTCCCTATCTCCAATAACCAATATAATTGATGTCTACCCTTCTCCCACCTTGAAGACTAGAGATCTACTTGCTAGAGAAACAGAACTAGAGATGGAAGTGTGTACTGACCAGGCAACAAAGAGAGATTACCAGTTGAAATTATGTGACATTGGAGTGGCTCCAATTCACAAGGTTGTATTAGTTTCTCCCCCCGTAGTAGGAGACACCAAACCTTCTGAGAATAGTTCTTTGAAGAGGCATCTAATTCGTTCACCTGCAGTGGAACACCCAAGAAGCCCAACCACAGTCATTATCTGTAATTGTTTCCACAGGTTGCCACCCTCACTGGAGGCCTTTAGCTGGTCCTGGCCCTGAATCCATGTTCTTCTAGCCATGCTGTTGCCCAGGAGCTCAAGTTCTTCGTGGCATTTGCAAATGGATAAATTAGTGTTTTGTTCTGCTTTTCTCCTTTCTCGAGAAGTTATTTGCTTTTGAAAAGATGGACACTGTTGTAGCTTTTTTTCGCCCCCTCTGGGACTTCAGTCTCACATGTTCACATGTTTTCAGTTCTACATGTTCTCAAAAATAAGTGTTTTGTAATAACACTTGTCAACTGCTTGCCTTACACTATTGGCTTGAATGCACTTTTTTTCAAACAACTTTTCCTCTAAGGCATTTATTTTGACACACACCTCTCTGTCTCCTGGAGATAGTAGTTACTTTAGTGTGAGATATAGTTAAATTACATATACATGCATTCGTTAAGTTCATGAACCAAGAATCTATTCTGAACCTAACTCTCCAAGGTGACAAAAGATTAAAATAGGCCTTTGCTGGGATAGTGTGTGTGTTAATGTGTACTCAAATTTACTGGATGATTGATAAATGCAAAATTATAAAATATCACCCAAGCTCCGCCCATATCTTGCTTAAGCAGCATATCCTTCTTCACTTTTCTAATAACCAAAATAATTTTTTTTGTATCCTCAGGAACTGTCCTGATTTTCATTTCCACTTTGATGTCATTGCCATGTACTTTCGGGCTGTATATGCATTCATTCATTCGTTCACTCATTCATTCTATAAATAAATTTCAATGTGCCTGTTGTGTTGCAGCCACAGTCAGGTGCTGGAAAAGCAATGAGGGACAAGGCACTCAGGGTCGTGCATCTCGTGGAGTTTACAATTTAGCAAACCATTTAAAAATGCTTGTATAACCACAACTGGAATTGTTTTAAGAAACAAAAATACAGTGATGTTTCCATTATCTACTGCTATATAACAAACCATTCCGAAATTTTGTCTTAAAACAATGATAATAGTCTGCAAATATGGATGAGCACTCATTCCTGCTCTGTTGGCATGGGCGAGGGGGGCTCAGAACTTGGGCACTGGGATAATCTGAAGGGAAATCCACCTGTCTGGCAGCTAATGATGGCTGCCTGCTGGCACATCGTCTCCCACTATCACGTGAAACACATACTTCTTGTGGCCTAGGCTTTCCTACGGTCTGGTGGCTCGGTTCCGAGGGTGTGTGCTCTGAAGGAGAGCAGGGTACAAGTTGCACCATCAGTGCAATTGTGGAGTCCAGCACAATTTTGAAGGGAGGGAAACAGACCCCACCTCTTGATGATGAAATGACAAGGTTTTGAAACATGTAGGATCAGAAATATGGCTGCGGTGATTGTGAGAAAAAGCATTCTCCCACACGTGGCTATGAGTGAGCTAAAGCCTTATGAAAAGGATCCAAGAAGGGAGTGTGAAGTTGGGGTCTGGAGGATGGGGAGGGAAGGATGAGTCCTGACTATAGGGAGAACTTAAAGGAAGCCAGTGCAGCTGCGGCACGGTGAGCGAAGGCTGGTGACAAAACACTCACATCAATGTAAAAGTCCTCCATAGGGAGGACTTTCTTTTACAGCAGTAGCTTGGTGCTCTTTGTTAATTTATTCCAGAACTCATGACAAGTGCTGAAACCCAATGAATACCCAATGATGAAGCATTTTCTCTTCCAGGGTGGTGGTGTGACTCATACAGGTTCTAGCAAGTACTGCAAATCCTGAGCAAACACATAGTGCGACTCTGACAATGGGGACAACATGGCTGGGGCTCCCTGGCATCTCTTGCTCTCTTGATCTTACTCTCTGGTCTCTCCATGTGGTCCCTCCAGTGGAATAGCTATTGGGTAGCCAACTTCTTACAGTGTGGTGGATGGTCCACAGAGCATCTCCCAAGACGAACTGGGAGAAGTTGCATTGACTTTTCTAACCTAGACTTGGAAATTGGGCAGTGTCTCTGCTGTCACACACTGTTCATTGGGCAGTCACCTAAAACCACCCATTTTTCAAGAGGAAAGGACAAAGACTTCTTGATAGTAAGAGTGTCAAAGAATCTGCAGACATGTTTTAAGACCATCACACCCAGGGTGGCCATATAGCTCACTATCCAAAGCAGATAATTTCAAGAGTGAAAGTACATGCTTTTTAGGATGACCTGGACTAGCCTCAGTAAACTAAAACATATGGTTGCCCCTAGTACAAGGTCCACCAAGCTCTCTTGAAATTCCTTTGTCATTTTAAAATAAATTCTTTATTCATTGAAATTTGTATTTTGAACTCTGTTTCCTATTTCTTGATAATTCTTGCTTGTAGATCACAACTATTATCTTGAGGTCATTTTGTTCACAATGAATATAGAACTTGGTAGTTACACATCTTGTAACTTGCAAACTGGGGCAGCGTCTGGCATTGTAACTACGAGTGCTTACGATGTCTTCTCTGTCAAATGAGAGAAACCCAAGTAATGGAAGAATTTGCTTCAAGAAATGCTTTTTTAAAAACCTCACTTTCTGGCTAAGCGGTAAAAAAAACACAGTGATGACTCATCAGTTGAAATCAAATCCTTCATCTTAAAAAAAGTGTTTTTATAAGAAGTGGGTGTCTTTTTTTTTTTTTTTTTCTTTCCCCAAAGGCACACTACATAATATTTGCTGCTTCTCTTTTCTGAGTAATATATTCCATCTCCATGGAAAGTGACAGTTTCAGACTCAAGCCAATAATATGTTATTTTCAGAGCTGTGCCTGATAGCCCCTTATTTGCTTCCTAATCTGCGGAGAGTTCAGTCATGGACCACTTCATATTGGCACGGTCCCCCTCTTTTCCTCCTTTCCTTTTGGCCAGCTATTACTCTGTTTTTCTACAGCCCCCTGGAGCAGAATGAAGGCCTAGGGACAGCATTTAGAAATAGCCCCAGGTGTAAATACGCTTGACAAGTTTATTTTCTTTCAAGAGTCCAACCACAATCATCTCTCTCTCCTAGTTCCAGTTCTCCACCCAGTATCTTTTGTTCCTTTCACAGGATCTGCCCCAGAAAACATTGTCTTTCTTAAGACTCTACAACTCTGTCACTACTGGCGGGGAAAAAAAAAGCAATATGATTCATTCCTGATCCATGACAGCAACGTCCCATTCCACTCCATTTGTCTTCTTGGAAGCTTCCACAAATATCTCCTTGCTGGAAAACAAAATTACAAAACTTGTATCAACGTCTGTCCCAGGCTGAAATACACAGGACACTTGTATGAGTCCTGAGCCATAGCCTGGGCTTCCTAAATTAAGAGAGTATTTAAGAGGAAAGAGCAGAGAGTTAAGATGAGGAGAATTAACAAGGAAGAGCAGAAAACTCCACTATGAATGGAAACTGCAGCACCCAACAGAATACAAATTGTGCTGAATTTAGGGTGATCCACAGTCCCAGTTTGCCCGGGATTGAAGAGGCTTCCTGGGATGTGTCTTTCCAATCTAGAAAATCTCAGGAATACCAGATGAGCTTATCACTCTTCATCGCTAACTTTCCCCTCAACTCTGCTCCAGAAAGCCAGGTGCTCCTCTGGAAAAGGGGAAGGAAGAGAAGCTGATCCCAGGCCAGGGCCTGAAGCGGGGGTTGGGGGGGAGGGAGAAATGCAGAGCCAGAGGGACAGCTAATCACTCACTTATGCTTCTAGGTTGAAGAGATGATAGATGTTTGGGATAAGGAAGCAGTAGTAGTGAAGGTAAACAATACTGCTCTTGAAGTGGATGCTAAACTCCACTCTGTCAGGAACGGATCCCTTAATGGTTCCACCTGAGCTTTTGAGGTCCCCTCCAGGCAGCCTTGCAAATGAGAGTCGTGGGGACTTAGGAGTGGTCTGGGTCTCTAGGCACAGTTCCATTCCTATTCCTCTCACAGGCTTCGGGCCCTTCCTCTCCACCCTTCCCCAGTGTCGGGCATGTTAATCATCCAAGCTTCCTCGTTGGTCCTCACTGTGCCCCTGGCACTTCAAACCAAGAGGACAATCCCCGTGTGCCACCCCTCGCTTGAAATAAATGGAGGAGTCAGTATCACCATGGAGTCACCTCTTCAGGTCACTTCTCTCTTCAAGAAAAAAAAATATTCCAAGTCAGAAATAGAGCAAAAAGGTGCATGACCTTCATTGTCAAGCCTACCTTGGGGTCATTCAGTCTGGTAGAATATAACTTCTATGCATTCTTAATTTAATATTTTATCACTCTCTAAGATTAGCTATTAATTTGTTGAAAATCACTAAAATGCAAATGGTTTTTATCCAATAGTGATGCTGTTGGGCAGGATGGATAGCAAACCAAGGCAGAGAGGGGAAGGGAGACATCTCTCACTCATTAACTCAGCAAGCCTGAGCCCGGTCAGATATGATGGCCAGGTGTTCCGAAAATCACAAGAAAAACCATGATTATGCAGGAAGAGGGAGCCCTTGAAATTCTCTATGTATCATCTCCACTAAATGGGAGAGAAAGACTTTGAAACTGAATATTAATCCCAAGGTCTGGAGAGGAGGGGAATAGGGGGAACTCAGAAGCCGGCTATAAACATTAACCCCTTAAACCCAATAGTTGGGGCACTCAGACTAGTTGGGTGCCCTTGTGCAGTTCAGTGTGTCCACATGTATTTCATAAATAATCTTGCTATCTCATTTCCACTATACATGTTGCCTCTCACCTGAATTCATCTCTTGCAAGACAAGAACCAAGAAGGAGTCCCCTAACTTGGGTCTCCCTGGTAACCATGCAAATAATTTTTTTTTTTTCTGTAGAGGTAAACATGACTTCTGTTTGACAGAGAAGATAACACTAAAAGTTGTAGCTTCATTACATTGAAGAAAACTAACCAGTTTTGTATCTAACTTAGCAATCTTACTCCACATTGTTTCTTCTACTAGCCTTTTTAACACCGGTTCCTCTTATACACCTGGTTATCTTATTAATGAATTAAAATACAACTTTGACATGTCCTCATTATGGATTTGTATGAGAATCATGCTTCTTTAACATTTTGAAAACTTATACTTTGGGCAATTCCCCTTATTGTACCTCCCTTTTTAGTTCCCTTTGGCCTATAGAAACACAGTTCTAAGTCACAAGTTTTCTTTATTTTTCTAGCCTTCAAACACCAAGGACACACTGGGCCTCCTTTGGGGCTATGTTAAGCACCACCTTTGGATAAAAATTCTTTTAAAAGGAATTATTCAATTGCAGAGTTACAGAAGTAGCAAAATATGGACGCTAAGATGCCCAGCGATGAAAAATAGAAAATGATGATAATCCATATTAAATATTACACAGCTGTTACAGGTAACCATTGTCAAGGCTATTACAACAACATAAAAAAGTGCTCAAGCAAACACGTGAGAAGGTAGTAAATAAAGTATGAACTGGAAAGTAGGACAAACATGAGGAGGAGCTATTAGGAAGCTTTCTTGTTTTTGTTTTTCCCTTCGAGTTTTATTTAATGCAGTTTTTGTCCTGTCAATGAAAAGAATGTAAACAAGAAAGTTTAAAACCTAAGCAAGCAGAACAATAACATTATATGATAATGATATGACAGGATAGTTACCACCAACATGGCCATAAAACAATGATTAGGAGATTTCATTGATTAACTTTCCTGAAATCGCCCAAAACTTACCCATTCTTTTAGCCCTTCACTTCCGAATGCTTTAGTGTTCCAAGGGCACTTTCAACTCTGTCATGTTATATGACCAGAGCAAGGAAAAGCACAACCTGAGACATTAGATGAAGCTTGGTGGAGCAGGACATGGGGAAATGAAGCTCCAAAGGTTTATGAGGACACACAAGACCTCGCTTCTCAAACCCACAAACGGAAATATTAGCAGCTCTGCCCACAGACACCCAGTGGGGTCTCAGGTTCCCTTGTTGGGGAGCTGTCAACTTCCGGCCATCCATCCCTGTCCTATGTCACTACCCAAAACTCTACCTGATCCACCCACATACACCTTGGACCCGAGTACGCACCATCTAGGCCAGAAACGGGGATCTAGGACCCAGAACCCTTTGCTCATACTGTTGTCCCACCACCTGGAGCATCCACATCTGGCCACAGAGGGCTCTTCCTGATCGTGGATGTGGCGTCTCCCTGCTCTTCTGATGACAGGCCTTTCCCCTCCCTGCCCTCTTGGAGGAAACCACAAAAACAAAGCCGGAGCCAGCTTTTTTCCAAGGGAAATGTTTTCACCTGGCTCCCACTTCGTGTAGCTCCTTGACCCGAGTCCCAGGCAATGAAGCATTTATGACGCTTCCCAGAGGCGCTCAAGCAGCAGGTCCAACTACCCACCAGTGCTGGCCTCACTTGCAGTTGCTTTTGGGTCTCGGGCAGCTGATGCTGTTAAGCTGCCCCATCTTCTAAGTGCATCTATTTACAAACAGACTCGACCCACGTGGCTTAAAAAACATCCTCCTTCTGAGTCCCTGACTCAGTCTCTGTTCAGTGAGTCAGAATGATGTTTTGTTTGATATGTTGGTGCATTGTTAGTTATTTTTAAAAAAGATTTTAATTATTTTTAGAGAGAAGGAAAGGGACAAAGGCAGAGAGGGGAGAGACATCTATATATGGTGCCTTTCGCCTGGTTCCAGCTATGGACCTGGCTAGAGACCTGGCTTGCAACCTGGTTATGTGCCCTGGCTGGGAATCGAACCAAAGACCTTTGGATTCACAAGGAAGCCCCTATTCACTGTGCCAACAGCCAGCGCTGACACTTTCTCTTAATATCAGGCAGTGAAATACATGAAGAGGAGAAGTCCCCACAATCAGGGGTCAAATTGGAGAAATGTAGGCTGAACTCAGTGGACTCAGATTCTGCCTCCAACAACTTAAAGCTATTCCTACCTCTCACCACTCTGCCCCCACTTGTTTCTTCTTTATTTATTTTGACTTAAAATCCACCTTTGTTCTAAAAACCTGAAACCTAATCTTTGCCATTCAGCAGAATCACCCAGAAACTACTAAAATGCAGATCCAGGAGCTGTGTCTTTCGGAGATTCCATTGAGAGTTTCTGGAACTAGACCCAAGAATCTTCCAGGTTTGTTGAATCCCTAAGGTAAAATGTCCCCATTTTATTGTTGGTTTTTAATAATGGCACTTCTGACAAAGGCAGCAGAAGTCAATTCACCGGGGTTGCCTTTGGGCTGGGTTGGCAGGTGGGACTGGCTGCATAACTATCAGGGCTTGATGTGAAATAAAAACGTGGACCTCACCAAGGATGAAGAATTTCAAGATGGTGACAGCAAAACTATTAAACCAAACAACGGCCCTTTAAACTTGGGGCCCCATTTGAATGCCCATGAAACCAGCCTTGGTATCTGGTCACCATTTGCCCGTGGGAATGTTGTGTTATCTGAGTACTTTTAACCCAGGGGCTGCCCACAGGTTTTCAAAGACAAAGCTTCCTGGCAAAAGGCAATGAGTCTTGAAGCCTCACATTTTGACTTGGGAGGAGTGCCATGGTCCTAGAGTGTCCCAGAGAGCACTTCTTCAGGGTCTGGAGAAGTTCCGCCTCCTTCCAGGTAGGGGCTCTGGAACTAACCCAAGAAAGTCTCAGAGAGATGGAAAAGAAGGTGGAGGAAGAGGACCCACATTTGGCAGCCCAGCCATAAAGGAGGCCACAGCTAACCAGCTAAACATCCACAAAAGGCCAAAAACCTGCTCTGCAACTCATCATGAGCATCTCAGGCCTGACCTTTTCTTATTGGCCAAGTGACCCCTTCCCCTCTCTGATCCTGGCCTGAGAAGAAGCCAAACCAAGAGCCTGATCAACTCATCCCATTCTGTTTGGGACTTCACCAGTTTTAGCAAAGCAAGTCCATGACCTGGTTAGCTTGGGTGATCTGGGATGGCTGGTCACCCTGCATAAACCAAAGTCACAATGAATGTTGCATTCTGAAAGGGGTGAAGTCATTACTTTGGGCAGGCGTCCTCCAAGACTAATTTTAAAATTCCAACAATCTGATGCAGCAGGTCAACTCCTTCATTTTCTCCTGGTACATGTTTTCTCATTGTGCATTCACTCACTCTTCCCTCACTCACAATCAGATATAGCAAGGGCATCTTACGAACTATGGCTGTCGCCAGTGATTGGTAATAGCTGTTTCAGGTTTTTCCACAACCCCATCCATGCCTACGCAATGGTCCTGTATTTGGCTACATGTTAGAATTCCCAGGGGAGAAGGCTGGACCTTTTAGTGTTGTTTAAATTTCTTGGTCATTATGATGCTCAGCCAGGGTTAAGACCCACTGCTTTCAGGACCTAGAACACAAGACCCTTTATTGTCCCCTTGTTCAAAGCAGTTTTTTGAAGAAAACCTTGTCTCTGCTCAGGGTCTCCTTCAGCCCACCTCTTTGCAGGTGTGGAGAAGGTATAAATACTGGTTTAAGCATTTTTTTTTAACCAAAAAGAATATTAGCCCTGTATTTTATTTTGTTGATTGTCAGCATTTGGCATTGCCCTTACTGATCAATGTAGATAGTCCTACCTCCAGGTGCTTGTCATTTAAAAACTAAAACCCTGGACTCCAGGTTTCATGAACAACAACTAGAAGGATCTATGGATTGCCCAACTGGAATGTTCTTGTCCTGTGGGTACGATGAATCTAACAATTAATCATGTTCCCTTCTTTACATGGGCTGCTAGGAAGCTCAGAGTGGCTCAGGCTTAGCAATTGCTCTTCATGTGCTAACTTTACTTCTGGTCTCATCTCACTCCCTAAGCTCACTTTCCCTTTGACCCAGTATCCTTAGCTATTCATTCTGTCCTATTGGATATATGACAGCTTGTGTCATAAATCCTTTCAGAAGAAAGGCTTAATATATAACAATGGAAGTGGTCATTGCTAGTATTAGGAAGAGCAGAGTACAAAAAATAATACTGGACTTTACAGAGGAGATCATGCTGATTCTCATGATGTGAGGCTGCCAGTCTTTGATGTAAATCAACCTCTTCAGAATGCACGCTTTCCCTTGACTCATGCAGAGACGGTACTAATGCCGAAATTGCCCTACAGCTTTCTCTCTGAAACTGTTTTCTGGCCTTTCCACCCAAGAGCAGACAGTTGTCCTCTGTAGCACACTTACCTTCCCAATCAGCACGCAATTCTCTTGACTCTGAACTCTATGGAGTGATTTCACTGCTGGGTTAGAGCACTACCACACTCAGTTGTTCTAATTCATTTATTTGATTTACTTGATTGAGAAATCCTTTTGAAATCAATATGCAAATGTAATTTAAAATGTAAATAAAATGTAAACCAAGAGTTTAAGCCAAGATCGTGGGCATTGGTGATGGGAAATCAGAGTAGTCTTAAAAATCTGAGGTTGTGATGGTTCTCTGTGACCGATGACTTGATCCTCCATGGGGTCATACTTGCAGGTGACAGGAACTTGAATATTCCAACTTCTCTCTTGTTCAGAAAACGGGAAGCTGTGTAAGAAGTAGAAGTTGACTTCACTTTCTTCCAGCTGCATGACTATTCAGATGTTCAGTATAAATGACTCGGGCAAAAACTCTATTTTATAATGCATGTCGAATTTCCATTCTAGAATCTTAGTGCTGAAAAATGTCTGGGAAACATCTAATCCAGTCCTTTCCTTTTGTGAATAAATGGGCATTTGTCCAGAATTACACAGAGAAAGAGTTGCAGAGTTTGGACTGGGATCCAATCTCCACTACACTTATAACCCACTTAGACTCAGGTTCATAAACTTCAACTCCAGCCTGTAAGACAACCTCTCAAAGGTTTTCTCCAATCTCTGCCTTCATTTTACTCAACAATTTCAAGGTGAACTGGTGCCAATGTGTTTCTTCCAAGCATTACAAAATTGCCTGGGGAATCTATGCCCCAAACCATTTGGATACACAGCCCTCTGGACATGGGGCCTAATGAAAGGCTCCTGCAGGAGACCAGGGCTCTCTGTACGGGAATCCAGCTTGCCTCCTTTCTAATGTCAGGGAAGTCCTATTTGTCTGCCTGTCCCTCCGTTGCTTAGTTAGCAAACTGCTTTTGTCCAGGGTTATCTCCCCCCTGTATAGTATCTCTCAAGGATCATTTCATGTTTTAAAGCTTACACAAGGTTTTGAATAGCCTCCTTGAGAGACAATCCCTCCCTTACAAATTGGGGCACAGTGTAAAGAACATCCAAGGAGTAAAGCTCAGCATCGCCCCCATCTTGGGGACAGTCGTCCTCATGGTCTTCCTACACTGAAAAGTCCTGCAGCACCCACCTTTCCCCTTCACAGCACTGCCTGGTGCTTAGAAAGAACTGGGTGCTGAAAGGAGAGCATCTGGATTACATCAGCTCTTTAAATGTCAGGCTAAATGTACTTTTCTAGTCTTTCCCTGAGGGCTAAGATTGAACTGTTCATAAATTCATCTCTTCCCTATCTACTTGGATGTTACAATACAAACATTCACAGATTAGCTGTTCCCAATGCCCTCCCATTTCAAATAGCAAATCAAAGTGGAAGAGCTCAGGATCAGCCAGGCTGCCAAGAAGTCATGAGCTGTAGGCATGTGGCCCATTGTTTGGGTGTTCAAGATTATGGTAACGCTGGCTGGAGTTTGTTTTACACACCCACCCTGCTGTCCCCAGCTCTGATACAGCCTACAAAAGGGAGGCAGAAGCTTTTAAAAATGATAAACAATGAGGTAAGAGCCCAGAACATCCCAGCCCTCCTAGATCCAGCCAAGAAAACACAGTCTTAGTGGCTACAGAAGTCTTATGGGTCACTATGAGTCAAGGAATCATGGCTTGTAGGACAAACCAGGTTAGAACTCACAAATTGGGAGATCCATTTAAGAGTAAGAGCTTTAAATGGAGGCATCGCAACAATAGTCCCAGATCGTCATCTAGCCTAGGTTCTAACCTCTAGGACTTAATTCAGTGCTTGGACATATTAGATATTCAATAACCTCCTTTCCTATTAGACTTTAAATTTCAGCACTTAACATAGTGCTTGTCACATAGATTCCAGAACCCAACATAGCATCTGGCATATACTAGGTAGTCAATAAATGTTGGTTGAATAACTGCATTTATAAATGAATAACTGGATGAACAGATGCATGGAAGGAAGGAAGAAAGGAAGAAAGGACGGAAGGAAGAAGAGAAGGAAGGAAAGGTAGGTAGATGGATGTTAAAATTCTGCTTAAAACCAACAAGTCAAAAACTGGACTCAGTTCCCAACAGGGTGATCCCTTCGTTGTAAAACCCTTACTCTAATTATTATAAAGTTCATCCACTGATTGAGCCAAATCTGCCATGTAACTTGCCTGTGGCAATTCTGGCTTTCTCCTCTATGTCTTAGAGCATCCACTGAGGATCTTGTAATATATACTGTAGGTAATGGGATACTATGGTATATAATCCCTAGTGATTCTACTTTTCTAGTTGACCTGTGACCCCTGACTAATTTAGGTACTCTGCCATCCCCTGGGAGCATAGCCATTGACCTCTCCCCACTTCTGCATTGCAGCAAGTACCAGATGGTGGCCAATTCTCTAGGCTCCATTTCCACATGTCCTACTACTCGACTTCGAAGCTCCTTCTGACAATCCCTATTCTATGTGCAGGTGGAAGCCTGCGCAGGCAGCTGTGTTCTCAGCTATGGAGTAGGTTGACTGGCTGTTCAGATGCCAAACAGCCCAGTAGGTGCAGCTATTTTCTTGTAATAAGAAAAGTGCCAAAATGGTAACAAGAAATCACTGGAAAACTTCACCAGCTATGGTGAGTAGTGGTCTCTGGCCATCGAATAAATCTCATGGCAGGAGAGTAAAGTGCGCTCCCTAGACAGACACAGAGATGTCTTGCCATGAGGATGTCAGGACAGACTACTAGGCATCTCCTGGTTCTCCCTGAATGCCTTGGAGAACACATGAGATAAAGGTACGTTTTCTCTGGGCTCACACCCAAGAGGTGGGGTTTTGCATCATCTATCAGAGAGGTTGCAAATTGGCAGCCTGTGGGCTAAAATTGACCTGCTAGCATATTTTGCTTGGCCTTAACAGCGTTTTAAACATTAAAAAAAATGTATTGCCAACTTTTACAAACTGGGGATTTCACATTTAAAAAAACCCCTGAATTTCCCTCCTTCTTGAAAAGAGAGAGAGAGAGAGAGAGAGAGAGAGAGAGAGAAGAGAGAGATTTGGCAGGTCTGGGCCTATTTTCTTGCATGGCAAAAAATTGGCCATAACTGAGGAACAGCTGTTCTTATTAGACAGGGAAGGAAAGTCTTTGGCTCATGAAGTTCCATTCAGCCTACTGCTCTTGCCTTTGTTACGTGCTTAACTTCTGGTGACATCTACATTTATAAGCTCTCATCATCCCATCCATAACAGAGGCTCATATACGTTCCTGCTTAGTGGAAATCCATGCTGGGCCTCGATGGCCAGTGTCTGTACCTCTTTGCTTGAAGGCTTCCTTTGGCAGCCGGTCCTTCTACATGCTTCTCATCAGGCCACAAGTGTCCCTTCCCAGAAGTTCTCAACTGATGGGAACTGGCGCATAAATAGTCCAGCTGCCTCCTCCTTGATTGGGATCATTCTGGGGCATATGCTGCTCCCTGGCTTCTTCAGGTCCCCAATGATATTAAACTCTAGTTACCCACAGTGATCATCATTTTGATAGCATACGTCTAAAGCGTGCCTTACCTTCCTTATGTCTTCCGCTCTCCCCTGCTACTTTTTTTCACCCCCTGAATAAACCACTTGTATAGTTTATTGTGAAATAACATGTTATTTTCTACACAATTCCTGTGAACATTGAATTAGGGAATACTGAACCATTGTTCCCAGAGGAAAAAGAAGGTCATGTTCCTGGTTTTCTGGGCACAACATTTTCATCAGTTAATCAATACATAACCATGTTTTATGTGTTTATGCTCAAAGACATCTTGTTTAATACGTATTGTTGGTTCATTAACATTAAACTCACAGCTCAGAAACTGAAAACAGAAATAGAAATTCAAAGGGGAAAAGAGGCTTTATTAGAATGTGGCTTCTAATTGTACACTATTTAGACCTGTCCCTGGAACCTGACTGGTATATGGGTGCTTGTGGCCCTGGAAGGGTACATGAGCTGAGGGTCAAGTGTGTTGGAGACACTCTCAGGAGGAATGGACAAGGTCCCTGCTACTGCTCAGGCTCAAGGTGGTTTCCCATGTTCCCCAGTTGTCTTCTTTCAGGCCTTAGAGATTCAGCCCACCCTCCTCCCCCTGCTATATTTTAAAGGATTTTTCTTCCCAGGAGATGCAAAGGAATGACTATGGAGTTTCCTGTCTCCCCAGTTCCTTCCCTCATTTTTTCCCTCCTACAAACATAAGGACTTTTAGTTTTATAACTTACTACTTGTTAATGAGAAATGGACAGGTGACATGAATAACAAAAGAAATTAAATTAAGTGTCCTAAATATCACACTAAGTTTTCATATATTTTGTTTTTAAAAATTGTAAAATATAAAAACAAGGGTATTTCTCAACAGATATCTCCGAGTGCCTTCTCAGATTATATTAAATAAACCCTAAATAAAGTATCTGAATAAATATATTTACTTACATAATATATGCATGTATCTATTTATATTCTACATAATAAATACATATGCGTATTTTTATATTACATAATACATACGTATATTAAATATATCTGAAAATGCTAGGGCCCCGCATAAATGAACAGTAAGACCTCAATAAGATACTATTAAGTTACTTTAAGTTATAAAATATCTCAAACATCCTGAAAATAATATGAGACACACAGATATTTACATTCCAAGTTTTTTAAAAAGTTACTATTTTGCCATATTTGCATCAAATTTTTTTGTTTTAATTAATATTTGAAGTTACAAATAGAGCTTCCTTTACTCCATTTTTTCTTTCCCTCCATTCCCAGCAGTATTCAGCTCCTGAAGGGATAGTTCTTTTAAATAATTTATGTGTTTTATCACATATGCTTAATATGTAGTATCATTTTGATTGTTTTAAAAATTCACATATGTGCCAATACCACATTACTTTAATTATCATAGTTTTATAAATCTGGACATTTGGTGAGAGGGATTTTTCTCCTTATTCTTTTTTTTTTAATTTAACTTTATTGTTGTTGTATTATATCCATCCCCTTTTTCCTCCCCTCTGTCCCCTTCCCCACCAACCCACTCCCCAACAAAGTCAATCCCACTTGTTGTCCATGTCCATGGTTCTTCCATACGAGTTTCTTGACTAAACTGCTCCCCTTCTTTGCCCCTTTCTATCCCCTTTCTCCCTTCCCCCTGCTCACTGAAGGTCTATTCACTGTATTCATGTATCTGGTTCTGTTTTGCTTGTTGTTAGTTTTGTTCATTATTGTCCTGTAATGGGGAAGATCATGTGGTATTTGTTTTTTACTGACTGGCTTATTTCACTAAGCATAATACTCTCTAGTTCCATCCATGTTGTTGCAAAGGGTAGGAGTTTTTTCTTTCTGCTGTGTAGTATTCCATTGTGTAAATGTTTCAAAGTTTTTTGATCCAATCATCCACTGATGGGCACCTAGGCTGTTTCCAGCACTTGACTATTGTAAATAGTGCTACTATGAACATAGGGGTGTGTGGGTTCTTATGAATCGGTATTTCAGGTTTCTTCAGGTATAATCCTAGTAGTGGAATTGCTGGATCAAAAGGCAGTTCCATTTTTAGTTTTTAAGGAAACTCCATACTGTTTTTCATAGTGGCTACACCAGCCTACATTCCCACCAACAGTGCCCCAGGATTCCCTTTTCCCCACATCCTCGCCAACACTTGCTGTTTGTTGATTTGTTGATGATTGCCATTCTGACAGGTGTGAGGTGGTATTTTATTGTGGTTTTAATTTGCATCTCTTTGATGACTAGTGATGTTGAGCATTCTTTCATATGCCTTTGGGCCCTTTGTATGTCTTCCTCAGTGAGTTGTCTCTTCAGGTCCTTCACCCATTTTTTTAAATTGGGCTATCTGTCTCCCTGGTGTTGAGTAGTATTAGTTCTTTATATATTTTGGATATCAAACTTTGTCTCAGGTATCATTGGCAAATATGTTTTCCCATACAGTTGGTCCCCTTTGAATTTTGCTGGTGTTTAGCTGAACAGAAATTTTTCAATTTGATATAGTCCCATTTGTTGATTTGTTCTTTTATTTCCTTTGCCCTTGGTGAATTATCAGTAAACATATTTCTGCATTGGATATCTAAAATTTTACAGCCTATATTTTTCTCCAGGACCTTTATGGTGGCACTGCTTATGTTTAAGTCCTTTATCCATCTTGAGTTTATTTTGGTGTATGGTGTAAGTTGGTGGTCTAGTTTTGTCTTTTTGCATGTTGTTGTCCAGTTCTCCCAACACCACTTGTTGAAGAGCCTGTTTTTACTTCATTTTATGTTCCTTCCCACTTTGTTGAATATTAATTGACCATAGAGTCCTGGGTTTATTTCTGGGCTTTCTATTCTATTCCATTGATCTAAATGTCTATTCTTATGCCAGTACCAGACTGTTTTGATGATAATAACCTTGTAGTATAGTTTGATGTCTGGCATTGTGATTCCTCCTACCTTGGTCTTCTTTCTCAAGATTGCTGTGGGTATTCATGGGTGTTTTTGGCTCCATATAAATTTTTGAAGTATTTTTTCTATTTCTGTAAAGTATGTCATTGGTATTTTAATTGGGATCGCATTGAATCTATAGATCGCTTTGCGTAGTATGGACATTTTAATGAAGTCTTGTTTCTGGGCTCAGACAGAGGGTAATTTCTGTCTGGGTCATTGCTCAAGTCTAGGCCTCTCTAGATAGGCAGTGGCAGGGTCCCATTCACCCTCACCAGATGGGTCCACATGGGACAAGCTTTAGTTTCTGTGACCCCCATCCTAGTTTGACACTCACCTGGTATTGCTGAGCAAAAGGGGTCATTTTCTGAAAGCTTTGGTTTTTAGAAGAAGAGATGTTGCTTTTTATTTATTTATTTATTTATTTTTGCTTTTTAAAATACATGTAATTGTTATTTGGAAACAAAATAGCAGACTCTTTCCTCTATGCTTGGTTAGAAAAAAAGTTTTTTAAATGGAGTTGAGCGATGAGAATCAATTCCAGAATACTATTAGGATCACTGCCATCAACTGGGTTTTTAAGACAGATCAACTTGACAATGTCATGCATAGCCTTTACCTTTAAACATATTATTCTGGGAATAATATGGAATATAGTGAAGAATGTTTTACTCTTGTTAGGACTTTAGACTTAAGAGACTACCAATTACACAGTTATATACTTTATTGTACCTGGCACATATCAGGAAACATAGATAGACTTATATAAAAAGAACAGCCCTAGCTGGTATGGCTCAGTGAATTGGAGCCAGCCTGGAATCCCAAGAGTTGCTGGTTTGATTCCCAATCAGGACACATAACCAGGTTGCAAGCCAGGTCTCCAGCTTCACCTAGATGGAAGCAGGTGAAAGGCAACCATACATTGATGCCTCTCTCCCTTTCTTCCTCCCTCCCTGCCCTTCTCTCTAAAAAGAATGAATAAAATCTTAAAATAAAATAAAAATTAATAAAAAGAACAGAAATAACCTCGTTGAATACTGCAGGAAGTTATTTCTTTCAGCAATTCTTACCCTATTACCAGAAATAAAAGAAAGAGATTAAGCATTCATGCTGTTTGTTAACTCCGTCTTAATTTGGACTTCCCTATAAACAAACCCTGAGATAATGACTTGGATGCAGGAAGTTTCTCTGGGACACAGGGTGGGGAGAGTAAGACACAAAGAAAGAGAAAGTAAGGGTGTACTGATGAGCAGATACCAACCACAGTGGACAAAGGGGGCCACATCCTGCTAGGAACTCTTAAAGAATTGTGTAGACTGTATCTCAGAATAATCTCACCAAGCCAATTCAGTATCCTCTCCTAAGGAATTTATTCACCAATTTCATTTCCTTAATGACTGGAGTTGCTTAATGATTGCAGTTAAATCCCAAGCATTGGTGACTTGCTCTGCATGAAAGGTGAGTGCCCTGCCCAATGCTGGAGCAACCTCAGACGGCAGGGAGTTACAGGCGCTTGGGGTAATCGTGGTTTATGTGTCCAGTGCGTGGTAACTGTCCACCCACAGCTGCCAGTGACCTTGGAACTAGGATGAGGGGATCTAGAGCACCAATCACCTATGACTGCTCAAATCTCTCTGGGAGTTAAAAAAAAAAAAAGGGGGGGGGGATTAAATATATTATTAAGACCCCCTAGGGTGGGAAAGGAATGGTTGAAGGGAAAGCAAAAGAAACCTTGGGTCCTAGTGGGCCCCTGAAAAGTGCCCTATGCCCTTCTCCAAATCCAAGTCCCAGAGCAGAACGTATACATAGAGTTAAATCATGGGTACCTAGACTGAGGAGGCCTGTGTCCCCATCTTCAGGTACAGCCTAGGGTAATGGCAAGCCCAGAGTCCTTTTCCACAGCATGGTGTGGGAACAGAGAAAAACCTTACCTGGTTGAAACTGTGTGAGGCAGCCTTCCGGAATTCCCTATGACCCTGGAATGAATGAGTTGCATTGGTGTGTCATAGAAAACCTGTGACCCGAGGAGGCCTCGCATTTGGAGAGCAGGTGGCTGTATCAATACCAGAACATCTGCAGGGAAATATCCAGAGGCCAAAGGGAACAACAAGGCCCTTTCAGAGCCTTGTCACCAGCATTGGCTGATGACAATGATGAAGACAGGTGTGCGCCCGTCCAGGGCTGGGCCCTGAGGAGGGTGAGCGGATAGAGAAACTTTGAACCTCCTGATATTGGTTCATGTGTAAGGCTGGAGGAGAGTTTTTACTTTTGCCGTAAATGAACTCACAAACACACACTCTCTTCCATGTGATTCTCTCTAATGCGGGTCCATGAGTTCACTTGTGGCAAAAATAAAGACTCTCCTCTGGCCTTGACCATCTGCATCTGTGGCCTGAGGCTTAAACACACAACACGGAGTTCCCTTGCCTCCCCCCGGTGCCTAAGCAGAATATATCCTGGACCAGAGAGAAGCAACTTGAACTTGGATCTCTTCCTTGTCATGCTAAGGGAGATATACTCTTTGTGAGAGGGCTTGTGAATCTTAACTGACATTGGAAGTGTCTGGTGGGCTTGTTCAAACCCAGATGCCTGGGCCCACCCCATAAACTGACTTAGTAAGTTTGAGAAGGGCCTAAGAACAGCCTTATCTTCTTGGTCACCTTTGCATTGGAAGCCTGGGGGTTTGTGGAGAAGCCTGGGTCCTACACTGTGTGGGGATGTCACACTTGTTACATTGCCCATGAATGGGGCTTCTACCTTTAACTGTCTAATGAATACTAGCGGGGTCCATTAGAGTGAACTTCCCTAGGAGCCAGGTGGGAGTAGGAGCCAAGAGATGGTCCATTCTAACCCTGAACCATCCCAGCAGGTGTTAAGACATTTTGAGGTTGTTCTGTCTATTTGGGGACCACCTGGGAATTTTATTTCCTTTAGGGCAGACTGTCTTCTACTTGCAGCCCTCCAAGGCTCCCATCTCACTCAGGGACAAGGCCAAAATCCCTAAAATGAGCCCTCCTTGTAGCTCTTACCCCTACCTCCCTCATTCCCTTTCCCATCATGCTCCACCTTGCCCACTCTGTTCCAGACACAGTGGCCCTCTGCTGATCCTTGGACATGCCAGGCACACTCTCAGCTCAGTACGTTTGCATTGGTTATTCTCTCTGCCCTAAATGCCCATCCTGGGTAGCTGCCTTGCCCTGCTCCTGACTCAAAAGCTAACTCTTTTGGGAAACTTTCCCTGGCCACATGGTGTCTAATTTCAACCCCTGGCCCATGATCCCTAGGCTTTTCCCCTGCAATATAGGTATATTTTTCACCATCTGACCCACTGTAAATTTTAATGAATTATCTGTCTGTCTTTCCCACTCGAATATAAGCTCCATGAGGCACAAATTTTGATCTGTTCTATTCATTGCTGCACTCCCAGTCCCCAGAAGAGTTTGGGCCCATGGTAGGCACTCAATAACACTTGCTGGCTGAATGAAGTGTTAGACTGAGGAGCATGCCACTCCTCTTTCAATAGATGGCACCTCCCCTGCCAGTGGACAGCACAAGAGTCTCCCCTTCCCCCTGCTTTTCTCAGGGGCAGAAGGACAGGGATAGAGGTCTTCAGGAAGGGAGGACGAGTCTGGTCTAGCTTTACAGATCACCTGTGAGAGGCTGAAGGTGCAAATAGACAGCTGCTACTTCCTTGCATCTGTGTCACATGTGCAGCCTTTCTGAAAATAGGAGGGAACGCTCTTTCCCGCCTCCTTGGGTGGGGCACCAAGTCTTCCTAGGAACAGGATTCAAATCTGAACCCCTGGCATGTTTCTGTTTGGATTTGGTCCTAGCAGTGATGACTTTTTTTTTTTCCCTCAGGAACTGTCTTCATGGGGTAGCGCAAAGCCTGGGAACAGTGAGGGCATTAGGACCAGGAACGAGGCGAGCGCCTGGCTGGGCTGTGTCTGGCAGAGGGCTCTCGGCTGAGCGTGGAGCTGAGTTGAGAGGAAATCAAGCACTGCCTGCCGCTTCTCATCTGTTGATCTGACCTGACTTGAAACATCCAAAGGACCAAGGCTGTCAGCTGCGCTGGACTGAAGACCCACCTGCTCCCCCCAGACATCGCATAGCAACCTGAACACTTGCAAGGGGGGAAACAAAACATATGGGACTAAACACCTGAGCAGAAAGGAATAATTGTGGGTTTTTTTTTTTTCCCCAAGGAGAAAAAGAGGATAAAAAGGGGGCAATCAATTTAATTTGAAGCCCCTGTGAATGGGCTGTCAGAAGACAAAGAAATCCACTCAGAGAGGACCTGGGGTGGGTCTTGGGTCCTGAGACTTTCTGATTGTAAGTGGAGGCTGGCCTTATTATGCACGCTGTTGGCAAATGTCAGATGGGATAAAAGGAGCAGGTGAAGTGACCCTCACAAAACTTTTAGGCGCAGCCAGGAGCCCAGGTTCGGCTGCAGGCTTGAAGGAACCTGGAGCAGGAGAAGAAAGAGAACTTGAACATGACCTGTTGCATTTGGCAAGTTCCAACAACATGCTCCTAAGGAAGAGATGCAGGCATGGACCATGCAGACTGCAGTTCCTGCTGCTCTTGCTGATGCTGGGAGGCGCGCTGCTGATGGTGGCCCTGCTGCCCGCGTCCCCGCACGCCCTGCCCCCGGCCGCCGCAGCCCGGGCCCCCCAGCACAGCCCTGACGCCGGGTACCGCCTGGACTTCGGGGAACCCCAGGAATGGGTGCTGGAGTCCGAGGATGAGGACCAAGACTACGGTCCTTTGGAGGGCCTGCCGCCTCTTCTCTCGCTGCAGGAGGACCAGCTCCTAGTGGCCGTAGCCTCACCCAGGGCCAGGAGGAACCAGAGCCAGGGCAGGAGAGGTGGCAGCTACAGGTTCATCAAGCAGTCGAGCAGGAAGCTGGACCAGGAGGCCCCGGAGAAAGACTGGGGGGCAGAGGAGGAGGACGAAGTGTCTGAAGAAGATGAGCAGACCACGCTCCGCCTGGAGGAGGCGCTCAGCGCCCGCATCCCCCTGCAGAGGGCGCTGCCCGAGGTACGGCATCCGCTGTAAGTAAGGCCCCTGCTTTCCCTTCCCCGGCACCGGGGTGCTGGCAGCAAAGGTGGGTGCATGCTTTCTGCACTCTGCCTGCACTGCCCCTAGGGCAGCGCTCCTCAAGGTGTGGCCGCCGGACGAACAGCAAGCAGCATGCGTCACCTGGAACCTATCAAAACGTAGAGTCTCAGACGCTCCCCAGACCCACTGGGTCAGAACCCTGGGTGGGGTCCCCTGATCCTTATCTAACGAGCCCTCCAGGCCAGAAGCACCGTCCTAGAGAACACAAAGGGAGCAGCTCTTACTTGTTCCTTCGCTTCCCATCCTGGATGATCAGGTCAAACAGCTTTATCTACTTAACCCAGAGGGGACCTGGGAGCAGATGTTCCCTCTGCCTCTTCCAATTCTAATACTGCGACTCCACGGGTATTTTGATATTATGATTGTTGTTAGTGTTTGCTTTTATTGTGGGTCGAATCACAATTACAGCTAACATTTATGTGGCTCTTGCCACCTGCCTGGCTTTAATCTAACTCTATTAAACGAGTGCTAATATTACCATTATGCCTGTTTTATAGGTATGAAAATAAGGCACAGAGAGGCCAAGTGACTTCACAGTCACACAGCTTGCAGGTGCCAAAGCAGGGATTTGAATGTAGGCAGAAGCTCCTGTCTACCTGCATCGCCACTCTATGCTGCCCTCCTTAGTTCATGAAAGGGAAAGTCCAGTGCCCAGGGGCAGGAATACCATGCAGTCTGACCTGGCAGGGTGACCCCACCCCCAGGAGCAAGCTGGGAAGACATGCCAGCTGTGCCCAGGGAGATGGTTGGCTGGTCCTGTGCACACCTGCCTCCAACGCCCCCACCCTTCCCATCATCACCATGGCTGGCTGCAGAGAAGGGAGCCTGGTTAGCAGCATCCAGGAGCAATGCACTGGTTAGTTTGGGTGATCTAGGTCCCTTTCCTATAAATCGCATCTCTTTCCAGAGCCCAGAGAGTTTCCTGGGAAGCACGTGCACACTCTCATCCTCTGGATGAGAGGGTCCATGTAGAGCAGCAGGTGGGAGCAGAACCATGTACTCCTCAGATCCCCGTGGTGTCTCACTCAGCCTGGCTACTTGACCACTCACTCTCAGGGTCATGCAAAAGCAGGACAGCACATGGGAGGGACGCCTTCTGACATTGTGTGCCTGGGTGCCTGTCCCCTCCCTCTCATCTCAACCCTGCAGTTCTGACTTCAAGCCTTGGCTTTAAAAGCTCTTTTCAGGAAACTTTCAGCCCCAGCCAACCCCACCCCCTTGCAGTTTTGTGCTCTCTGGAGTTTTAACTCATAACACTCATTGCAATGAAGTTAAATGGTCATTGGCATGTTGGTTTGTTCAACGCCTGCGTCCCCTGCCATGCAGTGAGCTCATAGGTTCCAGCACACAGTAAAGAAATGATTGCTACATGAGGGAACATGGAGTTTTCAAATTATTTTCATAATTTTTTCCCTGGCTTAGAGTAAGGATGCGTATCCTCAAACTAGAGATCTCTGGTTACAAAAGGGTGTGTGTGTGTTTGCATATGTATGACCATGTTGCATTGCGAAAGTATGCTGTGCACATGCATATCTGTGGGTGCATTGTGTATGTGTTTGTATGAGTGTTGTATGTGCATTGCGTTGTGTGCATATTGAATGGGTGTTGTACATATGGGATGCATATAGTACATGTGAGTAGCACATTATAGGATGCCTGTATATGTTGTGTCTGTGGTGTGATGTGCATAGGTATTAGTTGTATATTGTCAAGTGTATGTTTATATTGGATGTGTTAATGTTCATATGTGTTGATGTGCATTGCAATGTGTATGGTACATGTATATATTATGTGCTGTGTATGTGGTGTGACATACACATGTATCACAAACATGTTTGCATGCATGTTTGTGATATGATGTTTGTTTTGCATATATTTTTGTGGTATATGTATGCATGTATATTGTGCCATGACCATGTAACAAGTTTCTGGTGTGCTCCTGTGTGTAATGTGCTCATGTGTGTATGCATCTGCTGCATGTGTGTGTGTTATAAATGTATTGTGTGAATGATGCATGTGTACATATGCAAATTTGCTGTGTGTTACACATGTGATGTGAAGTGTGTGGATGTGTTGTGTGTGTGTGGCACAAGTGAGGGCAAATTTTGTAGCATGTGTATGTGTATAAGTGTGCTATGTGTGCCATGATGGGGGTGTGAAGTACATGGGTGTGTGTTGTGCATGTGTGTGATGTGATCATGGGTACATTTTGTGTTGTGTGTGATGTGTACATACATACAAGCCAGGGTAACCAGTCCATTTCATTTTGCCTGGGACTTGCTTGATTTTAGCACTGAGAGCCCCTGCAGGTCCCAGGCAAACCCAGAGAGTTGGCCTCACCCCAGGCTTTCCAGGGTTCTTACAGGACCGCCCCCAACTCCGTCTGGAGGTATGAGATGCCCTCTGCTGGTTTCAGCTGGTCCACGCAGCCTGTGCTGCCCAAGCCTTGGGCCGAGGCTCCCCTCTCCAGCCTGCGCTTCAGACTGGAGCCTCCTCTTCCCAGCCCCTGTCTGGGATACGTAGGGATTCTCTGTAAAGTGGGACTGTGACACCGACCCCCACACACCCCCTCTCTACAGAGTGGCAGGACTCTCCTCCTGCCACCACTGTAAAACCAGTGTGCCACCACTGTAGAGCCCCTACAAGATGAGTGGTGTATTCAGCACCAGCTGTTCTCAGGTTCTGCACCACCGCCTTCCCACCAGAACCAGGGCACTGAACGCCGGCAGCTCTGCCTCCTGCCGCAGTGAGCGCGCAGGGGCGCAGGAAGACTTACTAATAGTGCGAGATCAAAACAGAAAAACATCGGTGTAAAAGATCAATGGCAGAATATGGAAAGGGTGGTGTTTATTTGCTTTCTCTTCATGACATACTTATAAGGTAGATCATATCATCTCCGTTTTATGAATGAGAACTCTGAGGCACAGAAAGGTGGAGGCACTGGGGCCAGGTTAGTTGACCAGGTGTGTCTGACACCAAGGGGTATGCTCTTCACTCCATGCTGTTTTCTGGGCAAGTGATAGAAGCTGGAAGCATTTCTAATTTTTCCATCTATCAAGTGGGGAGCACTCATGCTGGCTGACCCACAGGGAGACACGGAAGAGGATGTTTATCACAGCATCCACGGCAGCACTGCGAGTTGGAGCCACCTGGGTGTTTTGTCCCAAGGTTCAATGAGACACGCTGGGATGGCTGTGCTGTGGGGAAGGCGGGGTCCCAGGGTCAGGAGTAGGCAGTGAGTGAATACGTAGAAGAAATCATGGGAAGGACCCATGATGAAGCCAGGAGATGAGCACTAAGCTGAACTCTGTCCTTCAACGCTGCTGTCAAAAGGTGTGGGCGGAAAGGGCAGGAGGAGCAAGCCTGGCCCAACACCCTCTTGGTGTTGACAGCTCTCAACACCCTTCCAGGCTTAGGTCTCCTTTGATCATCCCCGCATCCAGCATAGGGCAATTGATGTCCAGGATCAAAGAGGCGCCCCACTGAGAAAGTGCTTTGTAATCTCTCCTCCAGGCAGTGGCTCTCAGACTTGAGCTAGAGCAGCACTACACCTAGGGACTTTGTTGAAATACAGATTCCTGGGCTCTGCCCCTACAGTTTTCTGGCTCAGGAGGTCTAGGGTGGGGTCTGAGAATTTGATTTCTATGATTTGCTGCTGCTGCTGCTGCTTTTCTAGGACTCTCTTTATGCCAAACAGGTGGGACAGAGCCGTGCTCCTTGAATTGTAACATGCATGCATCTTGTTAAAATACAGAATCTAATTTAATAGGCCAGGGGTATGGCCTAAAATGCTAGCTCCCAGGTAGGACCAGCCCTGTTGGTCCACAGACCATGCTTTTGGGCCATAAATGGCTACTTCAGTGGTTCCCAAAACTACATGTGCGTTAGATTACCAAACATTGCTTGTTTAAAATGTCCATTTTTCAGACCCTATCACTAGAGACTTTCTATAGTTTCAAGTTGGAGCCCAGGGATCAGAATTTTTAAAAGCTGGTGCAGGCTAGTTTGGGGAACTTGAATGGAGAAGTAGTAGAGTTCTGGAAAGTTCTATGGAGGAAGTAGGACCGGGATTAGAATAATAGAGCAGAGAGACCTAGAGGAGGATAATCTCCATCGTAACTGGGGGGTTTGTACTTAAACATGTTGGTTCAGCTGTAGCTGGCTGTGTGCTACCTGCTTACATCAACTCATAACTCACGTTATTCGTTGGGCCTAGGTTACCCTGGTTTATATACTTACAACTGTGACTAAAGCAAAGTCACATGGAACAATAGATTGAGGTTGAATCCTGGCACCACCTCTTACTGTATGACCTTATATAATCGTCCACCCTCTGAGCCCCAGTTTCCTCAACTGGAAAAGGGAGGTACACCCTTGCATCAGGCTAGATATAGCCCAAATGAGACAAAATGTTGATGATTTTTTCACCCAGTATTCAAGTCCAAACGGAGATCCTTATCATGTTTTTGGTTGGGTATAGGACCATAGGAGTGAGTTCGAAAGACGGACAAAAGTTGGAGCAGGCAGCTTTGGACATCATTGTCCCTTCTCTGATCAACTGATTATTTTTCTGTCCCTGAGGGCTGCAAAATAATCACAAACTTGGGAGCACGTTGGAATTATCTGGAAGGTTTTACACATACCCAGGTTCTCTTTCCAGGGAGCCAGGCCAAGGATGCCCAGAGTCCCTTCAGAAAAAGGCTATGAGGCTTCAGAAGGCCCCACAAAGAAGGGGACTGCATGCCCCTTACTGATTTGTATCCACTGTGGGGAATGACAGGCTGGCAGAATCAGCCTTGAGTATAGGCTCCAGCCCTTCCCACCCTGCTGTCTCATCCATAAGCTCCTTCATCTGAGGGATCATCTCCAGCCCTTCTGCCCCCAACCTGGCTTGGAAATGAACGTTTGCAGGATGAGCCCCATCGATTATAGACAACGTGGCCTGAACATTTTCTCAGAATGTAGGCGAAGGGCTGTATGGTATTACTCTCCTGTTTGTATGGACAACCAGCCTGTATGTTCCTTGAGAGCAAGAATGGTGTCTTCTTTCATTCACTGAACAAATATTTATTTCCCCATTATTCAAGGTCAGAAGGAGAGCAAGACCCAGCCCCAACCCCAGGAGCTTGTGGAACTCTGGGGAATGCAGACAGGCAGCAAGGCCATTATATGGGTGGACTCAGAACTGAGATATGGAAGCCCCTTGAGGGAGGGCTCTACCGATTTGGTAGGAGCTGGTGGCCAGTAACCCTAAAATAGTTTTAGAAAGCCCGGCAGGAACCTTTCTACTCTAGCCCAGCAATAGGAAAGTGGGGGAGTGTTTGTGCCCCCGCCATCTGGTGCAAGGCTGTGACTCTCTTCGAATCATCATCCAAGTGCATTTTCTGAGCCCACAGGGGATCCTGGGGCTGCATGGAGAGAGGGCACAGTCTGTGTGTGAACACAGACCCGGACTCCTGTGATCGCAGAGTGACGACAGGAAGCTAACACTTCCTGAACAGCGCCCTTGGGCCAGGATGATCCCTTTTAACCCAGGCAGCAGGCCTGGGCTGCAGAAGGGCATCAGAACCCTTGTGTTGGCTAATTAGGGGGTGGAAATAGCAGAGCCAGGATTCAAAGCCAGGTTGATTCTCTTCCAAAGCCCTGGATCCTTCCTCCCTACTGCTGCCACTCCGAAGATGGACAAATAAGGTCAGATGGGGCTTTTGGGCAAGTGGCGGGGGTGTGTGTGTATAAACTGAGATAGTAAAAGAGGCACCGGATAGCTGATGGAAGGACAAAGAAAGTAGCTAGTCCCATTCTTTAACAATGAAAACATGCGTTTCCCCAGGGGTCCTCTCCAGGAGTACGTGGTCCCACATGGGCACTGCTTGGCAGTACCATGTCCCTGTACTGCCTCAGGGATCCCCTCAGCAGAGCTGTGCCCCAGCCCAAATAGAGTAGAAGGACCGTGAACCCCCACCGGACAGGAACAACCTGAGGCCTGGAGAGGTGGTGCCCTGCGCAAGGCCCCTACCTACCTTAATCCCCTAGAGGATTTGAACATACATGATAAAATTCGGAATTGCTATTAATACGATGCTTAGTCAAGATAAGGGGAAATGTACTTTAGAACACCTTTCATTCGGTTCCTGGTACCTGGCAAGCCCCTTCCCATCTCCAGACCTTAGCAGAGGTGTCCTGGCAGTGACACCTGCCAGGAACACAGTTACCCACCCTCATGCCATCCCTCTCCCGCATCTGCCCACCTTCAGTCCTCAGCTTTCACCTCAGGCCCCACTTCCTGGGTGTCTCCTTGGAGCCCTTAACTGCGTTGTTGTATAATTATTTGGTTATATGTTTAATGGGATATAAACTCCAAGACAGCAGAGACGATGTTAGTCTGGCTTT
Organism: Noctilio leporinus; assembly: GCA_004026585.1. Lineage (NCBI taxonomy): Eukaryota > Metazoa > Chordata > Mammalia > Chiroptera > Noctilionidae > Noctilio > Noctilio leporinus. The sequence continues at coordinate 261,463 of PVIW01000836.1, forward strand.
CCCCAGAGCAGACCCTGAGACAAGCATTTGTTGTTCAGGTGACACCGGGGAGCCCTGGGAGGGGCCCAGGAACAGGAAGCAGCCAGCGAAGGTGTGTTTGCAAGGCCGTTACTGTGGGTGGCTAGGTGTGGGAGCCTGACAGTGTACTACACGCCCCCTCTTAAGGTCAAGGTTGCCGAATATTAATAGGCCAACTCTGTTTTAGGCACTGGATGGAGGCAGCTCACAAGGGTGGGTAGGAGGTTAATTCCCTCCTGCTGGTGGTGGGGAGAGCACCTTCAGCCTTCAGAAAAAGCCCTCAGGCAGTTGGAAGTCAGGCTGTCCCTTTGATTATGATATGTCCCTAGTGGGTATGGGCAGGGAGGGGCACGGGGATTGTGCTTCAAAGATCTTCTGTCCTTAATTCATCTTTCAGTCTTCACAGGTACTAGGTTATCAGTGATTAGTTGTTAAATGACTGGGTGGAAAGATGGGAGGTCAAATGAAAGAGAATGCTAGAAAAAAGATAGGCAATGCATAGAACTCTCTCAATGACTAAATATCTTATTTTCTTATTCTGAGCTTCCTGGCAGCCAAATTGAAAAAGGAAATGGTTCTTAATGCTCACTGGGAGGTCCTCAGAGAGGGAGAAGCTTTTCCTGGGACTTGTACCTATCTGAGAGGAATTTCCCACCAAAGCTTCGTAGCAGGGATAGTGATGGAGAAGACAGCACCTTCCACAGCTTTGCCCTCAAATGCAAAACAGATTTTGTAAAATTGGTGCTCATGCTGTCTGCTGAAGAAAGCTGAGAGCATGATGCTAGTAAGTATGATGAGACATAAGCAAACTTCTTAGGCAGCCAAAGCAGTGGGATCTAACTAAGTTGCTTTTTGTGGGTCTTAATCAGCCCAGACAGTCCAGAACCTATGAAGAAACCAATGAAGTGCATGTTCTTCAAGTAACCCTCCATTATTTCACTTTGATCTGGACATGGAACCCATGACTAAATCCAGGACAATCTCTTAGTTCACGATGGCAATGAAGGGACTGGTTAAGAGCACTGGTTTGGAGTCAGACTGACCCTCAGCTATTTGCTGTGTAACTTTGGGTAAATCAAAATCATGAAGCTCTCTGGGCTCTAATTTCCTTGTCTTGAATTAGCTTAACAATAACCCACAACCTTCGGACCAACTTAGTTTCCTTATCTTTTAAATTGGGAATGTTATCCATTACTATTATTTTTAAAAGATTTTATTCATTATTTTTAGAGAGAAGGGTAGGGAAGGAGGGGGAAAGAGAGAGAAGCATCAATGTATGGTTACCTTGCACCTGCCTCCAGCTATGGACCTGGCTGGAGACCTGGCTTGCAACCTGGTTACATGCCCTGACTGGGAATTGAACCAACAACTTTTGGGTCCACAGGTCGGCACCTATCCACTGAGCTATACCAGCCAAGGTTTGTTATCCATTATTTAGTGCTGCATAACACACCATCTCAAAAGTTAAGGACTTAAAAATAGATAAATTGGACTTCATAAAAATCAAAAATGTTTTGTGCTCCAAGAAAGAAAAAGGATGATCCAGGAATGTGAGAAAAAAAATTGCAAGTCATATATCTGATGAGAAATTGATATCCAGAATACAGAAAGAACCCTTACAGCCCAACAATAGAAAGACACTGAATTTATAAATAAACAAAGGATTTAAATAGACATTTCTCCAAAAATATATAGAATGGTCAAAAAGCACATGAAAAGATGCTCAAATCATTAGCCAATAGGGAACTGCAAATCAAAACCACAATGGTATAACATTTTATCCCCCCTATAATGGTTAAAATAAAAAAGACAATAAGAGCTGACAAGGATGTGAAGAAGTTGAAACCTTAACATGTTGTTGATAAGAATGTAAAATGGTTCAGCTGCTCTGGAAAACAGCTTGGCAGCTCCTTAAAATGTAAAACATGGCGTTACCATATTACCCAGCAATTCCACTCCTAGGTATGTACTCAAGAGAATTGAAAACATATGTCCACACAATAGTAACGATAGTCAAACATGGAAACACTCATGTGCCATCAACTGATAAGTGGATAAATAAAACGTAGTGTTTTTAAACAATGGAATATTATTTGGCACTAAAGGGGAGTGAAGTACTGACACACGGCATAGCATGGTGAACCTAGAAAATATTATGCCAAGTGAAAGAAGCCAGACTCGAAAGACCACATATTGTATGATTCTATTTATATGAATTGTCCAGAGTAGGAAAATCTATAAAGACAAAAAGTAGATTAGTGGTTATCAGGGGGCTGGGGTATGACTGCTAATGCATAGTGGGTTTCTTTGGGGGGGGTGGGTAAAAATGTTTTGAAATTAAATAGTGGCTATGAGTACACAGCTTTGTGAACATACTAAAAACTACTGACCTGTACACTTTTAGTAGGGTAAATTTTATGGTATGTGAATTATACCTCAATAAAGTTATTAAAAATAGTGGCTTAAAAATAACCATTTATTTGATCATGTTTCTATCATTGGAGCTGGGTTCAGCTGGGAAGTTCTGCCTCTCTCTCCTGAGGTCCTCCTGCTGCCATCTGGGATTCCGTGATTCAAGATCATGTCTGGCGGCTGGAGCTGACCCTCTGCTGAGCCGTTTCACCTTCCCTCCAAGTGGCCTCTTATCTTTCTTTAAGCTAGACAGGCTTCCTTGCATGACATCTCATCGGCAGCATGTAGAAGCTGCAAGGCCTCTTGAGGCCTAATCTGGGGTGTCCCAGACTGTCACTTCCAGTATGTTCTATTGGTTAAAGACCATCCAGGTTCAGAAGATGGAGAAGTAGACTCCACTGTTTGATGAGAAATGTGATAAAGTCACATTGCAAAGGAGCATGCATACAAACAAGGTAGACAGAATTATTGGGGCCATCTTTACATGCATGAAAATAGCTATTCAAAGGGCAGTTGGTGGATTAAATGTGATACTGCATGTGAAGTATTCAACCCAGCACCTGATATACAGCAACACACGTTAAGTGGTGTTCAGTCTGTTATTCAGGTTGATTGCCCTATACTACCATGTTCCCACTCCGAAGGGCACCATGTTACCCATTGGAGTTGGGCAACGCAACAGCCCCAGTGATGGTGATAAGGGTTAAATGAGACAGCATATGGGAAAATTCTACAAATTATTCCAAGACCATCTGGCTCGTTCTCTACCACCAGAAGCCAGCCAGCTCAGAGCACTGACCTGAATAACAGTAACAGTTTCCATTGACTAAAAGTTGCCATGGACAAAGTACACTGTGCTTCTCTTTGCTTATATAATCTTTACATAGCCATCTAAAGTAACTGCTTGTTATCCTCATTTTATAGATGAAGAAATCCAGGCCTAGAGAGGTATCCAGGCACATGGGAAGCTTGCAAGAAATAATAACAATAATTAGCTTTTATTGAGTGCTTACTATGAACAACAAACTGGGCTAAGTGCTTCATGTATATTAACTCATTTGATCCTTCCAGCCACCCCATTTTATAGATGAGAAATCTGAGGTTAAGTAAGTGTGTGCTTAAAAAGGACTTACTGGAACCAAAAGGATTGTGAAAAATAAAAATTGGTTGCTATAGGTGCCAGTGGGTCTGTGGGTCTGGAAATGAGTGAAAGGAAGGGTGGTGATTAGAGCTCACGTTGCTTGTACAAGTCACATAAGAACAGATTCAGGATCCAGACACTTGGCTTATAGCCTCTTCCTGAGGTGCTCTAAGCTGATGCAGATTTGGGGCAAGGTGGATGGAGATGCAGTTTGGCTGCTCTCAGGGTATCCCTCTGCACTACTAGCTGGGCCTGCGGGCATAGAGAGGGCTCATCCCTTTGCTGATCCCCACAAACGTCAGTGTTTTCCACAGGCTGACAAAGCCCACCCCTGGGATGATGACCATGGACCCCCATAAGTGCATGCGTGTACTTGGTACCCCTTCTTTCTACCAGTGTCTTGGGGCTATACAGCAGGCCACCTCATTCAGGTGGTTGTACCCACCAGAAGCAATTAAGTCCTGACTCCCCTGAGGCACAAGGCCTTACCAGTGTTTATAACAATTAGCACCACACCCCGGAGCCATGCTGAGGGTACCCGGCCTTCTCACAGACCATGGGATTCATGAAGAACCCCTGCTTATCCTCACCTCAAATGCCAGATTATTTCTACAACTATTTTCAGCTCTTGCCATCTGGCCATTTTGTAGGTGTCCAAAGAGAAGCCCAAAGCTGTCTGTTTAAGTCCTGAAGGTTGTAGGAGATTCTCCCATGGAACAGGTAAAAATCTTTCTGGGCTGATGTCAGGACACCCTCTCCCCAGCTCGGGGAGGCATTTTCTTTAGCTTTGGAATAACTTTCAAAAATCCATTTGGCCTTTCCAAATCCTCAGCAACCTATTAAGGTTATTCCAGTCACACACCTTGCCCATGCGTCTGTTAGCCATCTTCTCCCACGGCAAAGAGAGAGCACAATTCTTTCTAACCATAAAACCCAGAAAATTTGGGAGCAAGACAGCTGGGGAGGAAGGAATTCTCGTGAAATTCTCTTTAACACTCCTGCGGCCCAGGTTTTCCCTTTTCCCTTCCCCCTCTCCTACCTGGGTCAAGAACACAGAATTCCAAGGCTAGAAGAGCCTTAGAGCTTCATCTTACAATAGTAACACATCTTCCAATAGCAGCAGAAAATACCTACGCAGTGTTGACACTGTCAGCTCTGCTCCATGTGCTTTCACGAAGACCATACCATCATCATCACAGCAGCCCTATGAGATGGATGCAGTTACTGCCACCCTGAGGAAACCAAGGCACCAAGAAGCTTAGTGACTTGCCCAAGTTCATTTACACAGCTAGGAAGTGGTGGAGTTCCAACATCCATGCCCTGAATCATCAGGCTAGACTGTCTCTCTGCAGACACTATCATTCCCTGAGGCCAAAGAGAGGAAGTTGGTCAGGCTAGGATGCTGGCTATTTAGCAAAGCAGGAAACTCTTCTGTATCCTGGCTTTGAGGAATGTGCGAGGAGCGTGTGGTCTTAAAGAGCTAGCGTTTCACTAAGAAGCTCTTTCGTTGATGGAGTCTTTACTATGCATTGTGTTTAGCACTTGTCTCTTACAAAGGCTTTGAAATGGATGCTGTTAGCCTTGTGCAGATGTGGGCAAGCTCACTTCCCAAAGTACTTCAGGAGGCACCTCATGCTGTACTATAGAGTGATTGTTTAAAGATAATGATATTTATAAAGATGATGCACATGCTAATCACATTGTATCTTTTTCCAAGATAGCTATAAAATAGCCACTATTTATTGAGGGACTAAAATTATTCTTAGATTCTCACAACAGGTCCAAAAGTAAACATTATTATTTTTATTTTCAGATGAGGAAATTGAGGCTTATAATTAGTGAGTATATCACCATGGAAATTTAGAAAGCAGCAAAGTGAAGATTCAAATCTAAATATGCCTGATTCCAAAGTCAAGGACATACACACACACAAACACACATGCTTACATACACATACACACATGCACATACACACCACATATTTGTGTTGTTTCTGGACTGGAGAAAAGGGCTAGTCCCTTGGGAAGACATGGCAGCATTCTGCCCTGTAGTGATGAGCTCCAGTCCCTATAAAATTGCACCCACAGGAGCCCTGGCTGGTGTGGCTCAGTGGATAGGTGCCAGCCTGCAAACCGAAAGGTCACTGGTTTGATTCCCAGCCAGGGCACATAACCAGGTTGCAAGCCAGGTCCCCAGCCAGGTCCATAGCTGGAGGCAGGTGAAAGGCAACCATACATGATGCTTCTCTCTCTTTCTTCCTCCCTCCCTGCCCTTCTCTCTGAAAATAATTTTTTTTAAATCTTCATCCCACAGGAATGGCACCCACAGGAATTTCATATGCAAGTCTTTCTGTTCCCAAATTCCTCTCTAGGTCAACCTCCTGGCAATTACCCAAGTAATGCTTTAGGTTTTTTCATGGCCAATGAATTTATTGAGGCAAGATTTCTTTTTATAGCCCCACCAGGCCCCAGCCCTATGATGTTTTTATTTGTCTGTGTCTACAACCACAAAAGAAATGGAGAGGACACTGAGGGTGCTTTGAATTTGTTTGTGAACAGGACTAGAGCAGTCCTGAGGGCAAAGTGGAAATTCTCAAAGTCTGGTGTATTGGGGAGAAAAGCTCCGCCAGGTATGGGGAAGGGGATTTGGGTGGGGGGTAAGGGGCATAAGAGAGGCTGAAGGGGGTAAGAGAAAGACCCAGCATGTGTGGGAGGGCAGGGTTGTGGAGGACTCAGTTATCTTCCACAAATCTTACCTGCAACTGGTTACACTCTGGACATGTTATTTGAACAGCCCTGAGGTCAGACGATAAAAGTCCACATAAAGTTCATTATTTTATTTGTCTTCAGGTTGCTTCTAAGGACACTGTCATACATTTGGGGACTTCTTCCTAAAATCCATAGAAATTTCCTTTTAAAAATTCATGCTAGGTGCAAAACTTTGCGAAATCCAACTAAGATCTGTATCTGAGTTGATAGGGTTGAACCATGTATGTCAAATTCCTGGTTTTGAGCCTTGTGGATGGTTAGGTGGCGCTCGGTGAACATAACACAGGAACTCTCTGCTATTTTTGCAAGATTTTTTGAGTCCTCAACTATTTCAAAATAAGAAGTTATAAAAATTTTTAAAGTACCAAAAAGAGCATCACTTTGCCTGAACAATACAGTATGTCACCTCTCTGATGGTGACCATTCTGTTGCAGCATAAATCTCTCATTTTACTTCGGCAAGCAGGAAGCTCAGAGCCAAATTTAAAATCCATTCTAGAAATACCAAGTCCCTGCAGCCTATATATTCATGTTCTTGCTCCAAATGTTGACTTTCTATACTTCTATATTTTCCTGCTCCTGACCATTCATCCTTATTTATATTTTAGCATTATTTTATTGTACGTACTTCTAGTCCTTTGTGGAGAGGAATAATACATAAGTATATAAACAAATAATGGGCACGGCTAGTTTATGAGAAGGTCATGTGCTTTTTAAAAACATGCTATTTAGGAATTCTGTGTTACTATTACCTTAAAGCATTTACCTAGTACCAATTTCCCCTCCCACAATAGGATTTTGCACTGAGCAGGTTTCCTCACCTACCAGGACTCTACCAGGCAGAAGACACCACTAATGAGCTCATGGGTTGCCACCATCAACAGCATTTCCCTCCAGCCGGGCCAGTCCGGTTCACTCTGCCTGCTGTTCCATCGTCACAGGTGCCTCTGGATGTTGGAAGTTTGGGGTCCACGAGACAACTGCTATTCAAAAGCGAATACTCCTCTGAGGAGGGATGTGGTGTTAACAGTTCCAACCTAGGGCAGCACCTTGGCGCTGCATTTTAGGAAAGTGCCTTCTGTGAGCAACGGGGAGCCGCACACTGCTCCGTGGATCAGGCTGTTCTCGTAATTAGTGCCACCATGGACTCACTCAACCAAGGACACAATGCAAAGCAAATACGGGCTCCCTGTTCACCAGGAGAAGAGGGAGCCAGCCTCCTGGCCACGCCAGCCCTTCCAGCTAGCTACGAACTAGCAAAGTGGAAAGGGCATGACAGCTTTGAAGGAAAATATGCCACTTATTGGTTATGTGGCCCTGAACCAGTATTGCCTTCAAATGAGCCTCACTTTTCTTGTGATTGGAGCATCCCCAGCCCGGGCCTGGGGAGTGAGTTTGAGGGTGTTGAACTCTCCCTATGGCCTTTCTTCCCCATGGCAACCTGGTTTTCGTCCCTGCAGGTGTCTGCAGCAGCCGCCTGAGGGCATCCTGCCCACGGCTAGCATCATCCTCTGTTTCCACGACGAGGCCTGGTCCACCCTCCTGCGAACGGTGCACAGCATCCTAGACACAGCGCCCCGGGCCTTCCTCAGGGAGATCATCCTCGTGGACGACCTCAGCCAGCAAGGTGGCTGTGGGCTTCCTCCAGGCTCCAGCAGGTGGGAGGGAATCTTGGGGGGGTTCCCATGCAAACACTGGGGTTTGGAACCTGTTTAGGAAAAAGTCCCTAGAAGCAGACGTCCAGATGAGAATTCAGGCGCAAGCAATTCATTACTAAAGAGCTCCTAGGACAACCAGTATGGAAGTGGGGGAGCAGGACAGAAAAGGTGACGCAGGCAAGTCACACAAGAGTCTTGGGAGGGTCACTCCAGCCTGGGTCCCTGGGATCTCCCCCAGGGCCCCAACCTCCAGACAGTCCAATAAACTTCTGCCCAAGACATTCCAGAGTCACAGGAAGTGGCCACTTTGTGAGTGTTCCCCACCTTGTAAACACTGGGAAAAAACACTTGACATGTGTTGGTCATTAAATCATCCTTATTTATTTAACCTAACCACTCACTTCCCAGATGAGGAAACTAGGGCCCAGAGAAGAGAGCTGACCAGCACTGAGTTATGTTCAGTGCAATGGAGTCAGGTCCAGAGCCTAGATCTACAGAATGAGCTTGAATGTTTCCACTAACAGGAAGCTCACCCCTGGGGACCAGCCCATGGCCTGGCTGAATATCTAAAAGAAGATGGAGACAGAGAAACCCCCTGCCCAACTTCTAGGTCACTGGTTCTCCATCTTGAATGTGTATCAGAATCACTTGTCAGGCTTGTTAAGACACTGATTTCTGGGTCCACCTCAAGTTTCTGGAGCTGGTATTGGGCTAAAAAATGTGCCTTTCTAACAAGCTCCCAGGGGAGGCCGATGCTGGTGGTCCATGGACCGCACTTTGAGAACCATTGCTCTAGTCTTTGGCTAGAACCTGGAAACTATATTTCTAGCTCAACTCATTGGTCTCTAGAAGCCCTTCCTGGCTTTGTGGGGAGGTTGGACTGCCCCAACCGAAGCTGAGATTTATGAAGGGAATGAAAGAGGATAGGAGAGAGCAGCCAGGTGCCTCTGTTACTTTTTCCTAAGTTCTATTGTTGGGAATTCAGCCAGCCTGGCCATGGCAGTGGGCCAGACTAGCTGGAGGCCTCAGGAGTGCATGGGGTTACTGAAGTGCATCTGGCTGTATATTAGGCAGGTCCAGTGAGCAGGTCCTGGGCTGGGCTGGGACGGCTGGTGAAGGTGCCTGGGAGAAACTCTCTAAACCCTCAGCTGGAGCAGAGTGGTCTCTGCTGGCCTGTGGGCCCATCCCATCAGCTAATGACTATTATTGTCAGCGTCCCTCGGGAGCCTTCTCTTTTCCTTTTGTGTGTAGAGGCAAAGGAGCTGGGCTTTAGGGAGGTGAGCTACCTCCCTGTGCTTTCCACTTAGCCACACTGGCCATCACATCCATATCCCAGGCCAGAAAACAGTGAAAGAGGCCAGCCAAGTTGAGAAAAATTGAGTAAAACAATAGCTTTTCCAGAATCCTCTTATTTCGTATGTTTCTGCTGGAACTGGATTAAAAGGCTCCTACTAGCACCAAAGACGTCTTGGCAGCTGAGTGCTTTTAGCTGCCCTGAGCAAAAGCAAGTTTCTGTTAGTAAGGTGGATGGGGAGAATGAATGTTGGGGAGGATAGCAATGCTCAGTGCAGTGGAATCACGGCGGGGCTGGTTCTCGGATGTTCAAGGGCAGCAATTTTAACATCTTCATTAGCAGGGGTCCTTCTCTAGGGAATGGACTTGGAGCTAACAGGCTTACCAGAAAAATAATTACAAAGCATTAAATCAGTTGAATGTTGTTTGTTTGTTTGTTTGTTTTTTACCACTGAGAAATGCCACAGACAAATGGTAAAAATGTTGTACTGACCACGACCCTGTTGGTTCCAGGACAGCTCAAGACAGCTCTCAGCGAATATGTGACCAGGCTGGAGGGGGTGAAACTGCTCAGGAGCAGCAAGAGGCTGGGTGCCATCAGGGCCCGGATACTGGGAGCCACCAGGGCCACTGGGGACGTGCTGGTCTTCATGGACTCCCACTGTGAGTGCCACCCGGGCTGGCTGGAGCCCCTGCTCAGCAGAATAGCTGGTGACAGGTAATGCACCCTCTGAGGGCTGGGGAGCCAGAGGTGAGCGTGGGAGAACTAGTCTACAACCTCAGCCACTCCCAGAACATCTATCTTTCATTGAAGAAGATAACCACTAGAGAGAGACACATTCCTTGCAGTTTTTCATATGTTTCAAGCTTTTAAGAAGCACAGGGAAGTAGAGTTGAAAGGGAAGTTGCCAGTCCATTTACCTTGCTTTGTAGACATAGAAACTGAGGCTTAGAGAAGGGCTTCTATTAAGTTGCAAATACCCCTGGGAAGGGACGCAGCTTACCATGGTTATCACTACCTTTGATGGAAAGCCAGCATTTTGAATCAAGATTGTAACATAACCTGGGAAAAAGTCTCTAAACTTTAGCGGATTATTCTCCCCGCAAAACAAAGCATTAGATGCTGCAATTGCTACAGTTCCATAGAGAACCAGCATTCTTTGCTTTTCTGGTTTATCCAATGGGGTCTTTAATTTTCTAACCAAGGCCTGCCCTTGGAATACGACCTTGAGAGAACTGCATTGCACACCCTCAGCCTAACATTTAAAATGTTTGTTTGACCAGTTCTGTGTTCTCTTTCCCCCTATCTTGCTGTCATTCTCTCCCCATTTCCTTAATCCCCTCAAATGCTTCTTCAATATGTCTTGTCAACCACTCCTGTCCATCTGAACACCCCACTCAGGAAAACCCAAACCTGCTGGTGACTAGCTCACCTTGGATCATCTCAGGGATGCCTTGGACTTGGGGAGGCTCACTAGATGGTTGTTTTCAGTGCTGTTTAGCCAGACAGGGCTGATGCCAGAACTAAGCCCAGGACTTTATTCCTGCACTTCTTCCCACAGTCAGGGTCGCCTGTCTCATTGCACCTGGGGAGGAGGTAAAGGTGTTAGCATTTCACCACAAGGCGATGGTTTCAAGCAACATGAAGTAACTTGTTAGTAGCCCAGGATCCCTTTGTCATAAAGAATAATCAGAGCACAAATGAAATCAAGAAGGATTCATGGTGCCCAGTTACATGACATCGATTAAGGCCTATTCCTGGCTAACATCTCAAAGGAACCGGAGACATGTATAAATTTAGCACTAGGAGTAGGATGAGACCACCAGCTTAGATTCTGTTCCCAAACTCAGTGTGACTGTGGATTCTTAAAGTGGAACTGGAAGTTTCCCCCCACCCCCCCATCCCATCTAATTACCATCTTGGTATGACAGACAAGGCTCTCAGAGGAGCCTTTAAGATCACCTGGTCCTATCTCATGCATTCACTATTGAAAAAAATTGAGTTCAAGGAGAGTAAATGGGTCAGAGGAACAGCCACTTGGCAACTGGGCTGTTCTCTGGGCTTATTTATGCATTCGGGAACCCAGGAATTAATATTATTAAGCCCTACGTATGTGTAACCCTAACAGGCTCTTCTCATATACATTTGTCAATGACCCCCTGTGGGATGTCTTAGGCAGATATTTTTGCTTCCAGTTTGAAGAGGGGGATTGGGGTTCCAAGAGGTGAATGGGTGTGAAAGGGTGTGCAGACACTTCTGTAGCCAAGTTAGGTATTCAGACTCTGGTCTACTGCTCTTTTCATCGCATATGAATTTTTTTTTTTTTTAGAATTGGAGAAGTTGATCAGGGAGACACATTTAGTCATCCCCACCCCTGGTTGTGAAACATGTGTTAAAACATTGATTAAAATCAGTCCCTCATGATGCCTGCTTCTTACATTGGCACCATTTCACAGATCTGGAGATTTCTCACTCCAGGCTGAGGGAGAAAGACTTGGCAATACTTCTGTTTCCTCAGCTAAAAATAAAACGGGGCGTCCTGAGAAGGCTTCCAGTTAAGAGGTGGTGAGTCCATGAAATTCTAATTTCCTGGGCTCATCCCCTCCACTCTTACTCCCTGGGTTCATTCTCTCTCTCTCTCTCTTTCACACACACACACACACACACACACACACACACACACCAGCCTCTGGTCCTCGACTGATCCAGGCTTGGCCTCCTGTGCATGTTCCACACGTGCTCTTGGTTTTCTCTGGTCCCTGGGTTCACAGGTGAGGGTCTGAAGGAAAACCTGCCCTGCTCCCATCTGAGTTCTCACCTTTTCCCGCTACACACCGCGATGCTCTGTGAGCTGTGGCCTGGGACAGCATCCCCTTTCCAGGCCTGCTTTTACTCCCCCTGTGACCTTGCTGAGACATTTCCTCACCTCCTGTAGAGCATAATGGTGGGAGCCTTTGGGTGCACCTCCTAATAGCTGCTGCTCTTTGAGAAGACAAGGGGGCCCCAGCTGCCTCAGAGGCTCACGGCAAGAGACATCTGTCATCAGATGAGGACCCATTGACTCCAAAGCAAGGAAAGGGTTTTTAAAGCTTTCATTAAAAACGGTGGAGTGGGAATGGTGAGTAAACAGTGCAATAAGCCATAAATCAACTAGGTTAAAGGCATGGCTTTTTCAAAGCCCTGGTCAGAGAATTCAGGGCCTTGTTGCTAGTCCTGCTTCCCTGCCCCTGCCCACAGAGCAGGTCTGCTGACAGCCCTGTGGCAGCATGGTATGACTCGGTAAAAGGGGTCCCGTCCTCATGACCCTTTACGCCTCTTCCTCAGAAAAATTGTCATAATATCCTTGTTTTGTGAGAACAAGACACTTTCACACGATCTGCCAGAAAATTGAGAAATAAATATGCAAATTGGCAATGTCTAGAATAGTTGAGGCATTCTTTAGGATGGGCAGGGTACGCCCTTCATAACTATGAGTAACAACCCCGGTTTCTCAAGGAGCAGTTGTGTTTCAGGCAGTCTTAGGGTGTAGTGATTGGTAGCTGGTTTCTACATAAAGTAACAAGGGTGAAAATCTAGAGTAGCTGTCATTCTAGCTGCCAACTGCTTTGTGCCGACTGCCAACTCCAGTACCCAAGCCAAAGAATGAGAGTCATGGCCCAAGTGAAACGAAGATTTCCAAAGAGAAAGAAATAGTCCTGAGTGAAGTGCTGAAAGGCAGTGATTCTGGGTCAAGAGGCTGTCCAAGCTGCTTCCCACTTGAAGATGGGTCTGGTCCCCTGTCTTAGAGACGCCTAGTTGTGAAGTCACCTGCTCACTGGGAGAAGCAAGATAGGGCAGGAAACAGACTGTCTCCCACCTCTCTTCCTCTTGGGGAGTTAAATGACAGAAGGTAGTCTGAAAAATCCCATGTGAGTGTGTAAGTGGGCATTTATGTGTGAGTGTGTGTGTGAGTACATGAGTGTGAGTTTGTGTTGAGGAGCAGCAAGGGGCCCAAGATGCCTCCCAGCCCAGCGGAGGGAGCTGCCTTCTGTGGATCTGATGCCCGGGGGACACTCTCCAGCCCCATTCTACTCCGCACCCCACAGCATAACAGAGTCACCGGAGGGCTGGCACCAGTCCTGGGATCACACTTGAGCAGCAAGAGCTCTGAGAAGAGAGAATTCAGAGCACTCTGCTTCTCCCTTCTTGGTAGAAGAAGCTTTTTACAAGCACCAAAAATTTGAATGAACTTCCCAAATGACTTTACGTATCTTAGGCCTGGAGGAACATCCAGAAAAAGAAAGAGGGAGGAAATAAACCAGGGCTTACTTTTTCTGGTGGTACAAGAGTTGGTTGCTAAGGTTGAAATTGCAGTTAGCTTTTGAATATCTGGGCGGTAGTTTATTAGTTGACCTCATATAGACTAAGTGTTTGCATCCCTCCAGCCATTCATACATTGAAAACCTAACCAGAAGGCTAGGGCCCACAGAAAACCAAACACACAGGAAGCTGTGAATAAAGTGTGAGATGACCCAAAATGGTCAAATATCAGAAGACAGGGACATGAAGAGGAAGCTAAGCCAAGATCAGTATGTCACTTAACCAGTCTTTGTTGATAACCCAACTTGCCTCTGTTTGTCTTTGGAAATCCAAACACTTGTCCTCCTGGAGGTTAGAAAGGCTTCACAGAGGACCCACATCTTGTCTACCTGAGAGTTAAGACTCAATTCATAAGCGAGAGAATGGTGGAGTAAGCAGACACCTCTAGCTCCTTCCAAGTCAAACACGATAGCTTTGTTGTTTTGCTTGAAATAAAGTCCAAGAACACTAGACACATCTGTAGCTATTAAACCCACACTAAAAACAGGACTGTTTGGGTTTTTTTAAATCACCATTTCTGAGTCACTGGACTCTTGTTGCTCCCTAGTTCAGCCCTAATTAAGCAGCCTCTGTGGTCCTTGGGAATAAAAACCACAACAGAAAACTTAATTTCCTTCATTGATATTTTATTCTTCATCTCTATCTGAAAATGTACTCAAAGAAGCTCATGATTAATTACCCATGTGTCTGGTTAAAAATAGAAGGAACCTGGCTGGTGTGGCTCAGTGGATTGGCGCTGGCCTATGAACTCAAGGGTCGCTGGTTCAATTCCCAGTCAGGGCACATAACCAGGTCTCCACCCAGGTTGCAGCTGGAGGCAGGTGAAAGGCAACCATACATTGATGTTTCTCACCTTTTCTTCCTCCCTCCCTGCCCTTCTCTCTAAAAATAATGAATAAAATCTTTAATTTTTTAAAAGATTTTATTTCATTATTTCTAGAAAGAGAGGAAGGGAGAGAGGCAGAGAGGGAGAGAGACATCAATGTATGGTTGTCTTTCACCTGCCTCCAGCCACAGATCTGACTGGAGACCTGGCTTGCAACCTGGTTATGTGCCCTGGCTGGGAATTGAACCTGAGACCTTTGGGTTCGCAGGCTGGTGCCCTACCCACTGTGCTACCAGCCAGGGCAAAAGTCTTTAATTTTTTTAAACAGAAGGAAAAGGAGATTTCAGAAAGGAAGAGATGGTATCGGGAATCAGGGGTCATGCCGTTAGTAGTAGTGAGATTTAGCTATGACTGACTCCAAGTTTCCAGCAAAACAGCAAAAACAGAAATTTGATGAATTTTAGAGTTCTCATTTTCTGATACAAACTAATGTACACTTTGTCAGAAAGGCACCACTCAGAGGTCTGGGACAAATTGGTTGTGTAGCTGCCGCAAAGCCATTTCCTTTCCCATCCCATTATGATGACTAAGGTGGCACAAATTTGGTGGGATTCTTCAGTGTTCAACCACATGAATCCCTGGCTCTTGACTCTGAAATTCCACAACAGGCTCTGCCAATAGCCAAATCCATCCCATCTGTTCAGCTCATTCCCCAGTAAGTGGAAACTTGAGAGGGGGCCGTGTGCCCTCTTTTCATTCTTGATCTTGCTTCTCAGTTTTCTGAGTTTAATACGGCATGCCCCCAAACAGTACAGATCAAGGGGGATTAAGTTCCCCTTACCTTGTGAGGAAACCATGCGAAAAGGACAGGAAAAGCACATCAAGATCATTGTTCTAGATATAAACCCCATGGCTCCTCATCCCAGTGTCAGTCACTTAAGGCCACAGATTAAAGCTGGTGATTGAATTCCAGGACCACCCTGGCCCTTTCCACAGGACCTGGGCTTATGCCAGCCCAGGCTGTCCTGAGAGGGGAGGAAGAGAGGTGGAGATGGATGGGAGTGTAAGCACCGCATGGCCGGCATCTCTCCGTATGTCCAGGAACCCCATTTCCTGAGAGTGGTACCTGGCAGCCACCCCTGAGTTTAGGCCTGACCCATCCCACCACACACATTTGAGAAGATTTTAGAAGTTGAGAGAGGCCAGGGAAAAAATGTGATTGAGATATCGGCTAAGTGGAGAGCAGCTCCTGGTACATCTGAGTGACTACCTGTTTATTTAAAAGGTGAAGTCTCTTACCCTGGCTGGTGGCTTAGTGGATAGGCGCTGGCCTGCAAACACAAAGGTCACTGGTTTGATTCCCAGTCAGGGCACATAACCAGGTTGCAAGCCAGGTCTCCAGACAGGTCCTTAGCTGGAGGCAGGTGAAAGGCGACCATACACTGATGTTTCTCTCCCTTTTGTCCTCCCTCCCTGCCCTTCTCTCTAAAAATAATAAAATCTTGAAAAAAAATAGGTGAAGTCTCTGACCTGTACCAATTTTCCACATCGCCTTCTTTAACATCTTATCATAGAGTGTACAAAAAAAAAAAAAAAAAAAAATGCAGTCACCAATAGCATCAGTGAATGAACAAATAAATCTAAACTCAGGACCCTGGCTTGCTGGTACCATGTACTCATACACCAGAGACACTTCTGGAACTTGATAATCCTGATCCCTCAAGCCAAGCAAGTATTATGATATAGGGAGGGACAAGAACCAGACCCTGGAGCAGGGCCCCTGGGCCCTCTGAATTTGTGCTCAATATTTTGTGTACGTGCTTATGAATAGTTTCCTAAGGAGGGGTCCATAGTTTCCCCCTGATTTTCAAAGAGGTCAAAGACCCCCAAAGAGACCAAGAGTCGTAACAGTCCTAGAGCAGGATAGCTGAGGAAAACCTTTGTGGGCGGTAGTTCAACCTCTCCTTTTACAAATGAGGAAACAGACCCAGAGAGGTTCAACAGCTATCTTAAGGTCACACAGCTCATTAGCAGCAGAGATAAGTTAAGGACCCCATCCTCCTAATTCTTAGCACATCAACAGAGGTTTTTAGAGAAAGAAAGGGGCAGTCATGCTCTTTAATGAAATGGGTCCCCAATTTCTTATGGGAAAACGCATTTTCTAAAATACTGCTGTCCAATAGAATAAAACACCAGCCGCATGAAATTTAAATATTTCTAGTTATCATATTGCAAGCTACAAAAACAACCCATGAAATTAATTTTAATATTTTTGATATGAATCCAACATATCCAAAAAATTATCACTTCAACATATAATCAATATAACATTACTGAGTTTTTAAACTTTTTTCATACTGTTTTCGAAGTCCAGTGTGTATTTTACACTTACACCACATCTCAATGTGAACAGATCATATTGTAGGTGCCCAACAGCCACATGTGGCTAGTGGCTGCCACACTGGGCAGTGTGTGTGTCTCTTCCCGCATCAAGTGAATGGTTTGCATTCCTTATTTGAGTCTACAATTCTTTTCCAGGAGCCGGGTGGTGTCTCCAGTCATAGATGTGATTGACTGGAAGACTTTCCAATATTACCCCACCCAGGACCTGCAGCGGGGAGTGTTGGACTGGAAGCTGGATTTGCACTGGGAGGCTTTGCTGGAGAGTGAGAGGAAGACCCTCCTGTCCCCCATCAACCCCATCAGGTGAGACCCCACCATGGAGCCTACTTTTCTTTTGTTCCTCGGGATGGATTTGGCAGCTGGACTGCCTGGGAGCTGATCCTGGCTCCACTCGTTTCCTAGAACCTACTTAATCTGTTCCTCAGTTTCCTCACTGGTAAATTGGGGACAAAAGACTGACTGAGCATGTTCAGGATAAAAGCAAGCTACCCATTCTTATGTTCCCAGAGGAATTCTGCATCAATAATCCATCAGTGATGATTATAAACTTTATCGGGTTGTTAAGACTGAATAAGTTAATATACTTCTTAAGCCCAGCACCTTGAAAACTAAAATTTAAAAATGCACATAAAAAGATTAAATGATTTACCATATAAAAAACATTGTGAGAGTGCCAGACACTCATTAATAAGGGTCATCATTGTCTTATTGTTATATTAATGGAATCCAGCAAAGCTCTTCCAGATCTTCAGTAAAGCCCCCAGTGTGAGACAGGGGCAGACCCTGGGCTGGGGTCTTGACCTAGCTCTGTCTCACCAGGTAATGTTGGAATTCCCCCAGCTTCAGGTCCTTTCTCCATATAAAAGACAGGTGACTGCTAAGGCATCGTAAGTAGCAAAATGAGCAAAACCAAAGTATTTGGTTTTTGCATGACTTCACTAGTTGTTGTTCTAGAGGGTTTCTGGTGCATAACAGACCTAACTCGAAGGCAGTGCCATAAAACAACCACCATTCTATTGAGCTCATGGGGTCTGTGGGCCATGAATTCTGACAGGAAGCATCAGGGTTGGTTGTTTCTGCTCCATAGTGTCTGGGGCCTCAGCAGGACCGCCCTTGACTAGACTGCTCTGGCTGGAAATGACTCAGCGGCTTGGGGCCGGAATCCTCTGCAGCCTGTTTAAATGTCTGACTGTTTATGACGGTCATAGCTGGGACCTCAGCGGGAACTTCGTCACCCATTCTGTTCCCGAAGCCATGGCACTGGGTCCGAAACAGAGTATCCCGAGTGGACCAGATGAAGCAAGCTGTATCTCCCTATTTCCTTTTTTTAAAAATAATTTATTGGGGTGAGATTCCCATAGCATAAAATTAATTTCCTCAAGATGAATAATCAGTGGTGTTTAGTGCATTCATGATATTACACAACCCCCACCTCCCTGTCTCCCTGGAGCTGATTCTGAGCTCCAGGCTTCTGTGGCATGAGCACCCGCAGGGAGGGAGTGCCCCACCTTGGGCTCAAGCTGTCCACATCGGTGTTCACCACATGGCCTGTGGTGGGGGGTTGGCATGCCTGGCCCACCATAGCCTGCACCTGCCACACAGTATCTGCCAAAGTCCCTCATCCTCTCCTGGCCACCATGCTATAGCTGGTTTTGCTCAGCTGACAGTCCTGGGTCCTCCAGAGAGCTGTACCCACCACCTTCTGCCTGGTGCCCCATGGTTCTCATTGGACTCTGTCTCATAAGGCAGAGAGGGTGGTGAGGGGCTCCTGCGCTCTCAGGGCCACCACATGGGAGTCAGGGAAAGTGCCCTCCTCTCTCAGACCCCCAGCAGCAGCAGTGGGTCCTCCCCCTCCAAAAGTTAACCCTGATCTTACAAATATTAGGTGGCCGAGTTGGAAATTGTATCGAGCAATATACAATACTGGCTTTTAGTATGCTGGAATAACTTAGTATTTTTAATAACCTAAAGGTCAGTAGTTTTGTTAATATAACACTACTCTCTTGGTAATTAAAAAAATATGAACTTGGAGTCCGTTACATCTCAAGACATACCCAGAATTTAGCTGCATCAATATTTGTTCTATTAAGAAACTTGTTCCTGAATGATAGGACACACTTATTTAAAAGCCTCCTGGCTATATCTTTTCCTGTTTAAACCCTTCTGAGGAATATAATTGTTAGCTTAATTTCCTTATTCGGAGGTTCTAGTTTCCTGTGTTTAAGCTAGCATTTAAGCATTAAATACATTTAAATAAATCATGTATTTCCCCCCAGGGTAGAGGGTACCGTCCTACTATCACAGGCCCTGGTGGATTTTTCTTAGAATTGGGGTCTTAATCATGAAACAAAAAGAATGGCCATGGCCATGGACAACAGGTGGGATTGACTTTGGGGGGAATGGGTGGGTGGGGAGGGGGACAGAGGGGAGCAAAAAGGGGATGGATGTAATACAACAACAATAAAAAAAAAAAAAAAAAAAAAAAGAATGTGTAAGGTCAAGAGTGAGGGAGGAAAGAGGACAGAGCTGACCTTTGACCAGGCCTGGTGCCACTTGCCTTAGCGCATCTTATTTTCACCCCAACCTTCTTCCCAAAGGTCTCAACAGAGGGTCTCAAGCCAGAGAGTAGGGGATGCTCAGGTGTGACCCTGTGGCCCTTCCTATAGGAGCAGCACCTGAGAATGGGATATAAAAGGCCCAGGCAACCGTAGCTCTCCCTGCTTACCCCCATAAAACACTGCGATTGCTGACATGGTTGTTCTGCCATGAAAAGCACTGAGGTCTATCTGAGCGCAGAGTCAACTCTCTCCCCCACAGGAGCCCCGCAAGCCTCCCTGGTGGGCTCCGGGTTCTGAGCTGCAGTCTCTCCCATCTCTCTGCAGGAGTCCCGTGGTGCCTGGTGGGGTCGTGGCCATAGATAGGCATTACTTCCAGAACACCGGAGCATATGACCCTCTCCTGTCACTGCGGGGTGGTGAAAACCTCGAACTGTCCCTCAAGGTATGTCGTGGACCAAGGGAAGACCCAGATGGGCTCTCTGTAGCCATGTGTGTGGTCGCAGCTTGGAGGCAGCCATTAGAAATGCCCCCTGGAACCATGGACATGGACAACAGGTGGGATTGACTTTGGGGGGAATGGGTGGGTTGGGAGGGGGACAGAGGGGAGCAAAAAGGGGATGGGTGTAATACAACAACAATAAAATTTTTAAAAAATACAAAAAAAAAAAAAAGAAAAAGAAAAAGAAATGTCCCCTGGTCAGTGATAAGGCTCTGGGAAAGTTATAAAGTTGTTAAATGAGGTACATTGAACGCCCCTTGTCTTCCCCTTCCCTGTCCTTTTCTGTCCTACCTTGACTTTGCCTCTGGCCTGTCTTATGATTTTGATGATCGAACCTGCCCACAGGAAAGGAAGGGCCTATTATCAACCATACCTTAGTGCAGACACTCCCCTACATTCTCTATTCACAGTATCCTTAGCATCTCAGTAGTTTTTCATAGCACCCATAGACCAAAGCAAATCCCAAGCATTTAATATGCTGAGTTGTTGGTTCCGTACAACCTAATAAGTATCTGTTCTAACAACTTAGCACCTGCTGAGCACGGCACACTTTTCAAACCCTGGGATCAGACTGGACACCGCTGTTCTCATTTCTGGTTCCACGAGGATGTTCACACAGTATTTGCTTTTTCATCAAGGCAACCTCTGAAAACCCGAACCAGTAAAGATAGACTCCATCAAAACTCTATCAGTCCTGGCTGGTGGCTCAGTGGAATAAGGCAACGGCCTATGAACCCAGAGGTGGATCCCCAGACAGGGCACATAACCAGGTTGCAAGCCAGGTCTCCAGCCAGGTCCGTGGCTGGAGGCAGGTGAAAAGCAACCACACGTTGATGTCTCTCTCCCTCTCTGCTTCTCTCCCTTCCCCTTTCTCTCAAAAATAATAAGTAGAATCTTAAAAAATGAAATCCATCAAAAGTCCCTGGCTGGTGTGGCTCAATGGATTACGTGCCAGCCTGTGAACTCAAGGGTCAAGTTTCGATTCCCAGTAAGGAAACATACTGGGGTTGCAGGCCAGCTCTCCAGCCAGGTCCCCAGCTGGAGGCATTCAAAAGGCAACCGTACATTGATGTTTCTTTCCCTTTCTTTTTCTCCCTTTCTTCCTCCCTGCCTCCCCTTCTCTCTAAAGATAATGAAAAAAAAATTCATCAAAAGTGTTGAAACCACGAATTTAGGAATTTACCTCATGCTTGTAGTTTGCAGGACATCCAACAGGTGTCACTATGTTTCTCTCGAACAACTCAACTCTCCACATGGCCCTTGGAGTTGGATGGGGCGACCTGAGTAGGGTACCTTGGCACGCAGTCTGGGAACCCCAGCGTTGGTGTGTTTAACTCCCTACACTGCCTCTGCTAGGAAGGTTTTCCTTTCCACCTTCCTCCCCAAGTGTTCAATGAAAGGCTTCCTGTCAAATGAATTGTAGGTGTTCAGGACAAGGTGTGCGAGTCAGTGGAAAGGCGGAGACTGCTTAAGGAAGCTTGCTTTGATCTCCATACAAATAGTTGTTGGTACCTGTGCAGCAGGAGACTTCATGAGCTTTTAGAAATTACCACTCAGGACACCCTTTCCCTGAGGAAGCAGCCTTTGGAGAATAGGGAGCTAACCCACAAGACCAATCTCCATGACGTGCAGGTGTTTCGAGAGGGAGCGGTTGGGTAGCTGCATGCGTGTGGCACCCTCACCCCCAGTTCCATCCCAGGACAATGGCCCCCGCTTCCTACCTTGTCACTGTCCCCTCCCAGGACTCCCAGACCTGGAAACACTGCGGCACCCTGAGGACTATGCTCACCTGTGTCATTTTGTGCTCCTGATTTCCTGTGCATTTTGCCAGCCCCTCGCAGGCCCCTTACACCCACACCCTTAGAGTGGAGCGCAGAGGTGTGTATGTTGTGTTTCCATGGCAGACCTGGCTTTGCGGTGGCTCCGTTGAAATCCTTCCCTGCTCTCGGGTCGGGCACATCCACCAAAATCAGGATGCTGACTCCCCACTGGACCAGGAGGCCACCCTGCAGAACAAGATTCGCATCGCTGAGACCTGGCTGGGCTCCTTCAAAGAAACCTTCTATAAGCACAGCCCGAAGGCCTTCTCCTTGAGCAGGGTAAGGCCCGGTCTCCTTCCTGTCTAGAAGGAAAACAGAAGCTCCGGCTTATGTTTCTCAAGGGGCTCTTCTACCTGGTGGGGCTGTCCTCTGTCTCTCTCAGCATCTCCATGGGGCATTACAGCTGGTCTTGCCCTGGAAACCCCTGAATTCTATGAGCTGACGTCTATGGGATGCCAGCCTTCATCAGCACCCAGAAGAGGCTGGGCAGGGAGGACGGGACGGAACCGGTCTCCAAGGGCCCTTTCATTCAGTGCAAAGGGCTTAGGCTGTGAAGTTATCCAAGACATGAAATAAGTGTAAGCAGAAAATCATCACAAAGGATCTCGGTTGGTTAACTGTCCCTCAGCTTGATTCTTACGGTGTGACACAAATATTATTTCATGTGAGACGTGGGTTCACATTGATTTTGCTGTGCTGGGAGTGGGGACTCCAAAGGTAAGATTTCCAGGACCCACCGAGGTCCTGTAACAGTTCCCTCAAGCCTCTTATCAGCCCACGCTGTTGAGTACGGTACATTCTCTGATCCACAAATGTTCGTTTCATGACTTCCACGAGAAGAATGGCCTCTCCTCCTGGAAAGGGAGAAGACCTTTTTCCTGACTTTTTTTCTTCCTTTTGAACATTGCCATTAATTCACATTTTAGAAAGGTCCTATTGCTTACTTTGATATCTAGATGTCAATAATATAACTACTTCCCTGCAGGTGTTTGATAGTGTGCATTGACGGTAAATAGCTAAGTATTAGTGTTACTCTTAAGTTCTGTCCTTCCATCCCTCTTCCTGCCCTACCCCCAAAACCCTCACTTGAATTTTGAGATACAGAAATCCCAGGCACCCAAAGACAAGGCTGAGCTTCAGGGCTGGAAGAAGTGACATTGTCTGGTTTTCTCCTCTCTCAGACATGGTTATCCTCGGGGAAAAGTTCAGCGTCAGCATGTCCCCCTCTCTCAGACATGGTTATCCTCGGGGAAAAGTTCAGCGTCAGCATGTCCCCACATTTGGTTGAGGCTGGGTAGATTTGCCAGCTTGTCTCATCACCAAGAAGGGCGAAGGCGATGGAACTCTCATGAAGAGATGTTTCTGCTTTATTTAGTAGCAAATTCCAGCCCTGGGGGGGGGTGGATCAAATGAACACTAAGAACGCCAAAAAGTCATCAAAAAGCCTATTGTAATTCCTTAAAGGAAAAGCACCAGCTCTCTTTGGTTTGATGTTGGGTAAATATGCTGAATAAACAAGAAATTCCTGATTTAGAGAAGTTGTTCTCAAACTTTCTCTGGGAAACAAATGGTTAAGGGCAGATGAAATGCTTCGCTCTACTGAATCCTAGGCTGTGGAGCAGGGTCCAGGAGCCAACCTGCATTTTAAACAAGTTCCTGAGCATTTCTGAATCCAGTGCTCAGGGGGTCACACTCTGAGAAGCATGTAGAGAGCATTTCAGTACAGCAAACCCAGACCTTACTCTTCCCAATGTTTATATCTGAGGACTAAGAGAGGGAAGAAGTAAAATTGAACCAAACACACTTCCCATTACCAATTAGACCAGTGTCTAATCTCCACACTGCAGGCCATCAAGTTAACACTCAGATTTCCTGTCCCAGCTCCCTTTCTTTTTTCTTCTCCCCGCCCTAAAAAATAATGATCTCTCTCTTCCTGTTTGTTTTAGGACCTTTGAATCCCTCCTAAGCACCTTTGGCTTCCCTAACAATAGGAGGATTTAGTACTAAAGGTCTGGGTAGGGTTCTTAGCATCTTGTCACTACAGCCCCAAGCATTAATTTATACTCAAGTCTTAAGGACTTACCTTGCTACTCATCCAAGAACAATTGTATCCTAAAGGAGACTCTCAAAAAGGAAGGATGGTGTAGCCCGAAGGAATGGTTTGTTAATGGAGGAAACTGGCATCTAGAGGGAAGAAAGGTAAATTCACCTCTCCCCACCCCTCACTTCAGGGTTTTCCAGCTCAGTTTATCTCAGTTGCCTTTGGGTCAGTTTCTGCCTCCATAAGGCTCATCATGGTATTGTATCACACCAACCAGAGGTGTAAAGCCCTATGTGTTTTGCCAGCTGCCTCAGAAAAGCCATCAAAGTGTACATATCACAGTCTTTGTAGACTGAAGATGTGAGGGTATATGGGAAGGGAGTGACATCTCCTATTATGTGGCTGGTTCCACAGCTCTCTCTAACGAAGACCCATTCTACTCTGCCCCATCCAAACCCGCTTTTCCTAACCCAGCCTTGGGGATCTGTGGTCTTGGTCCCCTCATTCTGCCCCAATCCTTCAGCTCCTGCAACTTCTATCCCTCCCCCACCACATAAATTCAGATCCATCTCACTGCCTTTGACTTTCTTCTCTCCAGGCTGAGAAGCCAGATTGCACAGAACGCCTGCAGCTGCAGAGAAGACTGGGCTGTCGAACGTTCCACTGGTTTCTGGCCAACATCTACCCTGGGCTGTACCCATCTGAACACAGGCCCAGGTTCTTTGGAAAGGCAAGGAGTGACCCAGGGAAGAGGAAGCAGAAGAGGAAGCGGAAGGGTGGGAAGTTCCCCAAGATAGGAACTGGATGTTCTGATGGTCTTCCATGACCCTAGACAACCAGTCCAAGCTCAGCAGGGTCTCAGAGGCTTTCATGTCTGCCCTTGAGGGAGGTCACCGGCTTGCCCTATAACCTATCCCAGAGCCTCTCACCAGGACAGGTGCTGCCTGCCTCCTTCAGCAGGCCTGTCCCTTAGTGGCGTCAGCTTGACCTCACTCATTTTTTGTGGCCTCAACATGGCACCTTGAGCCATTCTCCAGAAAGTCACAGAGAGGAATGGAGACTAACAGAGGGTGTCTTTACATGGAGGGTGGGATTCACTTCCATATGGATGTCTGCTTTCAGCTCCACAATACTGGACTTGGCTTCTGTGCAGACTGCCAGGCAGAAGGGGACCTCCTGGGCTGTGCAGTGAGGCTGGCTCCTTGCAGTGACAGACGGCAGCAACAGGTGGGTGGTCAGAGTTCTCAGGGTAAAGCTCATCACTTTCCTTTGGTGCATCTCCTTTCAGTGACTCCATGTCCCTTGATGGCTCACAGTCCCCCATTGTGATCCCAGCCCTGCCTGCCCTGCCCCCAGCTATAAGCACAGACATTGACCATCATCAGAGACTGAGACCAAGCTCGAGGGCAATGGAGAAGCTGTCCAGTGCTTTTATCTGACAGATGAGGAAACTGAGGCTTAATGACCCTTTCCCAAGGAAAATGCATATCCACACAAAATTTTAATAATTGCAAGGCTTCATGGAATCCTTGAAGCTCCCTAGGGTCCAGGGGGCTCTGAAATTGCTGACTTACAAATTCCAAAAGCTAAATGAAAGAGTTAAGGCAGAACTGTGTCTCTTCCTGCAGCCCCTCAGCTCTTGGTAGACTATCCAAGTGCCTAAGGAAATAAGAAGGTAATTAAGTCAGGAGAAGGATCTTGAGCATTCCAATTTCCAACATCCGTATAGGCCCCTTGATCATCAGGAAGATCTGCTTGGATTCTTGGAGAATCTTAGCTTCAAAATTTCCATCATGGAATGACTGCTGGAGGTGGCAGGCAGCTTCCATGATGCTGGCTAAGGGTTGGTGGGTCCATTTCTTTTCACGGCATTTTGTATGGCCTCACCTATGATTCAGTAAATAGAACAAAGGAGGATGACACCAGAGAATATGAATATGAATATGAGGACAGCTGGAATGTGGAGATGTCAGAGACTAGGGCTAGAGGAGCAGCATATTTGTGGACTTGACTATAAGATACAGTCTTTTTTCTTTAACATTTTTAAAAAAGATTTTATTTATTATTATTTTCAGAGAGGGAGAGGGGAAGGGAGAGAGGCAGAGAGGAAGAGAAACATCAATGTATGGTTGTCTTTCACCTGCCTCCAGTTACAGACCTGGCTGGAGACCTGGCTTGCAACCTGGTTATGTGCCCTGGCTGGGGAATCGAACCAGCGATCCTTGGGTTCGCAGGCCAGCACCTTATTAAGATACAGTCTTGATGACCACCCCCTCCCACCCCAATATCTAAAGATTTCTCTTAGCTCTCAGCTCTATTGTGAGCTCTGCTTCCCTCATTTCCAGCATTGGAGAACGTCTCCTTCCAGCTGTGCTAACAACTGTTTCCTCCCTCCCAGCACCTAGAACACACTGGCAGGAAGGAGATCCACTTTGGCAGCCCCCAACACCTGTGCTTCGATGTCAGACAAGAGCAGGTGATTCTTCAGAACTGCACCGAGGAAGGCCCCATCATCCATCAGCAGCACTGGGACTTCCAGGAAGTAAGTAATCCATTCAGAAGAGCTTGGTGGTGCTGGTGGTTGGCACTATGTCCCAAGCTCTTCCAAGTGTTCAAGTTTTACCATTCAGATCTGTGCTTCTGTTGTTTAAATTAATGACCTGGCACTAAGGCCTCAGGGAGATAAAGCCAACTTTGCAGAAAGGCTGGGCCATCAGAACCTTGAAATGTACTAATTTGCCATGTTTCTGTACAGCTCTGGCCTTCTTTGTAGTAGAGAGTGGAGACAATCCCTTTTCGAAGTTTACTAGCTGAAGTCAAGGTAGAACCATCATAGAAGCAGTCAACCACCTCATTAGTGAAGTTTTAGGATAGGCTCTCCCCTCCACCCTCAACATAGATACCAATACAGGTATCAATTTCTTCCTTTGCAAATTCCACTGTGGACATTTCATTATTTCAGTAAGACTGATTCCTATCCCCCAAGGAGAGAGAAGCTCTAGATCCTTTTCAGAAGTTATGCACCAATAAAGAGGAATTAAGTAAAATATAAGTACTTAGAAAGAGTGGCTGTGTCCCCCATATAGAATTAGGACAGGAAGGTGATGGTATCAACAGCTCTTCCTCCACCTCAAATCCCTTTTGGAATAAGTTAGGGTAAAACTATACAAACAAATAAATAAATATGCACATCTTTTTTGTTTCTTTCCTTTAACTTCATCTTGGGAATAAAGAGGGTGAAATAAGCAGACTCTCAGCATTGGTATTCTTAAAGAAGGCTGTGAAAGAAGAAAATTATATGATGGAAAACTTAGGCTGAACTAATAATAAGCATTTGAAAATGAAGCCTGAAGGGCTTTGGTGACAAGTAAACCAAGACTTCTTTGTGTGTGGGCACACAAGGGCACAGTCTTTTGTGAATGATCATAAAGCATCATTCTAAGCAAGTCTTGTGGATAAGATACATTTTAGAAACAGCATTTTAAAACAGTAAGTAAAAGATTAGTGAATAAAGTGCACCCAGCATCTTTTAGGCATTAAAGAATAAGACTTAGAAAAAGTATTATCATTTTGCCATAAAAGGGATGGTGTACTATTCATAGCTGCACTGTTCACAATAGCCAACAGGTGGAAGCAACCCAAGGTCTAATGATGGATGAATAAACAAACATATACATACCGTGGAATATTATTTAGACTTAAAAAAGGAAGGAAATTCTGTGATATACTACAATGCAGATGAACCTGGAGGATATCATGCTAAGTGAAATAAGCCAGTCACAACAAGAAAAGTACTGTTTGATTCCACTTATATACACAGAGTAGATAAATTCATGGAGACAGAAAGTAGAATGGTGAGTCACTAGGGGCTGGGGTGCTGGGGGAGTTGTTTAGTGGGTATAGAGTTTCCGTTTTGAAAGATGAAAAAGTTCTGAAGATCAGTTTCACAGCAATATGAATGTACTTAACACCGCTCAACTTTATACTTATAAAGTGGTTAAGATGGTAAGTTTTAAGTTATGTATTTTTACCACAATGAAAAATAAAGAAAAAATTAGATGATATTTTATGCTACAACATGGATAACCCTTGAAAATATTATGCAAAGTGAAGAAGCCAATCACTAAAGGCCACATATTATATGAATTTATAGGAATTATCCAGAATAGGCAAATTCATAAACACAGAAAGCATATTAGTGATTTCTAGTGGTTGGAAGGAAGGAGGAATTGGAAGTGATGGCTAATGAATAGTAGTTTCCTTTAAACAGTGATGAAAATGTTCTGGAATTAAATAGTGGTGATGGTTGCATGTACTCTGTGAATATTATAAAACCCACCAAGTTGTATGCTTTAAAATAATTAATATTATGGGATGCGAATTATATTTCAAAGATCCTTAAACAATAAACACATGAATAAATAGACATTGCCAGCAGTGCCATTAAGAACGTTTAACGTTTCATAAGGATGTTGTTTTTTCCTTGAAAATGGCATGGCTAGATTCAACAGTAAACTTGATAGATCTGGTATAGTTTTTCAAACATGGCTGACATAGGCCTTTAGTATATTCTTAAATTCTTACTCTTGACTGTAACCTGGTAGCAGCAGTACTATGTTGTAGGACTGATAGAGTGCAGAGATTAAATTAAAGCATTTGAAAGCAGAAATTTATAAGCCACTGATAATAATGAGTATCATCAATACAATACAAAGACTGAATATGATTTTTACACTGGGCATTGTACTAACCAGAACTCTCTAAGGTATGGTATGACTACCCAACCACAGTAAAGATAATTGAATTAATAGCCCCTTGATTCTGAACGATATCTCAAGTTCAGAGCTGCCTAAATCACATTATACTATAACCAAAATACCACCATTCCTTACAGGTTCCAGTTCACGTTATCTCTATTATTCTCTTAGAAATTTCCTTCTTGCAGACAGACTAAGGGGGACTGACTGGTTATCTTTCTTTCTTCTTCTCATCTCAGGATGGGATGATTGTCCACATTGTTTCTGGGAAATGCATGGAAGCCATGGTGCAGGAAAACAACAAAGATCTGTACTTGCGCCAGTGTGACGGAAAAGCCAGCCAGCTTTGGCGATTTGATAGTGTCCATGCTGTGGATGAACGATGAAGGTCAGGGTCAGCAAGCAACCGGAAGCCTGGCCTTCACAGTTGAGCCCCACGAGAACTAAGAAAGCAGGTACAGTTTATGAATCAGCCCCTCTGGGTTTGTACTCCTTATGATCATAGAGAAGGAAGCTCCATGAATGAATATAAGAAGTGTTTTTCTTCTCGCACCTATGCCATCAACTGCTGGCTATTTTAGAAAAAGAAAAAGAGATGAAAGGTACTCATTGTCTTCATCACTGGTAGATGACCATGACATAGTACAGAAGATTCTTCGTTTTCTTCCACTGAGCACTGAGCATGTAATAATTGCTTTTAATCTCTGACAAAGAAAGAGGCCTGGACATTCTCTGATAGTACTTCCAGAATACATAAATCCAATTGATCAGCTTATTTCAAATGGCCTTACCTTGGATTGTCTGCATAGCCAACTAAGAAAATTAAAGTGTAAAGACATCATTAAGGCCTGACATACCAGAAACTTTGGGTTAGGTTTATGGAACAAAGGTCATGTTCATCGGTTGTGCTGTAGCTCAGAAGAAGGAAGGGAAGCTACTCAGAGAGTAGTGTTGGAGAGAAGATGGAAGAGAGCTTTGGACCAATTCTCCAGCTCAGTTTAGCAGCTGAAGAGAGTCAGTAAACCTGGGATATGATGTTGTCATGTTAATGAGAATTTCCTCAGAACTTTCTAGCTCCATTCACCCTACCCTAGCCCTTCTCTAATTTGGTTAACTACAAGCAGATTCTCATGCAATATAGTGAATACTTCTCTTTAGTCATTAATCTTTGGAAGGGTCAAGTCAGACTGAAGATTCCTATGAACAGAAGTGTATATACGTGAGAAACTCTTCCTGATGCCCAGTTACAGGGTTTATATTGACTGGATCAGAAATAGCAACCTTCACAAGTAGGCAAACCTCTCTGAGGGGGAATGCCAGTGTCTGAGGTAAAGTTCATATGAGAGGAACCAGAGTTGGGTGCTAATGTTCATGAAGGCTGATTGGGGCCATTTCTGAGCCTGTAGGAACTCTCTGGGACCCCCAGTGTGCCCCCAGATTGAACATTCACAACTGTGGGAAGAACGATCTACTAGAGCAAAGCCAAGCTTGCAAGAGCTCTCTGGCTCTCCTTGCTCTGGCTTGGCCTGGTCTGACCATAAGAGTCGTTGAGTGGGGTTGGTTCTGCTATTCAGAAGACCCCATTCATGCCCTTTTCTCTTCCAGTTGGAGCCCTCTCTTCACATACTCAGCTTAGGAAACTCTCCTCAAAGATGCTGGTCTCCTTTGGGCTCTTTCAGAATGCAGTGTGTTTCGAATAAGGAAAACTGGGTAGGAAGTGATCGTTTCCCCAACAACGACTATCATATTTA
Organism: Noctilio leporinus; assembly: GCA_004026585.1. Lineage (NCBI taxonomy): Eukaryota > Metazoa > Chordata > Mammalia > Chiroptera > Noctilionidae > Noctilio > Noctilio leporinus. Next base: position 291,767 of record PVIW01000836.1, read on the forward strand.
TGTATATATTCCTTAAGGTGATGACTCATTGCATTTTCCCTTCCTCAGAAGACACTTTAGACCCGTGCTAGTAGCCACTAGCCACATGTGGCTATTTAAATGTATGTAAATGAACTAAAATGGAAGACAATGTAAACTCAGTTCCTTAGTTGTACTGGTCACATTGCAAGGGCTCAATAGCTATGTGTGGCTAGGGGCTACTGTATTAGAGAGCACAGCTATAGAACATCTTATCATTTCAAACAGTTTATTAGATAGCACTGACCTACCTAGATACATCATCCCATCAAGGGAAGAAATTTCAGTCATTGTCTGCTCCTTTTAGATTTGTATATATTTAAAATGAATTCCTCTAATATCCTGAGGTGGAGACAAAGCTAATAATTCTCAGATGGCAATCTCGTTAAAGGGTATTAATGGTTGAAAAAGAAAAATTAAACAACACCTCTATTTTTTTAAATGAACTTTATTATTTGCATTGTGGGTATTTGATGTTGCTGGAATAAATTAATATAATTAAATAAAAGGCTGGATTTAATCGTATAAGTTGTGTTTGACAGTGATTAACAAAAAGACCCAGATGGCTTATTGCTTAATTGGTTGAGCAAAGAAAGAATATGGTGTTTCTTGTTTCTCTAACCATCCCTATGATTTATTACTTTATTACAGAAATGGCTGTCAATTCAGTCCCTGGCTGGTATTTACCGACCCTTAATTTAAACAAAACAGATGTCTCCATTTAGTTCTAAAAGAAAGTTAACCTTGCCCTGGCTGGTGTAGCTCAGTGGATAGGTGCCAGCCTGCAAAACCCAAAGGTCACTGGTTCAATTCCCCAGCCAGGGCATAATGAGGTTGCGAGCCAGGTCTCCAGCCAGGTCCATAGCTGGAGACAGGTGAAAAATGTAACCATATACTTATGCCTCTCACCCCCTCTGCCTCTCTCCCTTCCTTGCTCTCTAAAAATAATAAATAACATCTTTAAAAAAAATAAAGTTAACCTTTCCCTCATAGTGTATTTTAGTGTTTAAATTATCTTCTTTATGGGCTGAATTCTGATTTTGTCCACAGTGATCAACTTAAAAGTAGAAAAACCTGGCAGTTAGAAGATTTGGTTTCCCAAGTCTAATTTCCATGTGTCCACTTGAATTTATATGGTTGAAGTTTGTTGTTTGGCTTTTAAGATTGAATTCATCACCATCAAGATCATCATTAGGAATCCCATTGAAGGGACAGAGAGAAGTATTCAACCAGCAATCTAGAGTCCAATACACTTTAATGCTATTTCACAACAATAAAAGCAGATGTCATACCTGGAGGGGGGCCCTGGTTTATTTCCTCTTTTGTCTCAATGCCATAGAGCCCACTGGCCAACTCAGAGTTCTTACTTCTAAAGATACCAAAGTCCCTCAGGTTCATGATGATGGTGCCATCACAGCACCAGACCTGGACATTATTAGAGGTCATTTAGAGGAGACTCCATTTTCACTGAAGGGCCATAAAAAATACCAGTTGGACATCAAGTGATATGTGAATAATCACCACCACATCTGGACAAAGGCATCCCACTGACATGGGGTTGTCTTGATGGGGATAAGTCTACATGTGGATACACTATTTATGATTATTCTTTAAAAGCCCTTTTACCCTGGCTGGTGTGGCTCAGTGGATAGGCACTGGCCTGTGAACCCAAATGTCACTGGTTTGATTCCCTAGTCCAGGTACATAACCAGGTGGCAAGGCAGGTCTCCAGTCAATTCCTTAGCTGGAGGCAAGTGAAAGGCAACCGTATGTGATGCTTCTCTCCCTTTCTTCCTCCCTCTGTGCCCTTCTCTGAAAATAATAAATAAAATCTTTACAAAAATTATAAATAAAAACCCTTTTAAAAATGCAACTTATTTGTGACCACTTTTGATAAAACCCCAAAGTACCTACAAGTTCTACACTAATTATTAAAATGCCTTAATTTAGACATTTCAAATTATTATATTGAGCACAATAGCCCAGGGGGTGATATTTTCAGGATTGTAGAATCCTGTGCTACATCTGTATAAATAATAGTTCTTCTAATTTCTAATCTCCTTGCCAATTTCAACCTCTTCTTCCATGAAATGTGCTTTTTGGATATAGAGTTGCATCCTTAGCACTATTTTAACATTGTGGGGATCTTTGCTGGTATGATAGTTCTTCCCATAGGTCTGGGATGCTTATATTTTCTCATCACCAAGAGATCTATGTAATTCCAACACACTATGCTATCACAACATACAAGCAGCTTTCCTAATTTTATTTGGCTTAAAAATAGTCATCATGGTCACTTACCCTCCAGCATGATGGTTTGTAAGCTCAGACCTAACAGATCAGACTCATGTTTGAAAATTCAAGTTTCCAATAATTGCCAAACCATTCAGCTAACTCAGGATCAAATGGCATTCTGGACTCTCTTTCTCTCATGTCTGATTAAAGCTGCTTCTCCAGCACCATCTTCTTGTGGCCTCTTTTTCTTCACTCTCCCTATTTCTCTATCCAAGTCCAATGGACCAACGTTGATGGAGTGAAGAGCATCTGTTTCTCCAAATGATTTTTGGAGCACTGAGCAAAACAATGACTTGCTTGTGTTTCTAGCTCTTCTCAGCCTCAAATCCTCTCCTGGAAGAATCCAGGGTGTAAAGGCACAGAGATGCCATTTAATGTGGACATGGGATGATAGGGTTACTGGAGGTGCTGCTGCTGGTGGTGGAAATGTGGCTCTGGTCTTGAGGAGGCAGCTGGGCCCTGGCAGCTGGTGGATCTTCACAGAGGCTTCTATAGGGGACTCTCCGGAGATGGGCTGGGACCTGAAAATAGCCACATCTTAGAGCTAAATAAGATTAAATGATCGGAAAACAAATCCTGCCAAAATATGATTCTATGAATCCTCACATCAAATCCCACAGCAAAGTAAAAGGACAATTATGAAAGAAATTCCAAATTCACCCTTCAAGGCCAGAGTCTGTGACACAGTGTTCTGGCCCCACCAGCCTCCGTTTGGTCTTGAAGCTTTGGTTCCTGAAGAACTTCCTTTCCAGCTGTTTCTCCACTTCTTCACCTGAGGATTTTTCCCAGAGCCAAAGAAGGCTGCTGTAAATGTGGGGCAGGCCAGACTGCCTTGAAAGTTGCCCACAGGAGCAGCCTTCAATAAAAGATTGGCAAGAGTTGGTATAACCACACTTCAGGTCTCTCGCCTCTCTGGCAGGATAACTCTGAGGTGCATGTTCTACACTATTTCCCAGCATTTACCATGGGATTAAGTTTTCTAATCACCCACAGTGGGAACAGGCTTGATCATGCATCTCTAATTGGCTACATTCCCTCCCCGACTGCCCTGCTGGAACTTTCTAGGCTCACCTTCCAGATAAACCATGTCCACTCGAATCCTTGTTTCAGTGTCTCCTAACATATAAACCCACTCTAGGACACATGGCCTCGCCTACCAAAGCTCCCATCTACAGGAGTTATTTTATTCATCAAATTTCACTCCTTAGCAATTATCCCACCGCATGTCCCAGATATCCCATGTCCCCTGAGTTTAACTTATCCCACCAAGCTCTAAGACCAGAATGTGGGCTTCTGCATGACTGTGATCTGGGACCAGGAGACTGAGGATGAAGCAACATGCTCAGTCCTTACTCCAAACTTATCAGTACTATTAGACATCTTTTCTCCTTGAGCAAGAATGAGTGAGGGGTAGAGAGAGGCCACAAATGTTCTACTAATTGATGTCCCTTCTTATAAAAAGCTGAAGCCTAGGGAACTAAGGTTCTTCTTGCATCACAAAAAATGCTCCTTCTCATATTTTAGTTGTTTTTCTATCACTGGTACATACCATTGTTAGAAGCTGTGTAAGGATACCATATAAGTTAGGAGTGGGGAGCATGATTCATCTCTATGATAAGCTGAGGGGATTCAGATAGGAGGCAGGTGTTAAAGAAGAAGTAGGGAGCCCTGGCTGGTGGCACAGTGGATAAGGCACTGGCCTACAAACCCAAAGGTTGCTGGTTCGATTCCCCAGCCAGGGTACATAACCAGGTTGCAAGCCAGGTCTCCAGCCAGGTCCATAGTTGGAGGCAGGTGAAATGCAACCATACATTGATGTCTCTCTCCCTCTCTGCCTGTCTCCCTTCCCCGCTCTTTAAAAATAATAAATAAAATATTTTTTAAAAAAGAAGAAGTGGGCTAAGCAATATGGTAAAGACTTAAAGAGCAAGATGGTTGAAGAGGGATTCTTTCTTTTTTAAAGATTTTATTTATTATTTTTTAGAGAAAGAGGTAGGAAGAGAGGCAAAGAAGGAGAGAGACATCAATGTATGGTTGCCTTTCACCTGCCTCCAGCCACGGACCTGGCTGGAGACCTGGCTTGCAACCTGGTTATATGCCCTGGCTGGGGAATTGAACCAGCGACCTTTGGGTTCACAGGCCGGTGCCCTATCCACTGTGCCACCAGCCAGGGCTTGAAGAGGGATTCTTAGTGGGGTGGGCATAAGTTGATAGAGGGATTTTCAGAGTTAGGTGTCCAGTTGTCCAGTCTTCTGCATAAAGTTGTTTGCCTTATTTTAATTACTCCCAAGTTCTAGCCAAGACTCCCACACCAATTTATGAACTGTGTTGGAGGTGGGGAATCAATGAGCAGGGCTGAGCCCTGGCCAGGTGACTCAGTTGGTTGGAGCTTCATCACATTCACCAAAAGTTTTCGGGTTAGATCCCTGTTCAGGGTACATGTCGAGGTTGTGGGTTCAGTCTTCAAAGAGAGTATGTGTGGGAGGCAACCAATGGATGCCTCTCTCTCATATTGATGATTCTTTCTCTCATCCTTCCTCTCTCTCTAAAATCAATAAACATATCCTGAGGCAAGGATTAAAAAAAAAAAAAAAAATGGAACAAGGCTGAGCTCTCTGTGTGGGATACAGAGATAAGGGCAACCTTTGCAGGCTGTGTAGATACCGGTGAGTCTGGAACCTCAGTGGAAGCAGGGTGACATTGGTATAGAAAAGAATTAAATAACCCCAATTCTTACTACACACCATTGCACAGTACCAATCAGGATAAATTCACTTAGGTAAGGCAATATTTTAAAATTATACTAGATTATAGTCTAGAGGAGGGGTCAACAAATGTTTTCTATAAAAGACTAGATAGTAAAATTTTATCTTTGGCGCTGCAGGCCCTATGGTCTCTGTCACAACACCTCCACTGTGTTATTATAGCACAAAAGCAGCTGTGGACAATAATAAACAAATGAGTATGCCTGTGTTGCAATAAAACTTTATTTACAAAGCCAAGCATCAAGCCAGACTTACTCCACAGCCATAGTTTGCCACCCCCGGACTAGAGTATCTGACCCAAACTGCAGAGAGAGAAACTCTAAAAACAAACAGAGCAGTATTACCAAAGAAAATGTAAGCTGGAAAAATAGAAAAATAAAGTGTTTCTGTACTATAAATAACAAAGAGCAAGGAAAAACAAAGGAGGGAAATAGTATTTAGTACATGTTCTCATTGTCAACATACTCAATCCTTTTAAGAAAGAAATAGGAGTAAGTAAAAAATAAATCATTGTTAAAAATACAAATGTAAACTCTTGACACTGTAGGCCATAGCCTTCTTTACTTTGGGAACCTATGGAATCCACAGATCTACTGTCAACAGAGGTTGAGCAGAACAAGTTTTCTTCAAGAGACCACAGGTGGAAATAAGAATATCAAGAGGGAAGCACACTTCTTGCTGAGTAACTCTCAGCGTTTTAGCCAAGGCGGTGGGATTAAGTTGAACTAATGGATACAATTTGACTTTCTCATTTTCATGTTATTGTGATGAAGACACAAAGGGCAATGCACACACACACCCCACACACAATTCCCTTGCAGTTGGGTTGTGAGGACAATCAGACTCAGGCTCTTGTGTGGGGCAAGAGCCACAACCCCTGTGTATTTATACAGACTCTGACCCCTGGCATTCAAGTTAGCCAGATTGCAAAGCACAAAGAGTAAGAATCAAGCCAAGTAAAGAGACTTCCAACAGCAGGGCTTGAGGCCAGGGCTGTACCAGGCCAGCAAACCTCACCCCTGTGTGCCTAAGTCAACGCGGGTCCATAAAACAGGGTTCAAGGCTGGAGCAACGGGTGCCTCCTGCCCATTGCTATCGATGTTTGAGGCTGTCATCCCATCGTGCCCTTCATGGGTCAGTCCTGGCATGTCCAAGCCTGGCTCCAGAAAAAACAAACAGCCTCCTCCCCACACCCATGGACAAAGCCAACCCCATTTCTGCCGTGAATCCTGTCGCTCTACTCTCCGCACCGCTGACCCCACTTGCCATTGTCCAGTGAGCCTTCACCATGCAGAAGGGACTGGCAGCTCCGTAGCTCTAGGCGCCTAGGTGGAAGCCACAGTGGAGGTCTAGCAACTTTATTTTGGAGAGAGCTTCTGGTCAGATGAGATGTTCCTCTATATTCATTGGGGATGTTATTTTCCTTTTCGGGGCACTCTTTGAGAACATCTTTGACAACTTCCCATAGGAGGCCCTGCACATAGCTCTGAGGGGTGGGCTGGTTTGCTTAGCAGTGGAGTTACCACTATTTCCCTGGGGGTCCAGCTCTGTGCTCCTGACAATGACACCCCCTCACACTGGTTTGGGCAATGGCCCTTCCAACGGACCAGACCTTCAGCACCCTCCTCCAACACATCTGCCACCTCCTTGCATAGCCTCCATAGGCAGCTGGCTCTAGCTTAGCATTTCCAGGTGGAAATGTGATGCATGTTGCCTTAAGATGGCCCTTGTTCTACTTTGTATTCAGTGTGCCTTATGACGAAATTATATTCCTAACTATGCAACCAGTTTCTTTCTTTTTTTTTTTTAAAAGATTTTTATTATTTTTCATAGAGAAGGGAGGGGAGACAGGCAGAGAGGGAGAGAAACATCAATGTATGGTTGCCTTTCACCTGCCTCCAGCTATGGACCTGGTTGGAGACCTGGCTTGCAACCTGATTATTTTGCCCTGGCTGGGATTCGAACCAGCAACCTCTGGGTTTGCAGGCCGGCACCTTATCCATTGTGCCAGCAGCCAGGGCCACCAGTTTCTTTTTTAAAGCAAAGATTCATGGTCCATACCTCTTGGTCTTCCCTTTAGCACAGACCACAGGGCTGGGTGCATCACTCCATGGATCCTATCATGGAGGAGAAAAGAAAACAGGAGTTGAGGTACAGATGAATGGCATTTTAAGAGCTGGGTTGAAAAATCAAGTTGAAAAAAAACTTTGGACACTAATTGGGCAATAGACAATTAAGATCTATGTGAACAAACATATGTGCCCACGGACAAAAATAATAGTAACAACAAGCAGAAGGGTTAAGCCCATTACTGACATTATTTCTTCTTTTTTTCACAATAGGTCAACTAAGTAGATACCATTATTATCCTTGTTATATTATTCCATTCTATGGATGAGCAAAGTGAGACTTACTCAGATAAAGCAATTTCCCCAAGGCCAGACAATGAGAGAGTGATGTAGCTGGATCACAAACTCAGGGTCATTTGGTTCCAAGACTTTTACTTTTAACCTCTACATTTTATTGCCTCCTGATGTTTATGAAAGATATGAACCATGGCTTCCCAGTGGGAGTGGGTCAAAATAAGGGCCTAATTTTAGTATTTGTCCAAATTAGACGCATCACTTCAGATGAGTTTAGATGCAAGTAACAGAATGACCAACTCCCTGGAGCAGAGGAAATAATGATCATTGGCTGTCTCACCTGCCCAATTCACAGGTATGTGATTCCATGTTTGGTGCAACAGCTCACAGACACTGTCTATGAACTGAGGCTCTTTCTAACCTTCAAGTCACCATCCATGGAGGCTTTGCTTCTGGTGTCTATCTCTTCCTGGTTATAAGATGACCACCACAACACCAAACATCACATCCTGGCCTTAGTATCCCAAATAGGAAGGAAGAGAGGTAGCAGAATGAAGCTCTCTTCAAACATCTTTTTTTCTATTGAGAAACCAAGCTTCTTTCCAGTCGCCACATCCATCCACCCCCAACTTCCCCTTCTGTCTCATTGGCCAGAGCTACATCACATGGTCACCTTTGGCAGCAATGGTACCCTAGACAATGGGGAGAGGGCTGAGCACACTGCCACCTAGAACCTCAGTGGGGGTCTGTGAGTCAAGAAGACAGGAGGTTAACTGATTGATGCTCTTTAAATGTCTGTATATATTTGGGCATCACTCCTCTCTCAGGCAAGACTGGGCCATTCTCATCCTTCTTCTTCTCTTCCTTCTCCTTCCTTCCCCTTCTTTTCCTTATTCTTCTCTTCCTCCTCCTTCTTTTCATCATTCTAGATGGCAATGGTAGGACCCTGAGACAGAAAATCCTGCTAACACTCCTGGATATTATCCAACCAGCTCCTGCCCTCTGTTCAAGGGTAGAAATCTTCACCTGCCCCAGAGCCAGCTCAGTTTACCCAGTTTGGGGTACAGGGAAGGCATAGTGGTGCCTGTTATCGGGGTCTCATCCTCCACTACCAGACTTGGTCAAACTTTCTAAGGAGCAATGGTGTTTTGATCTCCTTTATTGCACACCTTTTGGAAAATTGTGGCCCCAAAGTACCATCCAGGACAACTCTTTTCCTTTATTTCTATCTTTGAGAGGACAGTTTCTATTTGTTAAAAACAAAACAAAAAAGCCAGTGAGCATGGTTTATAAAAGTGAGAGGAGGGACCTTCCCAGGGGATTTAGAATGATTTTCTTCCTTTACTGTATGTCATATGGGAGTATTTGATACAGCAAGGCACTTGGGAATTTTGTTTAAAACAACAGTCACAGCCTGTTAACCCCATCTGTTTCCCATAAGCAGGAGCAGCCATTGCATAGTGTCAAGGGGCCTCTGGATATTCTCAAGGCCTTCACATAAGGCAGATGGTTCAGCTTCTTGGTTCTACTCCTCCCCCTCTTAGTCTGGTCAGTAGCCACAGAAGGTTAACAGAATCTGGCTGATATGCAGGAGAGCTGAGTGAAAAGTGGAAACCTGTGCTCTGACAAATTGCATACTTCAAACTGGGCTTGAGGAGGTCTGTCAAGCACAAAACTTCTGAAAGATATGTTTACTATTAGCAGCCCAGGTTATTACGCTCTTTCTAGAATGAATTCTAGACTCTTAGGGTCACTTTCCAAATTTTTAAAACTATAAATATTTATTGAATATCTATGATGCACCAAGGGCATTTCTAGGTCCTTGTCCAAAGTGATATCTGAGCTCTTAGCTTGGATGACCTCAATGAGTCACCCATAAATCAGAAAATTGCAAAATATCATCTCCACTGCATTATGTCAGTGCAGACTCAGACAGAGTTGGATATCCACTCCCTGGTTTCTGGGAAGGCAAAGAGATTTCAAAAACAATTCCAGGAAAGCAAACACACGTGTTTTTTTGATACATTTGCCAAGTAGCATACAAAACAGACCTAAATTTGTAAATAACAATTATTTATTTTAATTCCCATAAGAACATGACCAGCATCCAGTCACCCGTAAAATACACATTTGTGAAGTACTAATTTATATATGTTTGGACAATTCCCAGGTGTCTCTCCAGCCTTGACTACTCTCTTGAACCTCAGATTCATTCATTCATTGTAGACCTTCAGTCTACAATCAGAGCCCCAGTGATCTGTCTGAAGTTCACCCTTTCTAAAATCCTTTTCACACTTCCCATCACCTACAGAATGATGTGCTGGCTCCCTGGTACAGCCTGTCTACAAGGTCCTTCCCTGCCTGGCCTTCACCTTCTGGACTCACCTTCTGTCACTCATTTCACATCTCTAAATACCTAGCTACCAACGTGACACTCTTCATTATCTCTGCTTTGGTCATGCTGTTCCTTCTACCCAGAATGCCCTTCTCTCCTTCACCAGCTTGTTCTTACCCATCACACAGGACTTAGCTCATGTTCATCTCTCCAGAGGGTCTTCCCAAACCCCAGTGCTGGGCTAAGTGCCCCTCTTCTGGGGTCTGTGTATGTAGGTCTCTAATGCCCTTTGCAGTCTGCATTTGCAGGAGGGACCTTGTCTCAGGTTGGTGTTCTGTGAAATTGTGTGTTAAGTAAGGGGGGCACTCAGCAGCCTAGATGCGGGTGCTAAGCCTAGAGGTTGGAGCCCTTTTCTTTCTCAGGCTTCATATGTTGCAGGCTGTGTGCCCTCCTGACAGTGACAGGTGACCTTGTTAGCACAACCGCACATAGCTCTAGGCAACAGTTACCTCGTGGAGTGCAAGGAGCAGAATAAGCACAGAGCAGTAGGGCCCCTCTGTCTCTCAGAATGTTCTTTCTTCGTGTCTGGAGACAGAGAAGCGGAATTTCTCTGCGTCCTTAGTCACTCACATGAAGCCCTGATGCTCGCTCATGGGTGAACCTTGGAGGGATGCCAGGAACTGAGGAAACTGACAGGGCTCAACGATCCATTTCCTGTCATTTGTTTGAGGGTGACAAAGCATGTTGGTGACAGCTCAGATAACCTTCCCAGCCACAAAATCCTTAAACCCAACGGAGCCTGGCTGTCAGGGAGGAGAGTGACAGGCATTCTGCCTGTTGCAGACGCGGCTGCTGGCTGCAACCATCACAGGAGAGCTTCCAGGGGGACTTGGAGCCTGTGGGGAAGTTTCGGAAGCAGAGTTGGTGCACAGCCACTGATAACGACTACCAAGTTCGAGAAGATGCTGTGGGAGATGCCCATGATGCCAGCATCGACTGCCCTTAGCCACCTCGGTTCCGCACAGCTCCTGGACAGCAGGTGGGCTCCGAGTCCCTGAGCTTCTCTTTTGCACTCAGCCCCAGGGTCTTCCCTGAAGGCAGAGTTGCTCACACAGGCGGGGAGCAAGCCCACGCGCTAGCTGGGAGGTTGAACACTCTCAGGGCAACTCTCCGTCACCCAAGAGATAGGAACCAGTGGGTAGGTGGTTGCCCCGGATGATTCTAGGGGGCATTCTGGGTACTTCTTGGAATCAAGCAGCACCTTTAATAATGTGCTTTTACTTTTCCCCCATTTTACTTCTTTCTTCCCGCACTCCTGCCTTCTGAACTCTCCCACTCCATTAACCACCACGGTCCTCGTCTCAGGCTCTGCTTTGGGGAGAACCCAAACTAAACCACACATGAACACAGCCTCCCTTTATGACACAGACTTTCCAGGCTAACACAGCTGATACCAACTATATTCCTCCTGCAGCTTAGGACCACAGAACTAGAACAGGACCCAGCCACGCAGGTGCTGCTGGGAGCCCCAACACAAGGCCCTGTGCCTTGCGAGAGGGCTGGACCTGCACCTCAACATAACCAAGAAGCTCTTTCCAGTTTTCTTCAATGGGTCAGCCTTTCTAGCAAGACCCTATTGGTGGCAAGTGCCAGCAAGGCAAATTAAGTGAGCTTTATCCTGCAGAAACAGAGACTTGGAGGTGATTTCTAAAGCATCTCGTATAATGGAAGGAAAGGTTGGCCAACCAAAGCATGGGAAGCACAGGGGAGCAACTGGACGTCAGAGGACAAGCCATGCCACTGGCTTCCTCACCTGGAGAGAAAGGTGACCCCAAACAGCCCCGGAGGCCTGCATGAAAGAGAACAAATAGTGGTGATGTGAACAGGCTTCTGTAAGCGCCAGGAAGACGCTTTGTCACTGTTCTTCACTGATTAATCCAAGTGCCTATAACATGTCTGAAATATGGTATATGGTTAATAGATATTTATTGAATGAATGAATGAATGAATGAATGAGTGAGCGAGGGAGTGAATGAACAGAAAGAGGAGATAGTGGGAAAGAGAGGGGATGAGGTGGGGGAAGGAGTTTGGGGTGGATTCAGGATGAAATTATTTGTCCAGCTTGGCACTGTTGCTGCTCTCTTCTGGGGGCATGGCTGGTGATAGTGTCGTTTCATTCCTCTGCTCAGAAGGCTGCTGTGCTTCCCATTGCCCTCGACAAAACCCATCTGCTCAGGGTTATGTGCAATTTCCCCACAGCCTGGTTCTAACCACCTCTCCTCACAGACCCTCCACTCGGCGCACACTGGCCCGCAAGCCTGAGGCTGTCCTGAGGGAGCTGTTCTAAGTCAGCATCACTGTCCTTCCCCCAAGGAAAACATTATACACATTTTGAAAAGGATTTTAAATTGGTTTGATGTGGGAAACATATTATCTTGTTCGTGTAATAGAGCAGAATTAGTTGGGGAATAGTAAATTCTGAATACAAAGTTATACTCTTAAGCTTATCATATAGCTTTAAAAAAAAAGTATTTTGCCCTGACTGGTGTGGCTCAGTGGATCAAGTGCCAGCCTGCAAACCAAAAGGTCACTGGTTCGAATCTCTGTCAAGGCACATGCCTGGGTTCAAAGCTTGCAAGAGGCAACCAATTGATATTTCTCTCACACATCGATGTTTCTCTTCTCTTTCTCCCTCCTTTCCCCTCTCTCTGAAAATAAATAAATAAAATATTTTTTAATTATAAAAAAAGGTAAGTATTTTATCAGTGAATACTGGCAACGGCAGGATTATAGGAATAAAATATATAAAGTTAAAGTTAGAATAATTAAGTTGTATCTGATGAGTTGTGCAGCTTATAATTTTGCTAAGAAAACTAGAGAAGTATGAACTGAATATCTTTACAGTATTTTGTAATTATTGTGGTTACATATCTTACCATTATTACACATCCTCAAAATGTGACTTTTCCTACAAAAATTATTAGAACAAGAGCAAATTGTGAATGAATTTGGAACCGGGGGATGGAGGGTATGTCTTATACTCCAGCAACTACAGTAGTGTGTATGTGTGAGAGGGAGACCCTCTTCTGTGCTGTGCGGTACTTGGGGACCAAGTCCACATGAGCCACAGCACAGAAGCTTGACTCAATAAATAAGTGCTGAATGAACGAGAGAAGTGCATCGACTGCGTGTCTGACACTGTGCTGGTATTTAGCCTATGCTGTCTGTCTTCTTTAATCCTCGCTACCGCCTGCGATGGGATTTACAGAAGGGGAAACTGGCTTGCCCAAGGTCCCCAGCTAACAAAGGATTCAAATCCAGCAATGTGGATCTCTAGGCCTTACCCTTAATACCTGGCTTACTGCCGCTGCCCTGAAAAGCGAACTTGCGCCATCTAGTGGCAGATCTATAGCAGGCACCAGGTTAGCGCAGAAGGACGTTAAAGCCGCCAATTTCCAGGCTGGGAATGAATGGGTTTGTGGAAAGTGACCCAGGAATAAGGCTTATCTTTGTCCCACCCTTTCTCACAGGCCCACACTCAACAAAAGGTAACAAAAGGTAACGGTACTGTAAATTCTAAAGAAAAACAAATAGTGCCAGGAAGTTCCAGGAAAGTTAAAAACTGCTGGACTGGACTGCTGGTCCTGCCCTGATGGGGTGAAGCAATTGTGACACAGGAAACTTCTATTTGCTTGTAAGCACAACCAGCTTGGATAGCACAACACACCCACTGAGGGTTCCAGCTACCACTTTAAATACCCATCATGTGGAAGATGAGGCAAGCATTGGAATCAACTTGGAGTTGTCAGCATCTAATCTTGGACTCTGAAACTTCTATTATAGGGCTTGTCACATTTCATTGTATGTAACTGTTGATTTAAGAGACAAACAAACTTTCTCTGGCCACAGATGTAAGTCTGCTTCCATGCCCTGTAACTTCAGTGCCTAGTTTGGTACAAAGGCTCCATCAGACCCCTCTTTGTGTCATTTACAGTGTCCTAACATTGGCCAGAACAGAAGCATTCAGGCTGGGAGTGAGAGGCCTGCAAAGGGGACAGTGACTCCAAGAGGAGGCAGCAATGGAGTCTCTCCAGTCTTGGGACCAAGAGAAGAGGAAGGAAGACAGGTGGGAGTAGGAGGCTGGACATGAGGCTCGGGTGGGGGTGGGGGGTGTTTGAGGTCCAGGCCATTTTACTCTGTGTGCTGGGCCTGTGGACCTAGAGAGGGCCTCAGTCATCCAAAGGTCCAGTCTCTTGGAATTTTGCAAGACATTTTTTCCTCTCTTGCCTTTTTAGTCTAATTCCTTTGTCAATCATTTTTATGCACAACAACAGGGTTGCAGGTTTGGTCCCTGGTTGGGACACATACAAGAGGCAATCCATCTATGTGTCTCTTGAACATCAGTGTTCCTCTCCTTCTCTTCCTCTCTCACTTCCCCTCTCTCTAAAAATAATTCAATAAAATCTGTAAAAAAATTACTAAGGCTTGAAAGAATATTGACAGGAATACTATATTTGTACGTAGTTATTGGTTTTTACCAAAATCTTCTCTGGGTTTGTCAGCTGACTTACTTCTTGGACCCAGGTTAGGTGGGAGGAGAGGGTTCCCTTTCTTGTTTGTTCCTAGGCCACCTTAGTTCTGACAGCCATCGGCCACCTCTCGCCCCTGCCCTCTGCCCATGGTAGCACTATGCTACATGTCTGTGTGATTGCCTACCCTTCTTCTGCAAAAGGCATGCAGGCACCCCAGAATCTGCCACCTGCATTCACCTCTAATTCACAGTATGACTTGGGGCTCTCTTCTAGTCTCTGCTAGAAAACTGTGAAGACTTTTTTTTTATTGTTGAAAGTTCAGTAATTTGAAATCTAGCGTTAGGCAAAGCCCTTTCACACGTGACACAGAAATTTAATTTCATGGAATTTTATAGGAGAAGTAACCTACTTGGGGTTGTCAGTCAGATGCAACTACCAGGCGATCTCCGGACAAGTCTGGCTTAGTCCCCCTTCCTGGGCTATGTCACTGCTGGAAACCAGAGAAGCTAATGTCTTCTGGCCTGAGTCTTAAACGCCGGTGTCCTGGGACTGAAAATCAACCCATCCTGCCCTCTGAGCCCATCTCCTCCAGGGAGTGTATGGCCCTTGGCACCTCCATTCCACATGGGAAATCTAACTATTCTCTGGTCCTGTTGGGGAAATAAATCTAACCTGCCAACAAGAAACCCGGGACTGCCAACACTCTGCCTAGAGGGGCTCTGGCTCCCCCTACAGGCGCAGCGCTGTCAGGGCACCGTGATTTTCAGAGGTCCCCCTTTTAGCCTCTTCTATCCAGGCTCACAGCGCAGAGCGCACCAGCCCTCTGGAGGTTGCCCCTTCGGGCAAGCGCGGACAACTTCATCGGGGAATGGAAATTGTTATTTGCCTGCCCAAAGTCACATCAGAAAGGAGCTGAGAGAGAAACCGTCGAAATTATTTCTTCAAACCCTCCTGCTTTATAGTTGAGAGACAGAGGTCTGGTCAGGTGGCCAGTACCGTCCTTGGCCTCTTTGCCCAGGGCCGCGACCCGCTGAGCCCGCAGATGGCGCAGGAGCGAGTGCAAGGGAGAAAAACTGGAACCATCTGGCCGAGGTCAGGTACTCCTGCTCATTATGTCCAGGTATTCCTTAGAATTAATGTAAGCAAGCGGTATGTTTGGCAAAGAGGACAAAATTTCCAATCGTTTAACTGCCAGTGAATACATTTGGGTCACTTATTGGTAAACAAACAAACAAACAAACAAAAAACATCCTGTTCTTAAAGATTCTCTGTAATATAATTCTATATACTTTAAATGTCCCTTTGCACAGAGATCAGGCCTAGCTTTCATAAACAAAATATTCTTGGAGCATATTTAATGCTTATCCATCTTTGGGGAGAGTAACTACTAATAACCTTCATAATTTTCCAAGCAGAAAGTCCTCCTTCAGATCTAGCTTTCCTGGTTTCCCCCCTCTCCCAGCATGGTGTGGAGAATGCTTAGCCAAGCCAGATGGACAAGTCATAGTGGGCCACATTTGGCTAGGAACACACAAGCTATATTTAGCAGGCTTGTTCAAGGTACAAAGTTCGAAGTTTCAGAGATGGCCTTGCAGAGCACATTAGACTTGGAGTAAGAGCTGCTCATCTGATTTGAAACAGTTTAGATACAATCTGTTGGTGCCACTGAACTATGTCAGGGAATTATTGTAATAAAAACACCAAAATGTCCTGGCTGGTGACACAGTGGATAAAGCGCCAGCCTGTGAACCCAAAGGTCGATGGTTCAATTCCCAGCCAGGACACATAACCAGGTTGCAAGCCAGGTCTCCAGCCAGGTCCATTGCTGGAGGGGGGTGAAAGGCAACCATACATTGATTTCTCTCTTCCTCTCTGCCTCTTTCCCTTCCCCTCTCTCTAAAAATAATATATTTTTTTAAATGTTAAAAAAACCAAAACAAAAATAAAAACACCAAAATGAAATATCTCAAAGTTCCAGCAACTTGGAAACAGACCTGTCAGTAAGGGAGAATTGTATTTCTCTACCCTGATGACTTTGGGCTTGGCCACATGACTTGTTTTGGCCAATGGAGCTTTGCCAGACATGATGCAAGTCAAGACTTGACTTGTTCAGTGGAAATTGGTTCTTGCATCTCTCTCCTGGTTTGTCCCCTGGTCTGAGGAGGGAGGGAGACATGGGACCAGACCCAAACCCAGCCTGCAATTTAAAGGCCACCCAGCCAAACCCAGGCAGGGCTGGCCAACTCCAGCTGACCCACAGACACATAAAAGAATTTTTAAATGACACTGTTTTAAGATTCAGGGTAGCTTGTAATGCAACAGTGCTTGGTTGACATACTGACAGAGTCTGGCTTTCAGTTAATGTCAGGGGTGAGAGTATTGGTATTACAGTATGATCTGAGTAATGTCATGCTATTATCACTTTCCCTGTTTAAGAACAGTGTCCCACTCCTACTTTGGAGACAGTTTAGCTGAGCTTGGATTATAGAACTACATTTTTCAAGAATTCCTTTCCCTGTTGGTTATGGGTTACCCTTTGAATTCAGGCAAGTTCCTCCAGATCATAATCTTGAGGCATTTCTAATGGATCAAGAAATGTGTAAGATTAAATTATTGCTCATTGAGCCCTTAATATGTGCAAACATTCTTTTGCTTTATATGTAGTATCTCATTCAGTCTCATTAAATGGTCCAATTCCTCATCCAGGCTGGTTCATTCTTGTCATCATTACCAACTGGTAGTTCAGAGATACCTGCTAGCTAGCTACAGTAATAGTCCCTATTCTTCCATTTGCCATTGCAGACTTGGGCTCAGTGCCCTCCCGGATGACTCTGGGTGGCCTGTGCTGCCCTCATAGAAAGAGTCTGAATCACAGGTGGTGCCCGTTAAGCATTTATTTCCCCCTCTTCCCACCCTTAACCTTAGCATTAATCTTTGCCCAAAGGAACATCCTTTGCCCTTTTCCGAAAACTCAGTTTCCCTTTAAAAATGAGGCCTGCCCTAGCTGGTAGCACAGTGGATAAGGTGCCGGCCTGCAAACCCAAAGGTTGCAGGTTCGATTCCCCAGCCAGGGCACATAACCAGGTTGCAAACCAGGTCTCCGGTCAGGTTGGACTGGAGGCAGGTGAAAGGCAACCATACATTGGTGTCTCTCTCCCTCTTTGCCTCTCTCCCTTCCCCTCTTTCTTAAAAATAATGAAATAAAATATTAAAAAAAAAAAAAAAGAGGCCTGGCCCTAAATCTTTGCCTCGTGACTGGGTCCTGCTGTCACAGTCAGGTGTCAGATAGGAGCTGCTTGCCCACCTCAGTCCCAAGTGTCGACCCTTGGAGACTGAAGTAGAGTCACTTATTGGGGTGCCCCAGCCGTTTCTAGACATTCATCTAATTGAGAGCTGCCTCATATTGAACCTCTTGCTCCACCCAACACCCATCATTTATCATCTAGGATGTAACTGCCCTCTTCCGCTACAGCCCGATGGGCACCCCCGCATTGTGCGCCGGTAGCCAGGTCAGTGTCCCAGCGTTGCTCCTTATCACAGGAAGCAGGTGTTGTAAGGTTTGCCAGCTTGTACAAAGATTAAATTTGCTGGGGCTTCTAACCAAAATCCTCAAATGGATTTGGAGGTTTTTCAGTATCAACAATTCTGCTAGTTTTGTGCTGTATCAACTTGGCTGAGCTGGAACGAGGTTTCCCAGCATTCTCCTCCTTACACAGTCTGGGTTACCGTTGGCTAAAAGAGAGATTCGTGTTAGATTTGGAGGGCAGAAAGGAAGCAAGCAGCAGCTTCGACTCCAAAGATCACTGAGGTCAGAGGTGGTGAGAGACAGAGGTGGTGGAGCCCTCCCTTCCTCCTTCCTGCTGCAAGTTAGCTCTTCTTCCTGTCTGCCAGCTCTGTTGACCAACAGCAGCCCCAGCTCAACGCCAGATAAATGCTCGGCTGTGAATTCACAGAGGTAATAGCCACATAGAAGCCATGACCTTCCCAGACTTCTTCCCCAGCCACTCCAGAAGCTACACGTGTGGAACTTGCAGATTTCTCTGCTAGCTCAGAACCTGTCCACCAGCATCACAGCCTGGGGGACAGTGGTTCGTGACTTTGCTTCGATAATTTTAAGGGTGACCAATTTTCTTTTGAAAACTACCAACATGATTTCCCAGAATTTGACCAATATTAATTCAGAATTCTACTAGGAATTGTCCCGCAACCCCCACCTCCCCAGTTCTGGGGCGCTTCTGCCAGTCTATGAAAGTGGAGGTTCTGCTGCCTCTCCCCCATTTTAAGCATTTTTTTTTTTTTTTTTTTAGCCTGGGGGTAGTCTTTTTAACTCTTGATTTTTCGTTTTAAACCCTTAACAAGGAATAATTTGTAAAATGGTTCCCCAAATACGTAATCATGAGCAATTTGTGGGAAGCAGGGATGGCAGGCATCCTCAGACAGAGTTAAAGAAATCCTAATTACTTACACCTGCAGAAGCTGTCACTCTTGTAAGGTAAGGTGTGTGATGAGCAGCCAGACTGTGCTGGAAACGTGTGATTGCCCGTTTAAGTAGGCGGCGCGGCCCACAGGCTGCCCATGCGGGGGTCTTCCCTCTGTGATCCTCACCCCTGCCTGGGCTCTCTGGTCACTTTAAGGCCAACTGCATGGCTGAACAGTGTGTGGCCACCTGAGCACACCCAGTCCTCATGCAAAGCAGATGTGACCATTTAAAAAAATTAAGGAAAAAAAAAAAAGTCATTTTATGTGATGATTATGAATTTCCTGCTTTTCTAGCTCAGTGGTTCTCAGCTCTGGCTGTACGTTAGAATCACCAGGGAGTCTTGTAAAAATGCTGATGGCCAGGCAGCACCTGACCAATTAAATCAGACTCTCTCCTGGGTAGCAATAGTTTTAAAGCTCCCCAGGTGATGCCAAGTGTGCTGCCAAGTTTGGAAACCAGTTCTAGGCCACTGGTTTTCAAACACAGCTGCATCGGAATCATCTCAAGGGCCTGTTGAAAACCACCCCTAGACACTCCTATGTTGGGGGGTGTTCAATATCCATAAATTGCATACTTATCCTAAGAAGGCTGTCAAACTCCTAACAGTACTGAATTCCATTTGAAAGTAGAATAAGCTTGTTCTGCACATATAAGGCATTATGCTAAAGTTTTTAGTCATTAACTCATTTTATCATTTTCACAAAGCTCTCATTCTCATCCTTTAGGAAAAGCCCCAACCTGAAATCCTTTCTGTCTACCCTTTACAAAGGCACCTGCCGTGGTTACCATCATGTGACCAGGATTGTTTCCTCCCAGGCTCTAACCAATCTGTAACCTTGTTATTTTCTCTCTTCCAGTTGCATGTAAGCTCCATGATGGCAGAAACCCTGTTTGTCTTCACCTCGCACCTAGCAGGTAACGCATACTCTGCAAACACTTGCTGAATTAATGAATCCACAAAGCAACCCCCAGGAAGAGGTACCAATAGGGCTCTGAATTTCAGACCAGGACATAGAAATATGAGAAGGTTAAGTAACTTGTCCAAGATCAAGATGGAGGAACTGAGATTCAAACTGACCTGAGCTGGGCTTTCAGACCACTGCAAGGATTGATCATCAGCCTTTAATAAAAAGTAAGCCCTTTTTCCCAGCAATAACCTGAACTACTCAACTAAGAATGTTGTTGCCTTAAGGCCACTTGGTTCAAAACTATGTACTTTCTTCAAACAACAGTAAAAATCCACAGCACAAACCCATGTGGCCGCTGTAAAAACAGTGGCAATTTCTTTTCTATTTAAGAACTTTACTGTTCATACCAGAAACCTATTTATAATGCCTTAAAGCAGGTTAAAATTTGCACCTCCTCTAACATTACATCAAAACCTTTTAATACAAAATGTTGTATTTAGTGGAAGAAAAATGACATCATGAAAACAAATGGATTTGAAATATCTGACTTTATTGAGCATGCCGATATAATTATTCTGGTAATAAATTAATATATACAGTTACAAAAATATTGAGTGCTTTCTAAGAAAATGCTTCTGAATGTGTGAAAAAGATGCAGCATCATTTATACAGTTGACTATAATTTTCAAACTCAGAAGTGTGATAACATCAAGTTATGAAGAAGAATGGAGTCTCTTTCTTGTAAGATTCATGATTTAGTTTTGAGTGTATGAAGGTTTCAACGACCATTCAGCTCCTGCAAGCTACAAAACCTGAACTAACAGTTTACAAATCATGTGATCCACTCTCCTAAGTGTACAAATACACTGGCCTTGCCAAAAATTACAAAGCTAGTAAAAGACAGAGGTTGAACTGCAAATCTGTTCACAAAGGTACTCCAGAAATGTCGAATTAAATAAGGCACATACTCATATATCACATCATACAGAACCCTAGTCATGACTGAAAGAGGTTGGTTGTACTTTCTGCTTAACAGAAATTTAAATGAAATCCTCATGTGTTCTTTTGTAGTTAACAAATGTAGTGACCTGGCTGCTCTGCAAACAAAACCGTTCCCTTGACTGCAGCTTATCAATGACCACTGATTGTCATTTATGTCTCTGTCCCCTGAGATGCTTGGACCCAGGTCACTTTTCTTCCTGCTCGTCTGTGCTCACAACTGCATCCAAGATCTCTGTACTTGTTTGAAATGCATCACTAACCGAGAGAGCCAACATCATCAGCATCTACAGTCCTGTATCTTCGCACATGGGGCAGGTTCTCTTCGCAGCTCGTTTCTAACGGAGTCAGTGCCTGCTCTGTTCAGCTGAGCCATCACCAGTTCCAAAGCAAGCGCGGATCTCTTCTGGGGCATCCGTGTTTCTAACAGCAATGAGAGTTCTAATCTAATCAAGAAGATGCCATACAATGCTTCACGTAATGTACTTCCGTTGCACATTTTTGCTTATCTTATGCCTCAGCTAATGGCTATACATAGCCATGCTGCTGGCAGATAAAAATACAAAAACAAACAAAAAAAGAAAGGGGGGGGGTACTTCTTTTAATTTAAATCCCAATGAGTGTATGCAGCATGTTAATCAATCAGTAACAGAACGTTCACATTCTGGCAGGGATACTTCTGTTCAGCTGTAGTAGCCATTGCCAAAACCACCTGCCAAGCATCCGGGTTTTTTAAACTTTATATACACAGCAAAATTGTGTATTCAAAGTTTTGAATTTTCATGTAAGCGATGCTAATTTCTTGCTCCTCTCAGCACTGCAGCAAAGGAAAATCGACAGCCTATCCTTATAGATTTATTTTCTCCAGGGCAACATTTCTCTTTCAGAGGGAATGTTTGGTTTGATTGAAACACAGAGAAGCATATTAGATGTGCTCCCAGGGGCATATTTATCTAGAAAAGGCATCTCATTTTCAAGTTCTTCCTTAGCAAATGTAAGAGTTGTAAAAGCTTTACCTTTAGGAGTGACTTGATTTTGTGGGAATGCTAAAAGCTCTGCGGCCAACCATGAAGACTTGACATTAACCCCTATCTAGAATGAAATTCCATTAGTCATATGAAAAAGTAACGCACAAGAACACAGATGCAGACATATTTGCTCTGAACTGGTAACAACATGCAAGCATTTAATTGACTAAGCTGGCACGCTTCTCCCCTGTTGTTCTGTTACCAACCTCATTTCCTCCGGCCATTTTTCTTTTAGTCTTGTCCTAACCTTCCAGGAACATGCAGAATATTGTTAAAGAAACTCCATATTCTTTGACCACTTCACTTTTGATTTTTCTTTCTTTCTCACCAACTTTGAACTCCGGAAAAAATTTGAGCTCAATATCTTTTCTAATACCATGACCAGAACTCAAACAGGAAGTATAATGGAAAACACATGCCTAACAGAACAGGAACATTCTAATAATGGCCAGACTGAAAGAATTGTGCAGGACTAGGAAGGCAAACAACTTTATGTTTAGAATAACAAAACTGATGACAATTTCAAAAAAGGATAATTTTAATAATCTTAACAACCAATTAAAAATAAAATCCCCCCTTATAAATTAAGGAATCCTAAAGACTTTGAGGTAGATGACGCTGTTATTAGATAACAGATATGATGAAAATAACAAAATTGAGGGAAAGAAAGCACTGATTTGAAATTCTCTTCCTTTATAGTCATGAGGAAAATTAAGAACACATTTTCCAATTCAAAGTTCTAAGCACAAAATCCAGATATGTCATGTCATGGACTTGCTTCTTTAATTGGCCATGAACTTGGCAGCCAGTGGAAAGAATCCAGAACAGCAAACTACAAAATAAAATGGGTGTCCTCATGAAGAAGCCAGTAACTTTGCCTTGATTTTCCTAGCATGGCTCATTCCCAAATGTTCAGGATTTGGATTCCTAAAGTCTTTTTTAGCATTTAATTAATTTTTTGTTGGTGGATGGCGCTGGGACTGTTTCTCCACACATAAACTGCTCCTAAGAAAGAACAAAAAAATTAATCACTGTGTCACAAATGTCAATATTAAACTTTCATCTTGTTAGAGAACCAATACAGAACTGTGATCTTTCCCTTTGCTGTATCACTTCATCCTTTTTCAAAGTCAATGTCAGCACCAGAATTATATTTAACATAAAGCACCTTATAACTAAACATGCCTATCTTCATTACAGAGCATCCATGTCTCAGAAATGACATTTATAAAGACACTGCCACATCTTTTACATTTCTGTATTAATTACTACTTACGCTAAAAATTTCTCTACTTCAGTATTTAGCCATTCAAATAATTGTCCTCTTCAAATTATTACCTCTCCCAACTAAAAGGGAATGCTCTTTATGTATTTCCCCGCAGAGATAATCTGCAATGTGAGCTACTCTGTAAATGAAGTCCAATCTCATTACGTACTCTGGCTTATCAACTACCATGAGAAATCTCTGCCTCTAGGTTACACCTCACACCTTGCAACCTGATCCCTAGGAAGATCAGCCTGTGTTCTGTGCTCGTGCTCTCTCACCCCTGCTAGGCACCTAGAATCCTCCTCTGCTCTTTAGAATTTATGGTCCATCAGCAGCACAATGCTCCACATTCTCAACCTCTTCTTTAAAACATCCCTGCACCTTCTTGCCCTAATGCAGTGGTTCTCAAGGTGAAGGGGTAGTGTTGGTGCGGCATGATGCTGATTTCATCTTCAAGATCCATTTAACAATGTCTGGAAACCTCCTGGGCGGACACAATTGGAGGTGCAGGGTGCTAATGAGCAGAAGCACAGAGCAGCCCTGTTCAAGTGATTCAGCCCCAAATGTCCATATGCTCAGGTTGAGAAAAGGCATCCCCTAAAGATACCATTTCCCATGTGACCCCTCATGTAATGGCTGTGCCATTGAGCTTGGAGGAGCTGGTTGCTCTTTTCTGCCACCGTTCTCCTTCCCTCTCTAAAACCCACCAACTTGGATTCTCATGCCACCAGACTGTACCATCACCGCTCCTCTCTGTTGCTGTCATTTACTCCTCTCTGGATTCCTCATTCCAACCTTTCCGAAATCTCTAGTACATACATCCTATTCCCTTTTCACTGCCCTTCACTGTCCTTAATGTTTTAATCCTGTAGTCAGTTACATAATCACTTTTTTCTCTTCCCTATTCACTTAGCAAACATACAACCCTGGTTAAATCTAACTTCCTGTGTCTACATTCACCCATGCAGCTCAATGTCTACCACCTAAACCCTCTCTTGATCCTCTGTCACCCCTAGTTAGTGTTCCATGTCTCCAATCCCTTTGCAACAAACTTCTTGAAAGAAATGCCACTTGCTGCCTCCTATTCTTCTCTCATTCTCCCCAGCAAGCTTTCCACCAATCAAGCTCTGTCTCCATTATTCCATTGAAACTGCTCTCAACACCATCACAAGTGGCCTCTTAGAGCCAATGGTTAATTTTCAGTTATCTTTCTATCAGTGGGACTTGACAAGGTTGATCACTTCCTCCACCTTTTCTCATCTGGTTTCCAGGATATGACACTGGTAGCTTTCCTCCTTCCTCTGTGGTTGCTCCTTTACACCCAGCTTTGCTGATTCCTCACTTCCCTCCCTGGCTGTGTAATGTTGGAGTGGCCCAAGGCTCAGTCCTTTGCTTTGTCCCTCTCTATTGCATTGACAGTCCTGGTTATCTACCCAATCTCAGGGCTCTAAATGCTGGTTATGTGCTGGCAACTCTCACAGTTAAAGCATTCTTCGACCTCCATACTTGCATGTTTCAATTGCCTTCTTGCCATGTAACCCCTCAAGCGATGGCTCTGTGATCTCTCAGAGCCCCAGCGCCTTCTGGCCAGCTCCCCCTGGATAAAAAATAGTCCTTTCAAAAACAGTATGTCCAACTCCTGCTTCTATACCTGCAGTCACTTCCCCCTCAGTTAATGGTAAACCCATCCTTCTAGGTATGAAGGCCACACATGTACAAATCATCCTTGGCTCCTCTCACATCATATATCTAATCAGTAAGAAATCCTTATCCTTTAAAGTGTACCCAGAGTCCAACCACTTCTCACTGCTCTAATTGCTGCAGCTTGCTCCAAGCTCCCTATCCCTCCTTTGATTAGTCTAATAGCCTAGTTTCCCTGCCTCTACATTTGCTCCTCCGTAGTCTACTCGGACGCAGCAGCCAGAATCCCCCTTTTAAAACTCGAGTTGGATCATGGCACGACTTTGTTACAGAGCCCTCCATTGGTTCTCTGTACCCTTCATAGGAAAAGCCAAGGTTCCTAGAGTGGCCCACAAACACCTCTGTGATCGGCCCCACTCCACTCGTTCTTCTTGGACTTTTCTCACTCTTATGTACTCTGCTTTTGTCACGCTGGCTTCCTTGCTGTTCCTTGATAAAACCAAGCATGTCTCTGCCTTAGGGTTTCTTCACGGAAAGTCCCTTTTGCCAGACTGCTCCTACCCCATTCAAACTCTGCTCAATAAGGCCTGCCACGAGCCCTCTATTTAAAATAGCAACCTCTTCTCATATCAGCCCTCTCTTCTACCCTGTTCTCTTTTTGTTCCAGAATATATTTTAAACAAGAATAATCAGTACTGTTCTCTAGTTCATATAGCTAGCTTCTCTCATGAAGCTAAGTGCCTTGTTCCCACCTAGCCTATTACCATGTTAGAGGTCATCCTTAACAATACCAAGCTGTCAATTATATCTCAAAAAATAAAAGTGTTAAGCTTCTTACTTAAGACTTTATTCAAAGTACTGACCAAATGTTGGGATGGGCAAGTAATAACATTTATTTTGTTTTCTACTTTCAATATTCTTGGGAGGAAAAAACAACAGGACACCTAAGACTAAAAAAATTGTAAAACTGCAACCATGATTATATCTCAAACAATATACTGTAGAGTTCTGTGTGTAAGCCAGGTAAGAAATGCTATACAATTGACCCTTTCAAAATAAATCTAGGCAATCTGAACAACTTAAATTACTATTTAAATAAAGGAGAAATAAAGAATATCAACTAGTCTTTATAATCATTTCTTATATGTAAGTAATTAACAATTTCACTAGGTAAGAGCAGTTTTTATTGCCCTGTCTAAAGCTAAAAGTAGTTAATTTGAGCTTTAAAAACATTACTTTACAATATGGCTGCTTTATTAATGGTTTATAAAATTTGTTTTAAAAAAAACAACAAAGCAATTACCTAACACTGAAACATTCTTCTGCACTTACAAATCATAGACAGACTGCTCTAGGTTCCTGCACCACAACCCTCCTCCCACCTTTTAAAGTTTGACCCCTTACTTTGTCATAAATCACTTTTATTATGAGAGAGCAGCTAGGACACGTCGCCACGTCTTCCCCATTCTCCAAATCTTCCTAAAACAAAATCAAACACGGAATGATCAGCATTGCCTTCCCTTTGCCAACTCCCCCTCCCAAATCCTCCCGCCCCAATGGGCCGCTAGCTTCTTCGGAGCTTGCTTGCCTCTCTACAAGGTACGTGAGCGCCAAAAGGAGCCTTTCGAGGTAGAAATGCCAACCCCAATTTTCCCTGGAAGCGTCACTTGGGAAAAATACCCTGGAAGGTTAGTCAAGGTTCAGTCGCTTCAAAACCTCTGGAAGACAAAAATGCGCCCCTTGCTCCAAAGTATCCTAGAGAGGTGGACGCTAATCGAGGGAGGCTGGCGAGAAGTCCGGGCTGCTCGACCTCCACCCCGTCCCGATCCCCACCCCCACCACCAGGCCTGACTCAAGTCTAGAACGGAAGGACCGCGGACAGCTGAGAATCTCCGTTTTCACGGGATTCGTGAACAGGATAAAAGGCTCACAGAACGGGAGCCGCGCGGGTACAGAACGGCGGAAGGATCGCGGTAGAACGACTACGCGCCTGGCTCGAAGAGCAGCCGGGCGGGACCCTGAAGTTACCTTAGTGATGCAGAAGTTATCGCCACAAGGGCAGGGGTAGAAATACGTCTCCAGGTCCTCGTCATATTGGAAGTCCTCGATTTCCACCTCGTCGTGAAACACCGCCATCGTACGGGGGCCAGATGAGGGTCCTCCGCAGCCGAAACCGACTCAGGTTGGCCTGACTTCGCCGACGCCGGCCCCAGCCGGGCGCTGTCACCGAGCACCGGCGCAGGAACTACCGCTTCCGGCGCAGCGACAATGACGCAACTTCAGGGTTGGCGGCCAAATGGGTGACCCGGTCGTGGTCACCATGGAGATGGCTGAGCAACAACTGCGGAGGGAGTGGAAGAACTTGCTCGCTGCTCCATGGTGTCGGGTACGGCTCCGCCCATTGGACGAAACTGACCAATAAGAGTGCGAGGATCGCTGGCGGTGCTGCAACGTCACGTCTGGGACACCGGAAGCTCCAGGCACCGGCCGTGGACTTTGGGGCTGTTCTGCGAGAAAGTTGCCGCCAGTGGTGGCGGCGCGCGGGCACCTCGCTGCGGCTGTGGTTGCCTGGCCTCGCGTCGGTGGACCTTCGATTGGCCTCAACTAGACCCCGCTGGACGCCGCAGGAGGTCTACTTAGCATAGGCAGGGCCCTCGGCACCCCTGGGGGAAGGACCGCAGTCTGACTGGGTCTTCGGCGGCGGGAGCAGGTCAGCCTTCGCCATCTCCCAGCCTCCCCGGAGACCGACGAGAAGTTTCTTTGGAATTTCGATTCACCGGGTGACCTTGAACTCAGAGCGACGTCTAGCTTGTAGTTCTTGGCTTCGATCGGCTGTTCAGGTATATCCCCGCCTCCTTCCCACCCCAGATTATCTTCAGATGCTTAAATCGCGTTGCAGAAAGGACCAAGACCTGGGAAGCAGGTGGGATTTAGCCTAATGTTTGCCAAGCGTATGACATTATTTACTGCAGTGATTTGTAACAACAGTAATAGGATCACCTTTTATTATAGAAGTTTGCTTTGTGCCCGGTATTGAGTTCATTCTTCCATTCAACCTTGGGAGTTTAGACGTTATTCCATGTTACTAATCTTCAAACTGAGATACAGAGTTGGGTATCTAGAGCAAAATCGTAGACGTAGAACACGAAGAGCGTGTCTGTCCCCAAAGTCTGACAACACATTACTTACGTGAACCACGGTGTCTTCTTTGTAAAAGGAATGGCATCAGCAGGCAGTTATGACTGTGAGGACTCTTTAATACCTTGAACCGAAATGCAAATAAAAGATGCTTTGTCTTGGAAGCAGTGCTCATGTCTGTTTTGGTACAATCGCGGAGTCGTGTTCGTTACTAGCCATTAATTAAAATCTTAGTAGAGAAGCTGGGTCCAGGATCTGGACCCAGTGTTGTAGCACTGGGAACTGGATATTTACATTCTTTGGGCCTTATTTCTTCTTCTGACTAGAAGAAGGATCGTATTAAAGATGATTTACAGGATCCCTTTCAGATCTAACACTCCTGTGTGGGAATTAATGAATTTTACTTGGTTCAGCAATCACATGTACCACATGTATAGCATGTTATATTAACATGCTACATTTACATAATGCTCACATATGCACACATTCCTCTGCAGACTGTTGAGGTTTTCACTAGAGCAGTGCTGATTCCTTTGAGACCTAGATTTGCATGTCTCCTTGGCTTTCCATACTGTTTTCATCTGCCATCTGTTGGCCACACCCTTTGTCAGGCCAGAGCTGATTCCCTGTAGGGTTCTGCCCAGTTTTGAGTTCATGCTATGCTGAAGAAAATAAAACTGTAGCCAAATATGATGCAGTTCTTTTATTCCCCCCATTCCTATTAAACTTCATATGTACTCTTTACAAGGAATGGAAACATTCTGTAATGAGACTGTTTTGGACCCCAAAAGCATGACAAAAGCAGATTTATTGTAGCTGTAGGATCATTTGAGATCACAAATTTGTTTACTCATAAAATGGTTAACCTTCTGATCTGGAAAATAACAGTGACCAAAATTCTTAACATGAGTTCTAACTTAGAAATGTCAGTTATGTAATAGAAACTGTATTTTATGAGTGCTGTTATATATCGGGCTAAGGGGAATTAGGTATTAGCAATAAACTACCTCTCAAGATTGTTTGACAGGGAGCCAGGGAGTTAATGCATTAGAGGTATTGTTTTTTTTTTTTTTGGTAACATTCTTGCTTGCTAGGTATTTCCATAAACATTTATTTCTCTCAGCAGTCCAATGAAGTGGTGTTGGCATTCCCACTTAAAAATAGTAAGAGGTGACTGGCCCAAGATCAAAAAACAGGAAGGAGGCAGATCTAAGCCCAGGTCCATGAACTCCAACTCAAGCACTCTTGAAATAACTTGAATAAAACTAGGGTTCCCTTACCAAATGCTAAATGCCAGGAACCCCTTTGCTTCTTCAGTGGCACCTAGGATTCTGAATCAATGGGTATCATGGTATTTCTGTGAATTTACTTTATTTCAGTGCATTAATGATCTTCAAGGAATTCTTGGTTTTTCTATTTCTCTCACACCTCATCCAATCTATCAACAAGTCCTCATCCAATCTATCAACAAATATATTCCAAAATATATTCCATGTTCATCTACTTCTGTCATGCCTGTAGCTTGATTCTACTCCACTTTTAGGCTAGAGTCTTCTAATTGGACTTCCTGCTTTGACTCTGATCAGTTCTTCACATAGCAGCCTGAGCGACCCTTTAATCTTTAATGTAAATTCAGTCATGTTCCTCTCCTGGTTTATTCAAACCTTCAATTGCTCCCCATTGCCCTTAAAATCAAGTCCATACCCTTACTATGACCTCATGCGGCACATCTACCTGCTCAACCTCATCTTGTATGACTCTCACCAAGCTCACTGCTCTGCGGTCACACTGGCTGTGGTTCCTTAACACACCAGTGTGACTGATTGGGCCTCTGCCCAAATGCTCTGCTGTTAATGCCTGCCTGCCTGACTCTTCCCTCTTCATTCAGGTTTCAGCCTGTGTCTCTCCAGAGAGACCTTTCCTGATATTCCTCTACACCCCCTGCTCTTATCTGTCACACACACTATAATAATAAAGCTTCACAATGGCAAGTACCTTGTGTCTGGTTCTTTATTGTGTCTCTACAGCCTGAAACAGTGCCTGGCATCCCAGTAATTGTTTAATAAATTGAGCATTCTCATTTAACAAAAACTGGTATAAATCATTTTAAATCTTAAAAAGTTTAATCTATTGCTTGCAGTGATTTTTTTTTTACTGCTTAACTAGATATACATTTTATTTAGAGTTTATGATCATTTTCTCTTTTTCAGAAATAGAGTAAAGATTTTTTTGGGGGGTAAGGTAAGGCCTTTGAGGATATAAACATGGACTATTCTTGTTTGTATGGTTTTAGAAATTACTTAATATATATTAATATTATATAGTTAATCAAATACGTACATTGAATTGGACATATTTCAAAAAAGGGATAGCTTAAAAAAAAAATACCTTACTGCTTTGCAAGTCACTTTGAACAGTTTGATTTTTAAAAACCCTTTATTTACCAGTAGATGGCGCTCTTGATCATGGTTACTACAAACCAAGACTTTTATTTTATTTTTTGAAAGATTTTTGTTTATTGTTTTTAGAGAGAGGGGAAGGGACAGATAGAGAGAGACACCAATGTGTGGTTGCCTTTCACCTGCCTCCAGCTACAGACCTGGCTGAAGACCTGGCTTGCAACCTGGCTATGTGCCATGACTGGGGAATCGAACCAGTGACCTTTAGGTTCACAGGCTGGTGCCTTATCCATTGTGCCACCAGCCAGGGCTGAAACCAAGATTTTAGAATTTAGAAGAGAGCAGCTTTTAAAAATGAACATTTATTTATTTTTCAGTTTATTTGAGCAGTAGAGCATTCAGACAGCATAATCACTAAAATAAATATTTATGTCAGGACTATTTTAGTAATAGTTGTCTAAGACATTGAGCAGAACAATGCTTTCATATTAAACTATGTACTAGTTAAATTTTATTGGGGGAATTTGGCCTTAAATGACACTCCCTGTATTATTCCAGCCATTGGTCTGGTCTTTCATAGGGTGGAATCAGAAAAGTGGGGAAAAAATTCTGAAAAAAATAAAAGTAGGAGATGAGAGGAAGAGGTGAGAAACAGGGAAATTGGGAGTGGTTTTGCTGTGAGTTGGTGCCTGCCAATTATAGCACACTTCTTCTTTTGCAGCTAGGAGATAGTCATGCTATTTAAGTTTTCCAAAACATTGTTCTTACGTGTTGTCTCTGCCATTGCAGGAACTCTGTGAGAATTTCAGTTTATCAAAGCACTGTCTGAGGTCCAACCGGTGTATATCCGAAGGTCTGAGTATAATTCCAGGAGCAAAATATTGCATATCAGCCAGCCAGCCAGCTGTATACTGTATTACTCCTAAAATCTCATGGACTTCTAAAGTAAGTTTCTTTCTTTCAATGATTAACGCGCTATTTTTGGTTAGCATATTTAAATGAGAGAAACTACATTTAGTAGTGTTGCATGAGGTAAAGAGGCATTATACTTCTTTCATTTACTCGAGAGAAAAATAGTGAGTAGCATTATTTATCCACAGTGATAGCAATAAATAAATCTTTTACCTAATCTAAAGATTAGTTATGAAGCAGTGGCTTATTGATATGATTTTATTATAACTTAATAAATTATATATGACTTCTTTCACCCCCGACTTACTTATTTTCTGTCTGTACCTTCTAAAATATAAACTCCCAAGAAGGGAGCTGTTTTATTAATGTCCATATTCCCAGTGCCTGCCACATAACAGGCTCTTAATAAATATTTGTCAAGTGAAGGGCTAAATTAATGACTATGGAGTAGAAACATAAGCACATCTTGCTTGAATGTTTTTCTAACTCTAAATTTATTACAGTTAATTTATATAGGATCTTCCAAAGAGCTTTGAAAAAAAGAGTGTTTTCATACACCTTCATTTATTTTCAAGCTGACTGAGATAGGAAAGGGCAGATACTGCAATAGAACATGTTAAAAGCGGCCATCTTAGGCAAAGAAATATTTAAAAATGGACTGAGGAAAACAATGGTAGGAACCAAAAAAACAAAACAAAACAAAACATTCTCTGACTTCTAATCGGTGCTTTTCCTGATAGGCCAATAGTTTTTAGACTTTGAAATGTTCGGAACCTCCCTGGGTTTTTGTTTTGTAATTTTTTTACTCAGGTATAATTTACAAATAGAAATGTATATAAATCTTAAGACAGTTTGATTAATTTTTTATTTTATTATTTTCAGAGAGAGGGGAAGGGAGAGAGGCAAAGAGGAAGAGAGACATCAATGTATGGTTGCCTTCCACATGCCTCCAGCTACGGACCTGGCTGGAGACCTGGCTTGCAACCTGGTTATGTGCCCTGGCTGGGGAATCGAACCAGCGACCTTTGGGTAACAGGTCGGCACCTTATCCACTGTGCCACCAGCCAGGGCTGAGTAATTTTTTTATAAAGACCTTTGATTTCCCATATACCCCCAGCTTCCACACATGCATAGTCCTCCCCCATTATCAACATCTTTCCGTAGAATGGGATAGTTATCACAGTTGATGAACCTGCAGTGACACATCATTATCACCCAAGTCCATAGTTATATTATGGCTCACTCTTGGTGTTGTATATTCTGTGGGTTTGGACAAATGTATAATGGTATGTATCTATCATTACGGTATCATACAGACTATTTTTATTGCCCTAAAAATCCCTTATGGTTTAATGCCCTGGTTTCTCTTCAGATTGTATAAATCTTCTGCCTTTTTAAAAAGTCCTCTGTGGTTTAATGAATTTTTACAAAATGAGAATACCCATGTAGTCAGCTTTCAGATTATAAAATGACATTGTCACTATTACTAAGGGTATCTGCTAATTTGATTTCTAGCTTCAGAGATTAATTTTGTACTTTGTTACTGGATCCATAGACTCTGCTATTGAGTGGCTGCTTTCATTCTTTTCATTCAATGTGATATTTGTAATATTCATCTATGTTACCACATGTAGTTGCAGTTTGTTTTCATTGTTGTGAACCTCAGTTTGCCCTTGCACTTTATCAAGAAATATTAGCCCTGGCTGGTAGCACAGTGGATAAGACGCCGGCCTGCAAACCCAAAGGTCGCAGGTTCGATTCCCCAGCCAGGGCACATAACCAGGTTGCAAACCAGGTCTCCAGTCAGGTCTGTGGCTGGAGGCAGGTGAAATGCAACCATACATTGATGTCTCTCCCTCTCTGCCTCTCTCCCTTCCCCTCTTTCTAAAAATAATGAAATAAAATCTTAAAAAAAAAAAGAAAAAGAAATATTAAAGACTTGTGTGGTACTCTTTGGTTGGAGTCCAATTATCAGGCAGTTAGAAAAATCTACTCTCCTGTAGTAGTGTGAGTCATGTGAACTTGGTCAGAGATTTTGGAAACTAACAGACAACATGAATACCTGATGGCATCAATAATTACATACCTGTGTATTGTGGAGATGAATTAAATTAACTCTTAAGTAGTGGCAGAAATTTTGTCAGGTAGAATTAGGCCCTTAATTGCTTTGCCATTGGATCAACTCATAGCAGCACCAGCAAAAATCTAAACCTTGACTCCTAAAATGGTCTGATATTTCACTACTTTTTCTTAGCATATTTTAATTCTCAGTGTTTGGTTTGCCCAGGAAGCACCATGGCCTGTGCTGCTGCCTTGACTCCTGCCTTGTTGCGAGGCTCTGTGGGAGCCATCTGTCCCCAGGCTGCTTTGTGGAGAGCGACACCCCGCACTTTGCGTCACCTTTCTCTAACCGGGTGAGTCATCAGCCTTCAGTGTCATTTGAGGTTGATTTTCAAAGAGACCTGACCTACTGATGGTCCTGGGAGGCATGTTGGACTCCTGAAAGCATAATATAACATACTGCTTAAATGTTCATGGCGTAAGTAAGTCATTCAACTTTAGTTACATGAGTGAATTTCCATTGACCCCTTTCTAGGATCCATAATGTTATATTGTATTTTGTATTTTGGATAGTCATGATATTACAGGGGAAACTAATTTAATTACTTCTTATGAGGATAATACTTTTTTTACAGCATAATGAAATCCAAAAGGAAAACTGATCACTTGGAGAGAACTGCAAATGTCGTTCGACGGGAGGTTTGTATGTTTGAACTGAGGCAGGTTTTCTAGGCTGGATCGTTTGCACAGCTATGACTGGCTTGGAGTAGGCCCTGGATGAGCTTCATTCCTTTGAAGACAGGGAAAGTTTGTTATTTTTCTGTTCAGAGCTTTTCTGAACATATGACAACTGATTTGAAAAGTTGACAGTGAACTACTCAAAATTTCCTTTTAAACTTGGAATGAATAGATTAATTTTTTTGATGAAGGATGTGTAACAGCAACTGAAGGAACTGTCCTCATAGGTATGATGTGTTGGGTTCTACTTTAGGGATAGAACTTTTAGATCCCACATTTTAAGGATAGCTTGCCTTTTTTTTTTTCTTTCATTCTTTTTTTTTTTTTTTTTTTTTTGACACCATGTCTCAAAGTCCTTGTTCTTATCCCTACTATAGAACAACTTATTTCATCAAGGGAGAGAACACTAACATCTGAGAAAGGAAGGTGGATGAGCTCTAATTACCCTTCTCCTGTGCTGGCTTTTCCCACTATGTTCAAACTATACAAAGCTAATCCACCACCTGAAGGGGTGTCAAGGGCTGGGAAATAAAGATCCACACCCTTTCCCTCAGTGAGTAACCACATTTTATTTTTTTAAAGATCTTCATTACTTTTGGAGAGAGGGAAAGGGAGGGAGAAAGGCAGAGGAACATCAATGTATGGTGCCTTTCACCTGCTTCCAGCCGGGGACCTGACTGGAGACCTGGCTTGCAACCTGGATATGTGCCCTGATGTGGGAATTGAAGCAGGGACACTTGGGTTCGCAGCCAATGCTCAATCCACTGAACCACCAGCCGAGGCTACCACATTTTCTTTTAACAGCATAAATTGGATACTTGTTTTGCTTTTTAAGTGATTCTTTACATATTTAGATGTATTTAGCTTAGTGGTATAAGTTAAAAATCTATTTCATATAAAGAAAGATTTATACACTTTTATAAGCACAGTCAGAAACTGTATCGTTGCAGTAATTAATTTTCAGTAGTAAGAGTAGAATACTCTTTAATGTAAAAGAGTATTGTTTAGGCTCCACTTTTCGAGCTAGTTCTATTTTCAGAAAATTGCTTTGGGACTGAGGGTAGTGCGCTTGTGGATTCAGCTTTAAGCCAATGTTTTTTGAGAAGTCTGTAAAATTAGTTCAGCATAATAGATTTATGGATGCGTGACAAAATACACTTTTCCCACTGATAATAAATCTGAAAATACCTTTTTGTTGAGCATGCAAAAATGCTGATTCTTTAAATGTGAGATTTGTTAGAATTTCTCTTTTAAAAAGCAAAACTTTCTAATTTTGAAGAAAAAAGCCTTGGACTTTATTATTTTCTGTTACATTTTGAGACATGTAGAACTAGAGCAGAATTTAGTAGATTTTCTGTAAAGGGCCAGTAGTCTTAAGTATTTTGGCCTTCATGGGCTCTGCTGGCTTTAGTCCCAACTATAAAAGTCTGCCTTTACAGTGAGGAAATAGCCATAGACAACACACAAACAAA
Source organism: Noctilio leporinus (assembly GCA_004026585.1). Lineage (NCBI taxonomy): Eukaryota > Metazoa > Chordata > Mammalia > Chiroptera > Noctilionidae > Noctilio > Noctilio leporinus. The sequence continues at coordinate 327,118 of PVIW01000836.1, forward strand.
TCGGTGTGGCTGGGTTCCAATGAAATGTTCTTTATCAAAACACCTAGATACAGTCTGTGGGTCATAGCTTGCCAGTCCCTGGGTTAGAATAGTAATTTCATATTTTTACAGGACAGAATTATTGAGTTATTTTAAGCCAAGTTTAAGAAAACTACAAAGGAAGTTCAAGTGAACTCTGATCATCACATGATTGAAAAGTTGAGAATTTTAATGCGCAGAAGTCAGAAAATTACAGGGCTAATTTCAACCATGATATTATCTTGGTGAAGAATTTTTCCATTTGCAACTCTTCTCCTTCTGCTTCTGATTTCCACTTCTTTCCCAAGTAGAATGAAAGCTGGGAGCTGGGAGGAGCTAGATAAAGCTAGATGATGTCCTACCTCAGCAGTATAATGAACAGCATCTCATGTTGGGGCATGTTAGAACTAGCTCACCATGTGGTCTCATCGGCCACTCTTGCCTTCAATTTGCATGGCAAGTATACTTACAAAACTCCCCATATGCCATTTGCTCCTCAGTTCAAGTCTATGAGGCAGCCTAAGGATAGGATAGCATCTGTAGTTTACAGAAGAGGAAGCAGAGCCTAGGAGATAATTAGTGGCTTCTCCCAGGGCCAGAGGGAAGCTCTGGCCCAAGTCTGTGATTCTGAAGCCAAAGGATCCTGCTACCTGTCCAGAGTGGGTAAAGAATGGAGCACTCACCCACCCAGAAATGTCCTCCCTTAGTAGGCATTGGTTTGCCTGTGGAGAATTTATTGAATGACCATTTTAAGGTGCTGATGCTTATTTTTCTACAAATGTAACCTGTCTGGAGTCATGCTGATGCAGGAAACTGAGCTCTGAATTGAACGACATTTGACTGTTTATGTTGAGTTCACATTCTTTTCTTAAAGAACAAAAGAATAAGCAGTCTGGTTAACCTTGGAAATGCCAAGGAGATAAGAGTAGAAATATTGTAATGCTGTAAGCCTTGTTCACATAAGTTTTTAGTGAAGGGGTCCACTCTTGCTTGGCTCTGTAGAGTGCTGGCCCACTGAGCAAGATGCAGGATGTACTCTATTCATCAGTTTGATGGCAGAGTTTCATAATGAAAGAATTTTTTAAATTACTGATTTTTATGCCGTCATTTGGAAATATGCCAGACAGTAGGGTAGGTCCTGGGGTTATAACATGGAAAATGACAGATAGGATACCTGACCTCGTATTGTAGTGGGAACTCTGATCAGAAGAAACAGATTTTGTGCACCTAATTGATTTTGGAAAAGCAGCTAATCCTTTTGTAATTGTACTAGTTTGCTTCTCTTAAAAGCCTGTGCCTTACTCTTCAAATACCTGTGTGTATGATCTTTATTTTTTACAAAGCACTTGTTTAGACAACTTAATCCTCACAGCCACTCTGGGAGGGATCCTTGTCCCCCTTTCACAGGTGAACAAATGAAGACTCGAGAGATTTAGACAGTATGACCCTGCCTCTTGGTTTTGCCGGGATAGTCCTGGCTCATGCTTCCTGCCCCAGTGAATAGTACCCCTTTAACTCTCACAGCTGCCCCATTTTAGATGAGAAATTACATTGTCAGGCTAGGGTCGAAGGACCTACGTGAACTCAACGTTTGACGTCAAATTGGTTTTTTTTCCTGTTACAACAGAGGAATGTGACACTTGATTTAGACAAAGTGTAATTGAGCAAAACAATAGCAGATAAATTTCACATAGCCTCATCTCTGTTCCAAATCAAAGTTTCATTAAAGTGTTACTGGGCATAAGAAAGGGGGCAGTTGGTAGCTGCTGTAGTAGGTAGCTAATGAAGTCAAGTTGCTGGGCACCTTGTGGCAGAGACCTTTGGGGATTGTATGGGTCCTGGTTCGAGTGCTGCTAATCTGCTTAGTTTACGCTTTCGTTGAGGCCTGGTTTTGAGTAGGGTGGTCTGCTTAGCTGAAAAGCTGGCCTGTGTCCCAAGTGTAACCCTTACGGTTCTGTCAGTCATCACCTGCACACTGGGGGAAGATTTTATGCCAGAGTGGCCTTCTTCAACTTGGTGGGGAAGAGGGGCATTGCTTTAACATGGAATGTTTCCCAGTAGTGGGACATCTAATTTGCTCTGATTATCAGAGTTGGTGGTCAGAGAGCCTTTAGAGGTTCTCCAGCCTGGGGTGAGCAGTGCTTGCATTCCAGCCTCATGACGCTGTCCGCTCTGGGAGCAGAGAGTGATGGGGAGAAACCTCAGGCACCCACCTCGAGGCAGCTGTGGGCTTGTAGAGGGCCTGGCCCCTGTGTCCTGGAGAAGCTCCAGGGGCCAAGTGGTGTCCTGGCCCTGGCGGCTGGTCTGTGGCTCCTCAGGGCGCACACACAGCTCACCCTGCTGAGTAGAAGCCTACAAAGAAGGAGCGTCCTTGGGGGAAGACTCAGCTGGACAGCACTGGAGCTGCAGTATCTAGCACAGTGCTGGCGTGCACAGGCACGCAGTACACCCTGTTCAGGTGCAGGGAGGTAGCAGCGCATGAGGCAGGTTGTATTGTACTGGGCTTCATCCTGGTGCAGATAAACCACAGAATGTCAGCTTTCAGAGACACTATGAAGGCAGCACAGCGGGGTAATGGCTGGGGTATAGGTGCTGTTTTAAGTGGGTGTGTAACATTGGGTCTGAGACTTGAGTATGGAAAAGAGCCAGACAGGTGCACAGCATTCCTGGCAGAGGGACCGGCAAAAGCCACACTTGGAGGCTTGGCTCATTCAGAGGAAGGCGGTAGGATGGGAGGTAGGGAGGCCCAGGTGGTATCAACTGCTGTGGGTTTGCGTAAGGAGTTGGGATTTTACTCTGAGGGTGGTGGATAGCTTTAAGCAGAGGAATGACATGTGATTTGCATTTAAGTGGCTCCTGTATTTGCTTGATAGAGCACTGGGTTTTTGTTGTGCTTTGACACCAGGTTGGAGTTTACTGACAGTCCAGGGGAAGTGATGGTGGCCTAGGGGAGGGTGGTGGTGATGGGGTGGAGAGGAGTGGGTGGGTCCGGGACAGAGGCAGGGCTAGAGGGCTTCACAGATCGAGGTGAGGGGAGAGGAAACCCAGAGATTTCCGGCTTTGGAATTTGAATACTCTGGGAAGATAAGCATGTATTTGCTTATGCAGAGAAGACCAAGTTTGGAGGAGGGGAAATGAAGAGTTCAATTTTGGAATAACCTGAGCTGGGATGGGAGGGTGAGAAGTGGCTGGAGTTAGAGATGAAACAGGTTAGCTACTGAGTTGTATCACCCCATACCAACTGTTGTGTCTAGGGCGTGGGTTCACCGAAGTTCATCATGCTATTTTTACTAGTTTTCTTAGACGTTTGAATTTTTCCATAATAATAAAGAGGAAGAAACTTTGAGAGATAAAAGTGGTTGATGTGTTGGATGTGCTGTTTGAAATGGAAATTCAGATCAGCAGCTGGATGGATGAGTGTAGATAGAGTTTAGCACTGGAAATAAAAAGTTTAAGCTGTGTAGAAAGTATGGGAAGAGGGCCCAGGCCTCAACCCTGGGGTGTGCCAACATTTAGAGGTCACACAAGAAGAAGGGCTAGGAATGGAGAGGGAGAAGGAGTGGCCAGAAGGGTAAAAGGGAAACCAGCAGGAAGCCAGGAGAAAGAATGTTTCACGGAGGGAGGCCCCTGTGCTGGGTTCAGTGAAATGGGTACAGGTGCCCAGAATGACTGAGAGTGGAAGCCTTGCCTGCATTGTGTTGGGGAGGGGCTGGCAGAAAGGAAAGTGGAGCCACAACCATGTATAACTCTTGAAAACCTTTTCTGTGAACGTGAGCAGAGAAATGGAGTGGTAGCTGGATTAAGGGAGAGGCACTGAGCACAGTTGTCAAGTGCCTGGATTCCAGTATCTGCTTTGCCTCTTACTAGCCATGGGACCTCAAGTTTTTTCATACATCAAATGGGGATGGTGCTAATACTTGCCTCCCATAGTTTCTGCAAAGATTGAAAGAATTAATGTATGTAAAGTGTCTGGTGCGTGGTAAGTAAGCTCTCTATATAAGTGTTGGCTCCTTATGTTGTTATGTGAGGTGGAAGATCCATGTGCGCACATGTTCTCATGGAGAGGGGAGGATGGGGTGATGCATGAGAGAGGGTGCTTGCTCAAGTGAAGGCTTGGAAAGGCAGAGAGATCAGCCAGGTAGACAGGTTAACCTTTGGTAGGAGTCAGGAGAATTCATGGGCCAGGATGTAGTGTTGACAGACATAGACCACTTAAGAGGCTGTACAGTGAACAGAACTTTGTGCTCGTCCCTGATCAGTAAATCACTTCAGTAAAACCCGGATCTTTTAATTGGCTTCCTGCTCATCAGGTTGGTATTTCTGCCACAGTGGAGATAATGTCTCTGGGCCTTGGTGACCTTATGTATAAAATGACCTACTATTTTTGATGATGACTAAGTTTTTCTTCAACTCAAATTTTCTGTGCCCTCTTTTGTTTCAGGTCATCGTTAATCTTGGCTTTGTTTAGTTGTTTAAGCCAACAAAAGAATGAATGGGAATGAGCAGAGGAAGCCAGCCAGGTTTCCCAAAGAAAGACCTATTTCCGGTACAGAGGCTTTTGTAGCAGCAGTAACATCGAGATGCCCTGTATAAAACCAGCTCTTCAAATCAGTGGGATGGAATTTCCTTTTAGATGCTGACTTTGTCAAAGCATTAAAAACGTGTGCTAGTAAAAGTTGGCAAGTGTATTGTTATTTTATTGAACAGTAGAAGAGGCTAAATGTTATTTTATGGAAAACTTCATTTCCTGCCATGTGGTTTAACTTAGGACATGGCTAGTTGAGGTTTCAGTTGCGAAATCTTTTGATCCATTAAGTATGAGAACAAGTACAAATGTTAAAACATGAAGTTTCTCCATCATGTTTTACTTATTCAATCAAAGTGAAGGAAAGAATGGCATGCAACAAGGGCCATGGTTACAGATCTTAGTCATGTGAAACTAACTTCAGAATAAAATAAAATGTGGCCTTCAAAAAGATTTGCTAGAAAATTTTATATAGTATACAGTTTTTGTTTTAATTAAATAAAATAAAGTGTTAAGAGAAAGGCATATCTTTAAAAATCGTGAATTGATACAGATACTTGGACCAGTTCTAGCCATTTGGCCCAGATTATGAGGACTGATAGCAGCTGGAATATTACTGTGGCAGTGGTATTAATGCCAATGGCCATAAAGCATCTGGTGACATTTTTGGTCATAGAGACTATCTGAAGGAAAATAGGACTTTTCAATATAAACAGTGGCTTCTTTCCCTTTATTGAATTTCATATTTGGACATTGGCAAATGATTGGTGACTTCATTCTGCGTAGACTAGCATTTGGTTGTGAAGCATGCTGACATGTGTCCATTGAAATTCTGTGTTCCTCCTCCTCCTCCTCCCACTGATTATAAATGTTGGGTTTTCTGCCACCAGGTAACTTTGTGGGGTGTGCTTAAAGCTTACATGTATGTAGTTTTGTTCATGGCTCTGACAGATGCCAGTTAAGCTGTTATAAATGAAATAATCTAGCTCTTGGCTGTGTTTCTGCTGATTATTAAATTGAAAGAAAATAATGAATGTTTACAAAAGAAGCGTTTCTTTTTTGTGAACTTAAGAAAAACAAGAATAATAACGTAAGGGAGAGCCCTCTGATGGTTCTATTCACATGTCTTTGTAAAAAGGTATTTAAAGTTGAATGTGTGGCAAACAGAGATGGCTGTTCTCTTGAGGAGATCCCTGCCTTCCCTGACCTCTTCCACGGTTTTGAACATGAATGTAGATGTTCTGTAGTGGCAGCTTTCTTTTTTTAAGAAACAAAAGGCTCCTCAACTTCTGACTTGTTAGAGGTTTCGTTTATTCTGCAGACTTACTGAATCTTACTGTGTATTAGGCCCTGTGCTTGATCTAGGAAGCAGATAAGAGATATAAATTCTACCTAATACCTGATCTCAGGAGGCTTGTGGTCTGTGGTTGAAAAGATGTGTTCATACGTATTTATGCTTACATTAGTATGTGCTAAGCGTGATAATAAAGGCAGAAACATTTGTGGATAGAGTTGTAGGCCCTCAGGTGGAAGGGGGTGGAGAGTTAAGTTAGTACCTGAGCAGTACCTGGAAGGCTGGGAAGAGGTTACAGGCGGCCCGAGAGAGTGCTGCCTGCCGAGTGACCTATGCAGGGTTTGGGAGGTAGCAAGTGTCAGGTGCCTTTGAGGACCAGCAAGTTGTCCAGTTTGGCTGGTCAACCAGTAGCACAGGGATCCAGGAGGAGCTTAAGCTAATATGAGTTGCAAAGACCAATTAGCATTTTTTAATATTTATAATTGAGTATTGGAGAGCTCTGGAAGGTTTCTGAGCTGGAGAGGAACTCAGTGAGGTTAGAACATTGGGATTATTCATCTATTGGCTGCTTTGAGGGACACAAGGAGGCTAAGGGAACAGTGTTCAAGACAAAAGAAAGAAATCCTTGGTTTTGGACGGTGGTGGATGCACCAGGGGAGAAAAAGACATGAGCTGAATTCATGAAACTTGCTGTGGTAGCGACATAATACCTGGAAGAGGCACAGTGCATGCTTGTGCACATGTGTGTATGTGCACGCACGTGTGTACATGGATGTGTGTGTATGTGTATGCCATTGAAAATGGATTTGACCTGACTGAGTCCAGAATTAAAATCCTGGTGATGAAAAGCAGCTGATTTTGCGCGGCCCTCTGAGGGCAGGAGCAGCCACCACCTGTCTGTCCGGGGCCAGGCACCATGCTGAGGGAGTGTTTGTGAAAGAATACGGTGCGTTTAGCGGTGCCCGTAAGCGGGTTTGCCACCGGGACAGCACGGACAGGTGACTCAGGGCCAAGCAGACCTGGGTGTGAACCCTGCTTCTGTCATTGCTGAATCATCTTGAACAGGTTCCTGAGCCTTTCCGTTTCCTCAGCTGCAGCATGTAGAACAATAACACTGTCTCTTGGGTATAACAATTATTGATATTAGCTGCATGTATTAATGCATGTAGAGTATTTAACCCAGCATCTGCTATACCCCTGGGATAAAGGCTCCTCAGACACAGGCTGTTGCAACTCACACAGGAGAGTGTGACTGTGAAGCTGTGACTGGCAGGAAGGTAATGAGGGACTTGGGGGGCCGGGTTACTAGCCTTGGGACTGCTGGAGAGCCCCAGCCTAGAGGAGAGGGAGCCGAGAAGGGCAGTTCAGAGAAAGCTCCCATTGAGATGCTGGGAGGTAGGGGAGAAGGGGGACCAGGTAAAGGAGGGGCAGGAAGGGACCTGAAGAGTTCAGCATCAGCGATCCCACCAAAAGATTATGGGCCAGAAGCAGCACTGTAAGTGCTTTGCATATATTACCTCATTTAATCCTCCCAACACCTCTATGAAGTATAGGTGTTCTTCCCATTTGACGGCAGAGGGGCCTAGGTGGTGACCTGCGGAGTCACAGGCTGGTAAGTAAGTGGGTGGGGCCAGGGTTGCAGAGCAGGAGTGCGGCCCGAGCCCAGGCCGTTAACCGCCCCACAGCGCTGCTTCCTTCTGTTTTGCTGCTGAATTGTTAGGATGACCAAATGGCATTAGATAGCAAGTCTGATTAACCAGGTCTAGAGCGAGGAAAAGTGAACATGAAGGAACAGGTGGGCACTGATGAAGCAGTGTTTCAGAGAGGTGGGCGGGACAAGGTTGAAAAGTGCAGGTGGAGGAGGGTCAGTAGTGGAAAATCACCCCGCTTGCTCTCCGAGGACAAAGTGAGGACTGGCAAACTACTGAGAAAGAGAGGCAAGGGATTTTGCAGGAGCAAGAGAGAAGTAGGAAATTCTATTTAGAGGTGGTGAGGGAGATCGCCATCCATCTTGACACTTTTCCAGTGGATTGCACTGATTATTTGACTAGACCTGGCCTACTGGAGAAAAGGGGCTTAATAACCTGGCGTTAGGGTGGAGGGTCATTGACCTAATTTTTTTTTTTTTTTAAGTTTTGTTTCAAGTAGATTTTTTAAAAAAAATTTATTTGTTTAAAGATTTTATTTATTATTTCCAGAGAGAGAGGAAGGGAGAGAGGCAGAGAGGGGAAGAAACATCAATGTATGGTTGCCTTTCACCTGCCTCCAGCCACAGACCTGGCTGGAAACCTGGCCTGCAACCTGGTTATGTGCCCTGGCCTGCAACCTGGTTATGTGCCCTGGCTGGGAATCAAACCAGTGTCCTTTGGGTTCGCAGGCCGGTGCCTTACCCACTGTGCTACCAGCCAGGGTTTCAAGGTTCATTGACCTTGAACAGGTTTCTGAGGCACCCTTCCGTGGGGCTGTGAAGGTAACATGATCCAAGGAGAATGACTTTATTCTGGTCAGCTGCTACGACTTGACTTGCTGCAAATGGAGTTGAACATCAATAACACATTGAAGAAAGAATCATACGGTCTTTTTTCCATCGTTGTAAAGATCTCCCAGGTTTAAGGAGGAAGAGAAATCCAAGGCAGAAGACACAAAGAATGAAGGAAGCAAGAAGCAGTTTGAGGGGTGCTAAGGCATGGATGGCACTTAACTGAAGAGGGCCTAACTCAGACCTTTTAGGGTTTTCTAGAAACCAGATACATCATTTAGGATAGTGCTTCTCAGGAACTAGTATTAATGACCCATGGACATGGACAACAGGGTGGAGGTTGGCCATGGGAGCAGGAGGGTGGGCAGTGGAGAGCAACGGAGGAAAAATTGAGACCACTCTAATTGACAACAATAAAAAAAGAAAAATGAAAGAATAGTGCTTCTCAAATATCTGTTGTGAAGGGCTGTTACTTTAAGGTTGTGGACTATTTATATTTTACAGCATATAATGAAAATGAATTAGAAAAATTAATTTGGAAAACAAAGACATGAGTGTACCAATCCAATTTTTTGGCCATTACTAGATTCAACAGATTCATAATTTACTCTGAAATTGCTAAAAATCGAGTTTCTAAGTGCTTATTTTTTTTTTTAAAGAGAAAGTAGACTTTATTTTTTTAAAAGATTTTATTTCATTAATTTTAGAAAGAGGGAAAAGGAGAGAGGCAGAGAGGGAGAGAGACATCAATGTATGGCTGCCTTTCACCTCCACAGACCTGACTGGAAACCTGGTTTGCAACCTTGTTATGTGCCCTGTCTGGGGAATCGAACCGGCGACCTTTGGGTTCGCAGGCCGGCACCTTATCCACTGTGCTACCCAGCCAGGGCATAAGTGCTTATTTTTAAATTCTGAAATTTGCTTGTTATGAACTCCTTGCAGGTTCAGAAGAGACAGAGGCTCATAGCTAACAGTGGGTCTCACTTTGCTTGGGTCATTCTCCGGGAGAGTTTACATGCCAGGCCCCGGGTTTATAGGCCTCTGCTTCCCTGAGCACTTCTCAGAGTGCCAACAAATGCTATTTAAATGCTTGTTACATAGTCCTTTTAAGAGATGATTTTTGTATGCAGAATAATATTTAGTATTTTAGCAATTCTTTCAAAACTAAGATGCTCACCGGTGGTAGGCTGAATTTTAAAGCAAAGTATGCTTAACCTTGTTTTGCAGTTGGTAAAAACCACATCTTGGTTGATTTTCAAGAAGCCTGAGTTACCAGAAAGCCACGGTTTGTTCCTTGCATGTATACACACTAACCTCCCCGCGTGCTTCTGCCTGCAGGTTGTGTCCACAGCCACGGTGTGTGGAGCAGCCCATGAGTCACCCTCCGTGAAGAGGCTGCGCCTACTTGTTGCTGATAAAGAGTTTACTTTTAAAGCTGGCCAGTGGTAAGTGGCCTTTCTGTTTCCTCTGTACTGTGTGTTTAGGAAGGTGCCATCAGGTAGAAAGGCTTACTTTTTCCTTCTGGAAAGGACTCCTGTGGCAAGCTGTTTCTCCCGAGGTTAAGAATTCTAGACTATCTCCGCTCAGGGCGAGGCTTCATCAACATGGAGAACCTGGTTTCCTCCCTGGCCCCGGTGCTCACCTTGGTGTTGAGCCCAAGGCCCTCTCAGTCACGTATGAAAATTGCTGACTTGAGTGTATCATATTGAAACAAAGAGGGTAGTTCTGGTCCGTGGATAGCCCTGTCCTATAGGATGGTCGCTAATAAAACACATTGCAATAACCTCATTTTCTTGACTTATATTTTAAAAAATTGGTGTTCTTTATGTCCGGTACAGTGGAAACACAGTGGTCTGAAAAGAATTGGTACGCCACAGAGCTGACCACCTTATTGGCCGAATTCCTGCCTTACTCGTATCTTGTCTGGGTTGACTTTATTATCAGTGCTGAGTTTATTATCAGGAGCCTCCAAGGTCCGGCGCACGCCACCCTCATGTGCCCGCCCTGTTGGGTTCTGCGGACTGGTCAGCCTGCTGACCGGTGACCGCCCAGCCGTCCTGTCCCCACTGCCTGCGCACGGCCTCACGGAGCCACAATTCAAGTTGAATTGTAAATAAACCAACTAGTATTTCCTTAGGAAAGGTGTGTTTGGGTGGATGTTTCCTTTATTTAAATAAAGCATTCATCTCTAAATGAATTTTTGGCATGTCAGTCTTCGTAGTATTTCTTAAGGGTCACTGACTAATTTTGGCCGTCCATCTGGAAGTGTGTTTTTGTTAGGAGGAGGATGTGTGATAATAGCGAGAGTTAGCAGTCTTGTGTTAATAGTGTGCTTTTGAATTTGGAGCTAGAAAACAAGATGCTGATTGCAATAATTTGCCTTGTGAAGCAATTTACTGCAATCTTTGCACATGTTCAGTGATACATGTTAAATGCATTTGGGCTGCTTTAGGGGGGGTGGGCAACAGTTTTACCCTTCAAAAATAGTTCAGTAGTTATTACATTGAAAATAGGAAACTTCGATTCAAACAGTCTGTCTTGCTGTGGTTCCCTTCTGTGGAAGTGTGTGTGTCCTGGGCACGGCCTTCGACTCTGAATTGTGCCAGCTGCCCAAGTCCCCGGTCTCCTGGTTAGGAAAAGCCTGTGCCTTGGTTTCTAGTGCCGTTACCACTGTGCACCTGCAGGTGCGTTGCACCTGCAAACTGTACTTACCTGATGAGGCACATGTCACTGTTCTCTAGTGATATGTACAGAGATAGAGTTCCACTGTGGTCCTCAAGTCAAGTTTGTCAGGGTCAGTGTTGTATATCCCCCATCAGTGAGTGGATGTCATCCTGCACATATTAAAACCTGTTAGGACTGGTTTTAATATGTGCCTGACAGGTTCCTGCTTCGGGGGGCAGATGTGGGGGTGGTCATCTCTGGCTGCATAGGGGTGACCCTGTCCCTGCCAGGCATCCCTCAGCACTCATTCCTGGCACCTGGCTCCTCCTTGTTGAAAAGGTCGCTCCCTTAGCACCGACTGACTGCATGGCTCTAGGGGCTGGCAGTTTCTTTGGATATTTGAGTTCATGGTGACAGAATGGCCACTTGGTGAAGTTGGTGGTGTCCACTCTTTCAATGCTGTGCTGGGATGGCTTGTACTCTAGGCTCTCTTGGGTCACCAGCTCAGGAGTGACCTTGTGGTTCTGCAGAGAAGGTGAGGCTAGGGAGAGGCAGTGTGGATGGGCTGCCGTGCAGTTTGTGTAGTTAGGGTTGTCCGAGTGGACTGCTGGTAGAGGTGATGGAGAGCATGCTCTTGGGCTTATCTTTGGGATGGCCACGATCCCATGTCTCTGAATTCTTGACCTCCTCTCATGCCTGTCAGACTCTGAGGGGAGGCCCCAGACCTGCTGTAGTGCCCCGGAGCTTTGGGCACAGATCCCAGGGATACACTTTCCATGTAGGCTGGGGGTGGCTTCCAGGGTTCCCCCTGTACTGTGCAGTATACTGGGCCCTGCAGAGGGGATGTCTCCTGGACTGGAAACCAGTTCCAAGGATGCAAGTAACCCTGTCCAGAGGGAGAGGCCACAAGAGGCAGCTGCCTCATAACCGCTTTGAGTGCTCTCACCCGCAGAGCCACCACTCAGCACGTAACACCTTGGTGAGTGCTGCTCTTGGCCTCAGAATTCCTCTGTCCTGAGGGTGGAGGGATTGGGACTCCCTCTCTGGCATTTGCCACCAACAGTCCTCCTGGGTGTGCGAGTGCCTGGTGTTGCCAACTCTGGGTTCCTCGTGGTGCTCACTGCTGGGGCCACCCACCCAGGGAGGCTCTGTTCTAGTCACATGCCTAGGGCTCTGGAGACTGCCCGGCTCACAGGTCGCTTTTGTGCCGACTAGGTCTGTGACATGGGCAGTTTCCCTCTTTCTCTAGGCAGTGAAGTGTCGGTGGGCAGAGCAGCAGGCCAAGTAGGAGAGGGTGGGTGCGCGTCTCTCCGCTGTCATGTTGCCTCTGTGCTGCACTGCGACTCAGATGAGACTCCCACTTGGGGACAGGACTCCTCCACTTGGGGCTGCGCCTGGGACGCACCCAAGGGAAGCACAGAAAACGTGGAGAAAGGCGTGTTTCTGACTTCCTACTGCCTAAGTTTCTATGCTTCAGAGTGACTGGGCTGTGCCAAGAGAAGGAGGACCCCAAAAAGAAACAGGTTAGAAGAGGAAAATTAGAGAAGCGAGACTCTCCCCCTCTGCTCTAGCCCAGGTGCTGGTCGTGGACAGTATACAGCCTGCATGGCCACATCTGGCTGGCCTGACTCCTGCTGACCACACGGAGAAAATGCCGCCTTCTTCAGTGGCATCGCTCTGACTGTCCTCCATCGCTTGTCCAGTGAGCACTGTGTCTTACAAGTCTTTCTTAATTTCTCTTCCCCTGGTAGATTTGATTACTTCTTCCTCTGTTCTCCTTACTCCCCCAACTGCTCCCCTATCCCCCAGGCAGATTTGTTTTTGAATAGCCTTATCAACATTTTCATGATAAAATTAGGATCACATAGGTTGGAGGTAACAAGGAATTTGTGCTCAAGTACAGGTACTTCCAGACAGATTACAGCTGATGAGCATTTTCTCTCTGCGAGACAAATTTTGTCCTAGCCCATTTAATTGTATTTCTTTGTTCATTTGACTCTTATTAGGGTGAGTTTATTGAGGGCAGGAACCAAAACATACTTGCATTTTTACTTCCAATGTGAACCACAGTGCCTTTACATTATAGGTAGGTGCCATCCATAGTGTTTGCACAAGAAATGAGTGAAGGACCTGGAGGACTGTAGCTGAGGACTGAAGAGTTCAGGGATCTCAGTAAGCACTGTGGTTAGGCCATGGTTTCGCGCCTGCTGTGTGCTGAGTGCTGAGTGCTGAGTGCTGGCTGCATCTGTGGGCAGGGCAGGGCAGGGGGGTATGTCACAGTTGGATATGAGTGCGTGGGTCCCTGCAAAATTGGGCTCTTCTCTCAGTTCTTCATATACTCGTGCATCTGGGAGTGCAGTAGGTGCTTCAGCTCTTGGCTCCAAGAGTGGTAATCCTGCAAAGGGGCGGATGTGTGTGTGTGTGTGTGTGTGTGTGTGTGTGTGTGTATTTAAAGCAGTCCTTTCTGAGACAACTGTTGTATGAAATATGTATTGTTCCATTTTCTTAAATCCATTCAGGTGAGGTGGTTGTGTTGTTTGAGTTCTGTAACATTTACTGAAGGAGTTCTTTTTTCTAAAAGTATCTTTCCAAAGTTTTAGGTAAGATGGGTTGGTTTCCTTTTCCTCACCTGAGAACGGTCTTTAGCAATCTCAAGCAGCAGAGGGCGCTATAGTTCAGGCGATGAAGCCGCAAAGGGGCTCATTGATGTTTTGGTTTTTTATAAAACATGGAATGCGGTGGACGTGCTGTATACCTCCTCTGTGAAAGCATATAGCAAGCATCTTTGTTAATAAATGTTAACTGTAATCTGTTAACATGTATCTTACCTGAAATGAAAGGGAAATTAAGATGTTCATGGGAAACAGGTAAATACAATCAAAAGTAGGCTAGGGACCTTTTCTGGAGTACTTCCAGTCCAGAACTGTTTTTTTAAGACTGTAAAAAATGACTGGGTATTTAAGGTCATAGATTCAAAGAAAACATCTTTTAAGGTCATAGATCAAATCAGTGGAGGACATCATGTGCTTTTCATGTCAGCCTGCTGGGAGGAAAACAACTCAGGGAGAATGGTGCTTCTGCTTTTTGATGGCTGAGACGAATCAAGATGGGATGTTTGTTTCCTAGGCATGGAGATGAGAATTTTTTGTGGTCCCAGGTTAAAATAAATTTTTTTCCTTGGTCTGTGACTAGGTTTGCTGCATTTCCTAGGAGCCCACCAATAAAGGGTTTCTGTGACATGGAGTTATTTCAGGCTTGAAACTTCCAAGAGTTCTAGACTACAGGAGGATGGGTTAGAAGAAAAGAAAGGAACATGAGACTATTGTAACTGAGAAGGCCACATCAGCCTATTCAGTTAGTTGTATGCTAGTGACTTTTTGTTGGTTTTTTTTTTTTTTTTCACCGTTAAAAATTGTTTTGAAACCCTGGCTGGTAGCACAGCGGATAAGGTGCCGGCCTGCAAACCCAAAGGTCGCAGGTTCGATTCCCCAGCCAGGGCACATAACCAGGTTGCAAACCAGGTCTCCAGTCAGGTCTGTGGCTGGAGGCAGGTGAACTGTAACCATACATTGATGTCTCTCTCCATCTGTCCCTCTCTGCCTCTCTCCCTTCCCCTCTTTCTAAAAATAATGAAATAAAATCTTTTTTTAAAAAAAAAATTGTTTTGAGACACACTTTACATATCATAAAATTTACCAATTTAAAGGATAAAGTTCACCCACTTTTAGATTGTTTGTTGCTTATGTATAGAAATACACTTGATCTTTGTTACTAATCTTGTATCCTGCAAGCTTATTTGACTTTTTGGTTTTATTACCATCATACTAAATTACTTAGAATTTTCTATGTACAGCATCATGTCATCTGCAACTTCTTTCTCTTTCTCTCTAATCTGAATGCCTTTTCTTCCTCCCTCTCTCCCTCCATTCCCCCTTTCCTTCCTTTCTTCCTTCCTTCCTTCATTGCCTTGATTAGAACCTCTAGTACAATGTTGAATAAATGTGGTGGGAACAGGCATCCTTGTCTTGTTTCTGTTCTTATCAGGGGACTTCCAGCTTTTCACCATTAAATATGGTGTTACCTGTGGATATTTTGTATATATGCCTTTTATCAGGTCAAGTAAGTTCCCATTTAATCCTAGTTTATTCAGTATTTTTATTATGTAAGGGTGTTAAAATTTTTTCAAATATCTTTTTTGCATCTGTTGAGATGATCATTGGGTTTTGTCCTTTATTCTAAGTGGTGTATTTGATTGTTTGCTTTTCAGATGTTAAACCAACCTTGTATTCCTGGGATTTTTGCATCTATATTCATAAGGAATGTTGATCTGTAGTTTCTTTCCTTATGATATCTTTCTCAGGGTTTGGTGTCAGGGTAATAGTAATACTGGCCTGATAGAATGAATTAGGAAGTGTTCTTTTCTGGTTTTGGGGGGAAGAGTTTGTGGAAGATTAGTATTCATTATTCTTTAAATGTGTGGTGGAATTCACAAGTGATACCACCTGAAACGTTCCTTTCCTTTGTGGGAAGTTTTAAAATTAGTAATTCAATTCATTTGTTATGGGTCTGTTCAGACTTTTTGTTTCTTTTTGAGTCCAGTTTGGTAGTTTGTGTCTTTCTGGGAATGTGTCCATTTCATGTAAGATACCTAATTTTTGGTCAAACAGTTGTTTATAGAATTCCTTTGTAATCTTTTATTTTTGTAAGGTTGATGATAATGTTGCACCTTTTATTTTTTATTTTAGTAATCTTTTCTCATTTTCTTCCTTAGACTAGCTCAAAGTTTGTCAGTTTTGTTGCCCTTGCTCTCCGCTTTAAAAATTGCTTTAACAGTAGTAATTTACTTGCCTTTCCTTTCAGGATTGATTTCTTTATCCCAGGAGTCTCTGTGGTTGGTGGGTTCTCAATATGCTCCAGTCCCAGACTGCTAGAACAAGAGAGAATAATAGAATTGGCAGTGAAATACACAAACCACCCTCCTGCTCTCTGGATTCACAATCAGGTGAGCAAGTATCTGTTTAAATTTGCAGATTAGGGCATCTCTGCCTCCCACAAAATGTGATTGGCTCATTTAATCTAAGGAATTTAGGCTTGAGTGAGAAGGGTATATGCTCACAAAGAGCCCCCTTGCATCCAGAATTCAGACTCCAAAAAGTCAAAGAAGTAGAACCTTTTGGTGCATTAACGATGACACAAAGATACTTTGGGATTTGAACATTTCTTCTGTGTCACCAAACAGTATTTAGTTGAATATATTGTAGGAATAAAACATTTCACTTTATACATAGGGTTTTGAAAATTGGCCCTTCGTATGTCTTGTAAATGGTAAGTCTACAATCAGATTATTTTGTCCTAATAATCCTAGTAAAGGAAATTAAACTATCATCCTGTCATTATTTGGAGGGAAGACTCCCCCTGATTACATATTGCTTGTACCCAGAACTGAGCACCACTAACCTTGTGGTGCTGTTGCCTTTTCACTGCAGTTTCCTGAGACCCCTTCACATGGGATTCTGAGGGACATCCACATTTGCTGCTAGTAACTCGTGCTTCCTCACAGGACTCAAGCACAGTCCTACGTAACACTCCAAATGTCCCTCAGTAGGTAAATGGATAAACTGCTGTTTTCATACATAGCATTGATATTTGGCAATAAAACAGATGAACTATTTATTGATGGCACACAAAAACTTGGGTGTCTCTCAAGAGGTATTGTGTTGAGTGAAGGAAGCTAGTTTTAAAGGTTATGTTCTGTATAATCCCATTTATGTCACCTTCTGGAAAACAAAAATACAGTGACGGAAAACAAATCAGTGGTTGACAGGGGTGAGAGATAGGGGAAGGTGTGAGCATAAAGAGATAGCACAGGGGAGTATTTTGGAGGGGGTGAGGGAACTTTTTTATTTTGATTCTGGTGGTAGTTTCACAGATCCATGTATGTGTTAAAATTCATTGAACTGCGCACCAAAAACAGTTTGACTATAAAATAATTTTTTAAATAAAGAATTTTTAGATATGTGAGGGCATACAAATCTATGTTCTTTGTATGGTTTGTATGTCAAGTTGTATCTGTTCAGAATAAGCGCTAGTTGCTTGCCTTAGCATTTCCATTGTAAATGTATCCTGCCACATTTTTATCCTCTGACCTCTGAGTCCTTCCTTCAGTGTGACCTCAGCTGCATCATTCCTTTTTAGATTCCCTGTGGATTTTCACCCATTACTATCTCAGGCTACATCCTGAGTCTCTAGAATATGCCACAGGGGTGGGATCAGCAAGGTGTTCACACGACGACCAAGCTCACTGTTAAAATGAGCTCAGCCACCCGGCTCCTAGTGCCACGAGCCCCTCCACTTGTCAGCCGCCCACGTGACCTGACCTGGTCCTGGTCCATAGCTCCCTGCTTGGTTTCATGCCTCATTGCCATTTCAATGAAGGATCTTATTCTTAGAGGCTGTAGAAAATCTCCAAG
This sequence comes from Noctilio leporinus, assembly GCA_004026585.1. Lineage (NCBI taxonomy): Eukaryota > Metazoa > Chordata > Mammalia > Chiroptera > Noctilionidae > Noctilio > Noctilio leporinus. The sequence goes on from PVIW01000836.1 coordinate 344,568, forward strand.
TGGCGTTGCTTGAATGCAGAATCTAATTGTAGTGCTTGCTCCACTCTGCCCAGTGGGAATTGCAGACAGCCTTTATGAAGTCAGATTTTTCCTGGAACCATTCTCAGGTGGCTCTGTTTCCCCTGAGAATCTGTCTTATTAAGCTGTTAGAGTGGACAATGGAGGCACGTGAGTGTTTGGGTGGCAGCAGGCTGCTCTGTTGAGACAGGGGTTAAAGTGCCATAAATGTCTTCCTTTATTTTATCTGCTTTGGCTCAAAGTCCTGGCAGGGTAAAGGGTTCTAGACAGCTATTGTGCCTCTGCTCCAGGTGCTGTGGAAAAGTTGTTTATTTCACAAGTGAAAAATTCATACCCAGATTAGACACATTGCTGCGTAATTGAAGGTAACATCCTTTTACTCACTTCCATATTATACTGTACAGACTGGGAGTCTTGTGCTCATGTTACGCTGGCAGTTTTTATTGATCAACAAAAGACAAAGATGTCTTTTGATTCTTTCCAGATGCTAGCAAATTAGAAGATAGATCTCCTGAAGATTATTTTGTCACTAAGGAGACGACAGGCTTTTCAAGTATTATCTTTCCCTGGAGCACATTTCTTGCCAACTTTAGGGCTGAAAATATTGCGGTTTCTAAAAACAATAACCTGAAGGCTTTGTTTGTTGTCTCTCAAGCATGCTGAGATGACCATTTGCGAAAATTATTTCTCTCTCATTTCATAGTCTCTTTTTACTCTTAGAATCTTAGAGATAAAGAGATCAGTGTACAGGCAAACGCGAGGGGGAGGCAGGGTGCATGGAGAGTAAATCCGCTGTCACTGTTAGGCAGAGACTCTTGTATCATAAATTCTGTTTTTCAGACTTGAAAGGAAGAAGTATTGCAGAGCACTGGGGCGGGCAGTCACGGGTTCCCACATTTTAGTTCTTACTAACAGAATGCTCCCTTGCTGCTAATTTCTTTTGTCAAAAATGAAAACCATTTACCATCCTCATGTAAAAATCTCTTACATATTTAAAGTAGTTAAGTTCAGATGTTTCTTTTTTCCTCAGAGAAAGAACTTCCATTCATTTAATAGTTCTTTGCCAATAGGATCTGCTGGGTGAATTCAAATAATGTTTCACTTTTTCCTTGGATTTTTCTCTGAGATTAACTCTTGTTTAAATGGTGGAGCCCCAACAATTTACAGCTTCATCTGAGAAAGGACTTCCTGCTGCCTGCCGTGCCCAGCGCCAGGTGTGAGTGCTGGTGGCCTGGTCCCCAGAAGCATGCGGTACATGACTGCTTCTTAGTGGGAGTTCATTCAGTTGATTTATGTCAGGAACCTGGAATGGAACAAACCTATTCTCTTCATGTAAATGTCTTCATTTCTAGATTCTGGGTTTTTTGTTTTGTTTTTTAGTGACAGGAAAGAAGGAAGAAGGCACCCCCAGTGCTTTTCCTTCCAAGCAGCCACAGTGAACACAATATACCCTTTCATGTGTAGCTTAATTCCCACAGGGAGTTACATGTGTCGTGTAACCCACCACGGCCCTGTGGGATGAGCAGGACAGGTGCGGGGACCTGTTCTCCAAATGCAGCAGCAGAGGTTCAGAGAGGTGAAGGTACTTCCTGGAGTTCATAGGGACTGTAATTAAAATTCAGTCTTCTATCTCCTGGATTACTGCATGTTTCTCCAGACTACAGTTCTCCACCCTGCTAGATCCTACCCCCGTTCTAGAACGATCATGAAACGAAATCCAAAGTTAATGTAATCAACACATTAAAAAACGTTTATAACATAGTTTCGCACCAAATTGAAGAAATTCCCAAGCACGCTTAAAATGATAAAAAATCAACATTCACTTTAAAGTTATAATTTGAGCCCCGGTCAGGTTGCTCTGTTGTTTTGGAGCATCATCTCCTACACCAAAGGGTCACGGGCTGATTCCCCGTCAGGACACATACCTAGGTTGCGTGTTTGATCCCTGGTTGGGGTGTGTATTGGAGGCAACCAGTTGATGTTTCTCGCATCAGCGTTTCTCTCTCCCTCTTCTCCCTCTTCCTTTCTCTCTCTTTAAAATCAGAAGCATGGACACATGCTTAGATGAGGATTAAAAAACAAACAAAAGTAAATAAATTGAATTATAATTTTGTTGTGCATGGTGACACCATTCCCCTGAACAACCCCAACCCGAGGACTCCCTTTTATGAGGAACTATTTTAATATAAATGAAAAACTTAAAACCACCAAGTTTTTGAGACCCTGTAAAACATCCTGAGAACCCTACCTACCTGGGGCATGGTCACTGGGTGTGTGCGAATAAGGCTGAGTGTCTCACACCACAGCACTGTCCATGTGGTGAGGGTCCCTAAAGAAGGGACTTTTCAGACATGCTGGTCTCTCACTGCCAGAAATCTTTACACACCACACTTAATTTTCGTTAAGAAAGGTACTCATGAAGTAGAAAAGTATGTCACGGTGACTTTGCAGTAACTGCAGACCGAGGAAGTTCCAAGCTCTTGGGGTTAGGGAGAGACTACAGTCTAAAGGCAGGTTCAGCTGCCTGCTGCAGGGAAAGCCAGACCCGAGACAGGTGCTGGTGAAAAAGGGGAGAGGTTTGTTTATCTAGGTGCCACAACCTGGAAGAGTGGTGGGTTCCTGTCTCAAAGACCCTTCCCCTCTGCTGAAGCCCCCGGTGCTTACAGGGATAGGGTGCGGAGGGCTCTCTTTCTATCCAGTTATCTTGCCGGCTTTTGGTGCGCTTGGTGTGAAACTGCCTGCACCACGTCGGCCAGTTCAGGAGACACCCTGGTGCTCCCCGACAGACTCTGTTAGCAGGCTTTCCTAACGCCCTGGCTGCAGGCTGCCTTGCTAATGAAAAACCTTTTGTTTAATAATGTAATTCTCCAAGTATAACACAAAGAAGAAATAAAGGGAAGTGATTCATAAGCAAATATAATGTATTTCATTATATAAACGGTTGGTTATATCTGCACTAGAGGACAAATGAGGTAGCCAGACGGTTGTGGCTCAGAGCAGGATCACCGTGAACACGTAGTCCGTAAGGGCAGGTGGGACAGGCAGTTGCATGTCGAGGGACCACACACACAGCACCCACTGGATGGGGTTTTCCAGAACAGTGAGCATGCGTGGTGAAACTGAGTATCATGGAGGGTAGTCACAGCAGCGGCCCCCATCCTTTCTGGCACCAGGGACCAGTTTAGTGGAAGACATTTTTTCAGGGAAGGGCTAGGGCTGGGGAAACGAGGTGGCGCTCAGGTGCTAATCCCAGCGAAGCTCCGCTACTCGCGCCCTGCTGTGCAGCCCAGCTCCTGACAGGCCTCGAGCTGGTACCAGTCCGCAGCCTAGACGTTGGGGACCCCTGATCTACATGGCGGCTACATTCTAGAAAATTCAGGCTATGTCAGGTCCGTGACAAAACCCCCCCACAAAACTTTGAGTATTTTTGTAAGGTGAGTTAAAGCCTAGTTCCATATGATTATAAACCAGTTTTCACATGTACATGTCCACGGGTAATTCAGAGGACTCCACTGGGCAGTCCTGTGCACTGCAGATAATGGTGTACTACTCATCGGGCTCTCTGAGTGAAATGAAAAGCTCTGATTTGTACACTTGCTGGTTTCTGTGTGTAAACACTCCCACAATGGCTGGTGTCAACCTAGCAATAAATACTGGCTCACGAAATCCCTACACATGTAACCATCAGCTTAGTAAGTACCAGCTCCAGGACACTGCTAACCGCATAGGACATTTGGCACCTCTGGCCCTGCCCTCTAAATGCCAGTTGGATTCTCCAAATCATTGTGACAATACAGTGTCACCATAAGTTTTCAAAATAGCCCCCTCAGGGACAGTATCACCCCTATGAAGAAAACAGTGCATTGAGCTCCAGTTGTATTTTTTGTGTAAGTGGCTTCACTGGACAGTGGGTACTTGACGTGGGTGGGTGCATGTAGTCCTCACCCCCTAATGTGAAGCCTCAGGCTTCCTGTTCTTGCAGCTCTGGGGAGAAGGGAACACGACTGAAAGGTGCTGCATGCTGGCCACTGGCCTCTGTCTCTGGAGCAGGCCCGGCTGTGCCCTGCTGGTGACTAGGAGGAAGCCTCTAGTACCTACACTCCTCAGCTCTGATGAATCCAGGGCAGCCATGGCTAGTGACATGTCTTGTCCCGCCTCTCTCAGCTCCATGGCTCTGATCAGCACAGGAGTGCCACTCAGAGAAGGAAACTCATACTTCAGAGCTGTCCCTTGTGCCTCTTCACAACCCAGTTCCTCACCTATGTAGTTAACAAATGGCCGAATTACTCAAGTGAGTCTCCTTGCCTCAATACCAGAGCGGCTGTGCAGTGTAGATCACAAGGCAGAGGGGCACATGGCCTATGTAATGGCCAAGTGGAATCAATTCACAGGGCCCTGCAAAACTTGAGAGCAAGCTGTAAAAATAGTTCTAAATATGGATAAAAATGCTGGAGGTAGACTCAGTCAGTTTTACTAATGAACAGAGTTTAAGACCTGTGTTGCAAAGGACTCAAGGATCTTTTCTTTCCTGTGTAGTGTACACTTGACTCTGAAGTGGCCGTGAGAGTGGGTGGAGAGTTCTTCTTTGACCCTCAGCCTGCAGACGCCTCTAGGAACCTCGTGTTGATTGCTGGAGGAGTTGGAATTAACCCTCTGCTTTCCATCCTGTGGCACTCGGCGGATCTCCACAGAGAACGGGCAAACAAAGGAAGTGGGTACGAGATGGGAACAATAAAACTGTTCTACAGTGCAAAAAATACCAGCGAGCTCCTGTTTAAGGTAAGGGAGAAATGTACGTTTCATAGCTTGCTGTCAGCAGACATGCCGTGGAATTAAATTGTCCATGGAACTTTCAGTTCTGTGTTCTCTGCAAGTCTTGATCTCATCATGTTCAAATGAGAATTGAGCAACAACCCAGTCGTACCAGGACAAGGAGGACAGCAGGTGTTGAGGAGGCTTGCAGTGATGGGGCAACATAGGGCAGGTCTGGTGGGCTTGAAGTTGGAGGTGAATGAACATGGCTCAGAGACTCTGCAGAGAGCCAAGAGATGCACAGATGGGCTGGTGCATTACAGGAGTAGGTGGGACATACATGGTTGGGACCCAGCTGGCTAAGTGAAACCCCCATCCGTTGCATCTGTGACACGAAGTACATTTGACGGAGAAGCCTTCCACTCGGATTGTGTTGCAGCTGCAAGGATGAACAAAAGAACAGAAACAGTTAAAAGACACAACTGTGGTCAGTGAAACTGCTGCTTAATTGCTAAAGCCTGAGAAAAAGGGAAAAAGACAAAACTCCCGGAGAGTTAGTAATATGCTTGTTAGCATATTCAGATTTCAATGAAAGCCAAATAGCCCTCTGTACGCTGAATGCTGCGGCCTGCTAGGCTGCAAACAATATCTCTCTGAGTAGAGAGCAGGGGTGGCCGACGTGTAGGATGGGAGGCGTGGCTCGGTGTCGGTGGCTGTGCACATCTGGTTTGGTTTTTTTTAATTGTAGTGTGACCAAATATGTTTGACATTCCAGAAAAATATCCTCGATTTAGTAAATGAATTTCCTGAGAAGATTGCATGCAGTTTGCATGTCACAAAACAAACTACACAGATCAGTGCAGACCTTGAGCCGTACATCACGGGTGAGTCCCCAAAAGATATTTTGACTATCTCCATGTACCTGTTTGGTGGACATGCCAGTCAGTTGAGTGTAAGTGCTTTATGGTTTGGAGTTGCTGACTGGGATGTCATTACTACCTGGGGAACTGAGAGGTGATTGATCATGGAAAAGTAAGGAGAGATGTAGTTGGATTTACTTATTATTATATAGAGTTTTCCTACTGCCCATATTAAAAATTTATTCTCCACATTTTTTAGGGGACCTTTGTATTATCACCATAGTATGCATGCAAAGAAATTCTATTCTAGCCTTTACTGAATCGATGCCATTTGCCATTAATGGTCATTTAAATTACTCGTGGTTACCCTTGCCTGGAAGGATTTTCCACAAGTTTCTTTACTTCGCTGAAGGCAGTTTTGAATCTCTGGCAAGGAGTAGTAAGGTCACTGCCCCATTGTGAAGAGGGCATTACGAAGAGCTTCCCTCTTTCCTTGCCGTAAGGTTAGGAAACCTGGAGAGGCGCGGTGCTCGGGTCTTGCCCCAGGTGCCAACAGAAGCCATCGTGTGAATGACTCAAGACTAGACCTGCTAAGCTAGCTGGAGTTACTGAAAATAAACACTGTTGCTGAGTTGTGGTTAGTCCTTCCTCATTTCAACACAAACATGTCTGGCTTAATTTGGTGTTTATTCTGTTTCTTGGTAGAAGGAAGAATAACCGAGAAGGAGATACGAGATCATATTTCAAAAGAGACTTTGTTCTATATTTGTGGTCCACCTCCAATGACAGACTTTTTCTCCAAGCAACTAGAAAAAAGCCATGTTCCCAAAGAGCACATTTGCTTTGAGAAGTGGTGGTAGGGAGCGGGCTACGGTGGAAAAGAGAAGGTGGTGGGATTTACTCAGGACAGTAAGATTTGTTACATGATGTGTGGCAAGATGAGTTTACCTCTCTACTCAGTCTTTTTTTAAGGCTGTGAACTAAGTGACCTGCTGGAGAATAAAAGAAAAACCACCTGACAGACTGAATGATACACTTTTTGCAAAGATTTCATTGATTAAACTATTTTTTAATGTATTGGCTTTTATTAATACTGTTTGATTATCTCGTGATGTACCTTGAATTGGTGAATATATAGACATATGTTTAATAATGAAAATGTGGTTTTGTGTGTGAAGTAAAGGTGGTCTTCAGATTATTTGATGCAGCCAATATATCTTCATTCAGTGAACTTATCATTTAAACACATTCTTACTGTGCAGATTCTGTGTACTTTAAGACAGAGTTGACCTTATCATAGCCTGCAGACCATCCAAAAGTCAGGCTTGGAAAGAGGAAATGGTTAGGAAAACTACTGCTTTAGGGAATGGAATATCTAGCACATTTGCTTAATGCTAAAGAACATCCTAAGTATATATCCTAATTGTTCATTTCTTCCCATAGGAAACCCTTTCTGTGTTCTGTGTCTTGGCTGCCTGCCTTAATGCTTTGTGTGGGAGGTGGCTTCTTTTTGGGGACAAAGGAACACATGACTGGTGTGTTCATGTTGAGTCTGCCTGGGCTGGCTGACTGTAGAAATGTGCTTAGGATTGATAGTGGTACAGAGCCGTTTCCAAATCCTGCTTCTCTGCCTTTTGTTCCATCCCTTTGCCAGGGTCGCTTCTGGTAGCAGCAGCTCAATGCATACTTGTTGAATGACTGAAAGAAAGCAACCAACGTCTAAGTCTAGATGGGGAGGCAGCTCCCACGGTGGGGAGAGCCCCCAAGGCTGCTCTGGTGGAACTGCTAGAAAGCAGACAGTAGTTCTTAGCCTTGTTCAGATTTTTAAAAATCCAAAAGCAATCTATGGGGCGAGGCCATGCCATCCCGTCCTGACCACCAGCCTTGGGCCGAAGGCTGCCTGCCTGGAGAACACTTTGAGGACACAGGAAGGACAAAGGGCAGATCAGTGCTGGGGACCCAGGAGCCCTGGTCAAGGTGATGCTGTTCTTGGGATGCTGAGAGAGGGCGGGTGACCTTCAATGTCATTTTAAGTTTCAGGTGTACAGCGTAGTGGTTAGATAGTTATATAATTTATGAAGTAATCCTCCCCCTGTTCCCTGTGCTCTACTTTATGTCCCATGTCTGTTTTGTAACTGCCAGTTTATACTCTTAATCCCCTCACCTTTTCCCCCAGCCCCGCTCCCATCTGGCAGCCATCAGTTTGTTCTCTGTATTTATGAGTCTGTTTCTGTTTTGTTTTTTAGATTCCACATATAAGTGAAATCATGTGTTATTTGTCGTTCCCTGACTTATTTCGCTTAGCATAGATTCAGTTATATGAACCCACTGGGAAGAAAGGGGCCGTTGGCCTGATGGGACCATCAGCCCCATTCAAGGCCGTGATCAGCGTCTCAGAGGCGAAGGGATGTGAGAAGCTCTGGCCACTCGAAGGAGCCCAGCTCATCAGCCAACCCCGAAGTGTCGGGCTGAGGGCTGGGCTGCAGGCTGAGGACTTGAGAGCAGAGGAGCAAACCACGTGGGATTCAGGGACGTGGGAACAGCAAGGGGCTCTTCTGCCAACTGGGCAAAGGCAGCTGGCGGGGGAGAGACACAAGGTGGGGAGAAAGCGCTGCCCAGCCTTTCTCGTTGGGAGTGGAGGTGCAAGGTGAGCATCTTCAGTGCCCACGGCCTCCATCCACCCAACACTGTGGCCTGTGTGCCTGCTGTTGTCCTGGAGGTCCCAGTTCTGTCCGCCACCCTGCCAGTGACTCAGTGTCACCATCTGTAAACTGCTGAGATGAGCCAGGTCATGACTTCCACCTGCGCTGGTTTCGGGTGCTCGGTGCTATGCAGTATTTCTGTCTGCTGGCCAAGAATGTCCTGTTGCCGTGCTTACCGGGGCAGGCAAGGCCTCTTTGGTGCTCACGTGGCGCTAGCTCCAGCCAGGTGCCTTGGAATTTATAGTGTGGTGCCTGAGAACATAGACTGGAGGGAGCGCTTGCGCCCGACTGCCTGGGTTCAAATCTATGCCACTTACCAGGGAGACAGGTGATCTTTAGCGAGTCACTAAAGTGCATTATGCCTCAGTTTGTCATCACACACACATGTGCGCACACTGGCATCTGCAGACGGTACCCCCTACCTCATCCAGCTATGAGGATGAAACATGATAATGTATAGAAAATGCTTGGCAGAGCATTGCCTGAGTGTGCGATTCACATGCTGTTTCTAGTCCTATTCTGAAAGGATTTCAAGAGGGTGGATGGCTTAGGGTTAGTTCTCTAATCTGTAACCTTCCTGCGGGCAGGACCCCATTTTGTTCGGTGCTGCGCTTGGCACACATTAGGTACTTAGTAAACATTTCTTACGGGGGTGAAAGGGCCTGCCCAGAGCCGACGAGCTGTATTAAAGGAATTCTTAAGGATTTTTTTTTGTTTTTTGAGTCTCTGAGTGTATGAAAAGATGATTCTTCTTGTGACATGAGACCCTTTCACAATCTACTCCAGAGATAGTTTAAGCTGATGTACAAGTCTTTCTCAAATTTTGAGAGTTAGTATGAGTACCAGTGCTCACCAGAAAATAGACCAAATACCTGGTCTTTCCTAAAGAGCCCACTATCAGAGGGCTTTCTGTGAGGTGCGGAGCCGTTCCTCACCGCAGGGTGTCTGAAGGATGATACCAAGCTTGGAGATGAGGATGCTCCCTGGGACCCTGGCTTTGATCTGTAGCTCCTACTTTAAAGAAGAAATCTTAGGAACCTTCTCAAAGATACACCAAGGTAGGGAAGACAGTAAACCAACTCCTGTGCATCCATTCCCCAGCGTCAGTGATGACTGACTTTGTGCTGTTTCGTTTTGTCTCCCCTCAGCTTCTTTGTATTTGTTGCTGCCTGGTATATTTTGAAGCAAACCCTAGGAATGATATCATTTTACCCATCCTTCAGCATGCATCTCTTCACAGGTACATCACCTTAATACGACCACAGCGCCAACACCATATTCAACAGTGACTCCTTAATAGCAACTAGACCTTTCTGTTTTTCCTGTTGCCCCAAACTCCATCCATTGCATTTGGTGGATAAATCTTCGAAGTTCCTTTGACTCAATGGCACCTTCTTTCCACGGCTCACACACACATAGACACTTCTTGCCCCCATCATCTATTTGTTCAAGAAGCTCAGTCATTTGAAATCCTTAAAGACTTTCCCACATTTTGAACCCAGCTTACTTTATCCTCAGGATGTCATGTAGCATAATCCCCTATCCTCAGAATCATCTAAACTGGCAATTAGAGCTAGAGCTAATTTAGATTCAGATTCAAGATTTTTTTTTTTTTTGCAAACTTTATTATTACAAGTGGTGGTATGTACTTCCTATTTCACACACAGGAAGGGGCACATAATGTCCAATAACTTCTAATGTTATTAAGATGGATTGATGGGTTCAGCTTTTGTCAGCCTGATCTAGCCAATATAAAGTTCTCTATCAACCTTTCACCTAATTATTTTAGCAGCTGTTGATCGTTACTTACACTAGAATTTTATTAAGGATTAATTGTCCATGTCTATCATTTTCCTGCATTTATTACCTGTGATTGTTTCTGCAAAACTTTCCCTCATTGACTTTGCCCTGAAATGAGTGTGAACAGGAAAGACAGGATCAATGCTTCATTCTTGCCCTTTAAACAAATCAATTAGCCTACGATGAGTTGGAGCCCTAGCAACCTCGGAAGATGAGCAGATTTTTTAAAGTACCATTATGAAATCATGGCTTTTTATACATTGATTGTTTTTTGTCCCTTATGGTCAATTTTTTGATGGGCTCACCTTGTTTCAGGTTGCCCTTACTGTGTTAGTGGTCTATACGAAGTTGTGGGGGTGGGTGGGGTTTGGGGCTCTTGGGGTTGTAAGAAGTGCTCTAATAAACAGTAGGGTGGAAAAGAAGTTGAGTGGTGTCAGGAGGCCACATGGAGAAAGTGTCTTAAGGAAGAAGGGTGTGTCATGCTGCTGATATGATGAGTCATGAGTTCTGCTGTTTGACGAATGGAAGGTCATTGGTGATCTTGATAAGATGGATGTTAAAGACTGAACATACTGAAGTGGGTTTAAGAACAACTGGGAAGAAATAAATTGTAGTGAGTGAATATAGGTAATCATTTCAAATAACTACTGTGGTAATAAAGGGAAGAAGAAAAATGGGACAGCAGCTGGAAAGAGAAGTGGTGGTAGGAGAATTCTTGTTTTTACTCATTTTTAAAAATTTACTTTTTCAACTTTTTATTGCAAAATAATTTTAGATTTATAGAAACTTGCAAAGAGGACAGGGTTCCCATATACCCTTAACCCAGCTTCTTGAAATGCCAATGTCTCACATAACTGTGTAAGATGGTATATATTTAAGAAAACTAAGAAACCGTACAGTTAAATTGATACAATACTATTAACCAAAGTACACTTTTTTTGTTTTTGTTTTTTAAAGATGGGAGAGATGATAGACTGATTTGTATGACAGACTATCCAGAGGCATTCAGTGGGACTCCAGTCGGGGAGGAGACATGCTTTTCTAGAGGATGAGAAACTTGTTAACTCATTTACTGAGCATCTACGATGTGCAGTCACTGCTAGAAATTGGAGACAGGGAAGTGTAAGACAAAGGTGATCGTGAGAAGCAAGTTAAATACTTTGGGGAACTATTTTTTATGAGGCTAAAAATGATAAAAGCCATCTATAAAGAAGTGATAAAAGCCATCTATAAAGAAGTATATTGACTATGAGACCATTTTAAGAAGATTGACAGTAAAAATGCACGGGTTTTGCAGCTATCGCTGGTGGAAAGGAAGTTGTGGAAGATGGTGAGTCACTGGTGTTCTGGTGGCCTCCAGGTAGCGGGGGGGGGGGGTGCTATGGGACAGGGTGTCCCCAAGCTCTGGAGACAGTGCTGGGAATGCTGTACTGTGCGAGTGTATATACGTGTGCATGCACGAGTAGAACATGTGTGTGCATGCGGCGACTGTCAGACAGCACCCAGAGTCTGACATTTGTTTTTTTCTCTTTGAATGGAAAATAGCAATTTCCTTCATTCCTGGCTATTGCAGATGATCATATGCTGATAATTTAGCCTGAGAGAGCTGTTGTTTCATTTTACTTTCAATGAAACTCAAAGAAATATACTGTTTTGATCTTGAGAGAAATATTGAGATGCCTTATCTTTAATATCATTCTTTTCTAATATGCACGTACCCGGCAGTGCGGTGATGACGTGTAAGGATACCTACTGACCCACCCTCGGATCGACACGTGCATTTTAAAGCTTTAAAGCAGTTTGTGCTTGGGAACCCAGACCTTCCTAGCTGTTGAGCGACATCTTGATCGGTCTGTTCTGCGCTATTAAAAAGCCCTGCTGGTCGGTGCTCATTAGTCTCTCCCATCGCACCCCAAGTCCCATTTTGCTATGCTGGACCTCATTAAAATTGTGTCCGTTCCTTTGTTCTTTTTAAATTATTTGGTAAATATGGTTGTAAAATATCAAACAATGTAAATGTAAAACTATGTACACTAGAAGCTGAAGTCCTTTGTTTCCCCACCCCACTCCTTCAGCGAGGGTGAACTTCTGTATAAAGAGCTGGCTAAGGGTCCTTTTAGACATTTTACATTGTATTAATCTTGAACACATACACAGGTATATGAATTTGTTGGTTTATTCTTTTAACGCTCCAAATAATGTACCATAATGTACTTAACCATATCTCTGTGATGAACATTTGTAATAGAGTGTTCCCACATTGAGGCGATTACAAACAGTATTGCAAGCAAACACACTTATTCGTATCATTTGTGTTGCATTCCTGTTGACTTTGTAGAAGTTTCATTTCTGTTTCAAAAATCAATTATAATTGCCCTGGCTGGGTGGCTCAGTTGGTTAGAACATTGTCCCAGTACCCCGAGGTTGAGGGTTTGATCCCTGGTCAGGGCACATGCAAGAATCAATCAATGACTGCATAAATAAGCGGAGCAACCAATCGATGTTTCTCCCTCCACCTGCTTCCTCCCTCCCTTTCTCTAAATTCAATTAAAAAAAATTGGCTACTATTGCCAAATTACCCTATAAGATGCCCAATTTGTACTCTTAATAGAATATGAAAGTACTCATTTCCCTACCTTCTGGCAAAACTAGAGACTCATAAGTCCTTAAACTGTTTTTCCTAGTCTGTTGGCTACTGTTGGGTGAAAAGATTCTTTTTTAATTTACTTTTTTTTTTTTTTATCTTAAGTGTTTTTGCTATTTCTCTTTCCATTTCTTTTTTGAGAATGGTATGTTATTTTTTATATCCACTTTGATGTCTGACTGATTTGTAACTCTTTATAAAATAGAATGAGTACTATGCATATTGCAAATATTTTTTTCCTCTCTGTTGTCACTGAATTCTGTTCTTATACCAGTTTAAATTTATACATAATCAACCATGTCAGTCTTTTCCCTTGGCTTTTATGGATATATTTTCTTTTGATATTTTTACAAGTCTTTTATCCATTGGGGATTTATTTTTGTGCTTGGTAGGGAATAGGGATTTGGCTTTTTCCACATGGTTTTCCAGTTGCCCAAAACCATTTATCATATATTCTGCACTTTCCACGATGATTTGAAATGCCTCCTTTATCACATGCTAAATTTCATTTACAAGTGGATTTTTTCCCCTAGAGGCTGATATCACATTGTTTTAATTACTCTAGATATTCTGTGTTTCCTCTGCCCCCACACTTTTTTTTCATCTCTCGATTACTAAAAGATGAATAAATGTTACGCATAGTGATACAACTTCACTTTCACAGGGAAAGGCAGAAAGGAGGAGTGATAGGAAATCGCTCCCCTGGGATTACCTGCATTCATTGGTGGTCTACTAGATTGTGGTTGGAATATGATTAGCATTACTTGGCCTTTGACAGGTATTTTGTTTCACCTCACTAAATCACTCCCCAACAATTAGGGGAAGTAGGCAGGGAGAAGGATGTGGCCCACCGTACAGGGGAAGGGAGATGAGGTGGAGGCGTCAGATGGCCTGCCCAGGCTCATGTGGCTGGGGAGTGCCAAACCAGGCCTCCCCCCACCCTCCCCCGGCACTGAAGGGGTCATTGCCAGCCTCACCATTAAAAAATGTCTTGGGGACAAAATTCAAGTTCTGTTACACCAACACAAGCGAGACGGTTTCCTTTGTGTAGCCACATGCCTGTCCCATGGCTTCACCCCACCAGCTGCTTCTGCCCGACAGCTCCCTCTGAAAATAAAAGGCACATAGCTCTGAGTAGTAAGGAAGACATCAAGATTTAACATGTTCTACTGATTTTGTAAAATACTGTTGAATTATTATTCAAGGCCTGAAAAGTAATCCACGAGACTGGTTCTAGGGAAGTTCCAAACAACAGTGGTATCACTGGCGTATTTATGACACAGGAAATGCCTTTGATAAGGACCTGTTTCTGGTGAGGCTGGTAGATTCAGCGTCTCTCTTACTCTCCAGTCAGTTGCAGAGTTCAGTCAATTTTTGCTCCTAAATTACTAAGTCTGTCCCCTTCTCCCCCTCCCCACTGAGGTTCACTCTTACCTGGACTAAAGCTCTGGCCAGCTAACTTGCACCTGTGCACCCCTGTGGACCCTCTGCGCTCCAGCTTCCTCATTCAGCAGCAGAGGTCTTTTGCAGAAATGCCAGTCTTGAGTCATTTCCCTTTTAAAACTCATCGATGGCTTCCTGTTACTTCTGCCATGAAGACTGGAATCCTTCCCCTGGGTCACAAGCCTCTCTGCATCTGGCCCCATCTCACCTGAGTCTTCCCTGCTACTTTCCCCTTCTCTGCCACACACACTGCAAAGCTGCCATAATGGGTTTCTTCCAGTGACTTGAACATGGGAGGCTTCTTTCTTCAGATCCTTCCCATTTCAATTCTTGCCCCTCTTCGTCACCAGCACTTACGTAGCTCTTCCTGTATGCTAGCCATTCTTTAAACATCTTGCATATACTAACTCATTTAATTCTCACAATGATTATCCCCATTTTACAGGTGAGGCAACTGAGGCACAGGGAGGCTAAGTAACTTGCCCAAAGCCATACATGCAGTAAGTGGAGGAGTCTGGGTTCTAGCTAGGCACACTGTCTTCCTGTGGACTGCTCACCCTGGTGCTCATCTCTCAGGGCTCAGCCTAACCCTGATGTACCCCACAAATCCTTCCATAAGCAGATTACACCCCCCACTCTGCCTCCATGGCACCCTGCACTTCTCCACTGCTCTTACCACATTGTAACTACTGGGGCAACTCCTCAGTGCCTTGTAAGCTCCAAGGAGGCCAGGATTGCATCTATCTCAGCACCAAGCACACTGGTGGAGACATTAAAAATTATGTATCTGTATAGTGAGTGATCCAATTCCCTTTGTCCACAAAAACGCACGGGTCCCCATGTGGCCAGGCTGCCTCTGCTGGAAGGAAAGGCCACCCCACACCATTTTGTAGGGGATGGGGAAGCAGGTACCTGCCAGGTTCAGAGAACCAGCTGTCTGTCACCAGTGTTAGTTTTTTTCAGTCTAGCCACAGAAATGATCATTATCAACAGGAACCTGTGGTCAACATCGCTTTGCTTCCTTCTCTGGCGACAGCCACCTCAGAAATCCCAGCCAAAGGTTTGTTGGGTCTTGTGCTTAGAGCTAAAGTTCCCATGTTTCCCTGTTCCAAATTCTGGGAGCCAGGTACAGGAAACCCAGACTCTCTTGGGAAGCTGCATCAGGCGTTTGGCAGGTCACCGAGGGGGCAGAGTGCTAATGACAAAAGGCACACCCCACACCGCTCACGCAGTCAGCTCCCAGCCCTTGTAGGCGGGCTGCTGGAAACAGCACCGCGGAAATAAGTGGGGAGTCAAAGCTGAGCTGCCTCCAGGCTGCCCGTCTGCACCCCAGTCCTCCTTTCTGCACCCCCATCTTGCCAACCCTTTCAGGACTTCACCTTTGGTCCCAGTTGCTGCTGTTGGCCTGTACGGAGCCATGGGCTCCAGCAGGACAGCGGGCTCTGCGGCTGCCTGCCGTCCCTGCCCAACCGGAATCTGTCCCATGAGTGACGAATTTCAGGTCCACATAGTCCTGCTAATAAGCATTGCTACATCTGAAAGCTATTCTTAAAAAGATGTTTTGCGGTTTAGAAAAGGCCATAATGAATATGTTCAGCGTTCCGATAAAATGTGCTTCATAAGAAATGAATTAGAAGGTCTCTTACTGTTTTCACTTTTTTCCTTGAGGCTGGTCCCATCACACGTAACTCTCGTGAAATAGGATCATTTTGGAGATTTTACGGAAGTTCGGGCAAGGCTTGTCGCTTATAACCCACGAACAAAGATTGTATAAACATTAGAGTTAAGTCAGGTAGTCAGCATGGGACATTCTAAGCTTCGGTAACAGGTACAATCCTAGCACAGTGAATGTTTACTTGCCTCTCATGCTGTGGTCCATCTTGAATTATGCCAAGGGCATGAGAGATGAAGAGAGGGCTGGGATTGCATGGGGTATATCTAAAGTCCAGGCTCGGAACTGGCTTAGATCACATCTGCTCATGTCCCCTGGGCCAGAAGCCAGTCACATGGCCCCAGGCTGCGGGAGGGGCTGGGTAGAATGGGAGCCCATGGGTATCGGGTGAGCACTGAGGGTCTCTGCCACGTGTATTACCTTTCGGCATTATGATTCCCTGCCACCCGGAGAGCACCTTCCATGGAAACACTTGACCACCCACATCTTGTTAATCCTCACAAAAATCCAGTAAGGTGGTGTCATTAGTCTTATTTCACACATAGGAGGGTGGATGCTTAGACATGTGAAGAAATGAAGGGACATTTTTCGGTTGTGCAAGGTGAGCGCCCTAACCAGCTCTGTCAGACCCCAAAGCCGGGCTGGGCTTTGTCATTCAACAATCCCAGTATCAAGCAGCCTTTCTGCTTCCCTGACCAGATGTCTCCATACCTCACCACTTGGACTGTGGCTGTGCGCACTGGACAACAATACAATTGCTTTTCTGTAAGCAGATCTGAGGGGGATTCCACCCCTGCCCCAAATGCCCTGGGAGTGATGGCAGCCTCCACCCACTACCCTCTTGGGAACCTCCGAAGGGGAAGAGCAGGATTTGAAAACATTTCCTAGGGAAAAACTCCGAATTCAGCCAGTTTCATAGGAATATTTCCTTTCCTAGATTTCCCCCATCTGTAGAAACCTCCTTCCATAGACAAATGACTGGGCCCAGAACAACTAAACCCTCCACAGGAGTCTCTCTGTTCCCTCCACGTACTGGCTTTGGCCTCCCCCCATCTCGGTGCCTTGGACTCCCTGGAATGCCCCATCGGGCTGCCCAGTGGTGGCAGCAAGGTCACCTATGTCCTCACTTCAGTTGCCGGATCACCCCATCATAACTTCCTGTTCCTTCAAGACCCTCTGATGCCTGCAACCCCAAAGACTAACCACCATGGGCACAAGCCTCCTTTTGCCAAACACTGCAAGTCTTTGCAACCTCACTGGTTACTGGGGCCTTGTCAACACCAACGATGACCCACACAACTGTCACCAGCCACAGGAAATGAAAGTTTCCTCCAGGACTTTGCAATGCACTTGCAATGTCTACGCAGGGTGTTGGGACTGGACGTTAGGGGTTTGGTGGTTTACCTTTTATTAAAGCATTGCATTTCACAAGGAACAGGCTGTGATTCAATTCATAGCAACCCTGTGGCCAGCGGGTCTCACCTCTGGCTGCACCTTAGAATCCCTATGTCCGGGAGGGGTTGCCGACCAAGGACAGACAGCTCCTCCCGG
This sequence comes from Noctilio leporinus, assembly GCA_004026585.1. Lineage (NCBI taxonomy): Eukaryota > Metazoa > Chordata > Mammalia > Chiroptera > Noctilionidae > Noctilio > Noctilio leporinus. The sequence continues at coordinate 362,010 of PVIW01000836.1, forward strand.
TCTCCGGGCTGGGACCCAGGTGTTGGGTTTTAAATCTCCAGTGACCCTAAGGTGCAGCCAATTTGAGAACTGCCCACGGAAGATTAACATTTTGCCAGATACCAGCATGGGGTGTGGAGGAGTGAAGGGAAAAAACAAGACCTTCAGGGATTATTTGTTACTCTGGCTCTAGGGCCCCACTTCCTGAGGAATTCAAATGAGCTGAAGTCACCTTTAATTTTCTTTTTTCCCATGACACATTCAGCCAGCATAAATGTCATTTAATTATTGAAAAACACGCCCAACTGCTGAGTGGTGGAAGGCTGGTCCCCTGGAGGGCACAACCTGGGATAGGCTTTTCAAAGTTGTGAAAGATGACTGTCATTTTTGTCCCAGCCTGCTGCTAATGAGCATATTTTTTTTTTTAAAGCTGTGATCCTCTGAGAAATGGGCTAAGAGATAACATTTTTATTAAATCAAGATGCCGGAGCGATATTCCTGAGTATAATTATGAAAAAATGTCATTTTAAAATAGTTCTCTTTGAACAGAGCCTTCAACTTTTCTAGGGAAGCATTAAGGGTTGAGGTGGGTTTTCGGATCCAACATCAAGAGGAAAAGGATTCTACAATGTGGCTGTACAAGGGTCTTCAATTTTGCTCTACATAAATGTATTATAAATGTGTTCTATCTTAGCAAACTTGCAAACAGGGGAAGGACTCGTTAAATAACTTAAAATCTTGGTGTGTTGGCCAAGATGGAAGCTTTACCTCCCTGCACAGCCAACCATAGGAAGGATTACATCCACCCACCTCAAAACAAAAAACAACCAGAACTACCAGAATAGTGAACTGCATGGATTCCAACAAAGATATAAAGAGATAAAACTTGTCCAGACAGGTAGGAGGGGCAGAGACAGGCAGCCAGGGTGGAGAGGATGTGGTGTGGCTGTGGTGGCAGCAGCAAGGCCGTGGCTGTGGCTGTGGCTGTGGCCGTGGCTGTGGCCATGGCCGTGGCCAGCCAGCAGAAAGAGCAGTCACACATTGTAAAAGCCAGGGTGGGCACCTGGGGAGATTCCCAGTTCGAGACCAGACCGCGCAGATCACCCTTCCAATGCCTGGAAAATAAAGCCTCATTGCTTCTGGCTGTGGAAACCAGTGGGGGATGGGGCAGCAGAAGAAACTGCCGGTCTCTCAGCAGAATCTGTTTGTTGAGAGGCCTCCTGGTCCTAGAACATCTGCAAACCCACCCACTCTGGGAACCATCACCAGGGAAATGGCTAGAGGGGTGCCAGTCGCATACGGGAAGCAGAAGTGCCTGGAAAAGGGGGAAAGTGCTGAACAAGCAGCATTGTTCCCTCTCTGACCCCTCCCCCACATACAGCGCCACAAGGTGGTGAAACCAGTTGCCCAGCACTGACGAATACCTAAGGCTCCACCCCTGACAATGTAAAAGGTGTGACAACTCTACCTCATACACACAGGCAAACATGGAAGGCGGTCAAGTGGAGAAGATAGAGAAGTATGGCCCAGAAAAGGGAGCAGATCAAGGGTGCAGAGGGAGAACTAAGCGATGAGAAGATAGCCAGCCTAACAGATGCAGAGTTCAAAACACTGGTGATAACGAGGCTAACAGAAATGATTGAGTATGGCAAACGCATAAGGAAGAAGTGAAGGCTGTACTCTATACTAAGTGAAATAATGAAAAATCCACAGGGAACCAATGGTGAAGGGAAGAAAGCCAGGGTCCAAAGCAGTGGTTTGGAACAAAAGGAAGAAATAAACAGTCAACCAGTACAGAATGAAGAAGTAAGAATTGAAAAAATGAGGAGAGGCTTAGGAACCTCTGGGATAACTTTAACATACCAACATCCAAATCATAGGGGTGCTGGAAGGAGAAAAGGAAAAGCAAGAAACTGAAAACTTACTTGAAAAATAATGAAGGAAAACTTCCCTGATTTGGTAAAGGAAATGACATACAAGTCCAGGAAGCACTGAGAGTCCCAAACAAACTAGACCCAAACAGGACCATGCTGAAACACATCGTAATTAAAATGTCAAGGTTAAAGATAAAGAGAGAATCTTAAAAGCAGCAAGAGAAACAGCCTAAGTGCCCATCAGTGGATGATTGGATCAAAAAACTTTGATAGGTTTTGTATTCTTTTAATAGGTTTTGTATTTGTACAAAACATCTTTTTGTACAAATTTGTAATTTGTATTTAATAGGTTTTGAATTACACAATGGAATTCTATATAGCAGAAAAAAAGAAGGAACTTGTACCCTTTGCAACAACATGGATGGAACTGGAGAGTATTATGCTTAGTGAAATAAGCCAGTCAGTGAAGGACAAATATCATATCATCTCACCCATTACGGGACAATAATGAGCAAAACTAACAACAAGCAAAACAGAACCAAGTATATGAATACATGAATAGGCCTTCAGTGGTCAGGGGGAACGGGGTTGTGGGGAGGGGGGAGGCAGAGGCAAAGAAGGGGAGCAGCTTAGACAAGAACCTAGTATAAAGGAACCATGGACATGGACAACAGGTGGGATTGACTTTGGGGGGAATGGGTGGGTGGGGAGGGGGACAGAGGGGAGCAAAAAGGGGTTGGATATAATACAACAACAATAAAATTTAAAAAAAAAAAAAAAGCAGCAAGAGAAAAGCAGAGAGTTACCTACAAAAGGCTCCTCATAAGACTGTCAGCTGATTTCTCACAAGAAACTTTGCAGGAAAGAAGGGACTGGCGAGAAGTATTCAAAGTGCTGAAAAATAAGGACCTACAACAAAGACTACTTAATCCAGCAAAGCTATCATTTAGAATGGAAGGGCAGATAGAGTGCTTCCCAGAGAAGGTAAAAAACGAACAGAATTTATCATCACCCAGCTTTATTATATGAAACGTTAAAAAGACACATTTAAGAAAAAGATCAAAACTATGAACAGTAAAATGACCACAAACCACTATCAACAAATGAATCTTAAAACAAAACAAAATAAAACCCCAAAACAAACTAAGCAGACACCTAGAACAGGAATACGGAGATCACATGGATGGTTACCAGTGGAGGGCAGGAAGAATGGGGGAAAAGGTGCAGCGATCAAGAAGCATCACTGGTAGGTACAAAATAGACAGGGGGCTGTTCATGATAGTCCAGCAAATGGAGAAGCCAAAGAACCTATATGTATGCCCCATGGATGTGAACTAAGGGAGTGGGGCGGGGTTGGCAAATGCTGGCGGGAAGGGAGGTACTGGGCAGAGGGGTGCAAAGGGGAAAAATTGGGACAACTATAATAGTATAATCAATAACATATTTTTAAAAAGGTACTTGCTACCATCAGCCTAGGCAATGGGAAGTGGCTATGCCCTGGTTGACCTAGTGGCACCTGAATCCCATTCTGCCTTCTTTCGACAAAAGACAAGAAAGCACAGTGTTCAGGTGTCCCTTTTGTTTTACATAGGAGCTTCATTTTCTCTAAGATCATCCTGTGCCAGGAGTTAGTAACTTAGGAAAAGAAAATGAGGGATGTGGGATTGAGTCCTTTGGATATCAGGCCAGGACTTTTTCCCTGTGACACAATAAACACTCAATACTCACAGTGCTCTAACTCATAGGTGATTTATTGCTTTAAGTAACTAAACAAGAAAAAGACGGGCTGTGGTTTTGGTCAAGACACCAGTTGTATCTACTCAAAGCCTTAACGATACTTTCAGGACAATATAAACACGTGATAGCATACATGGGAAACAACTTGGCCAATAATACACTGATTAAAAAGTACATGACAAGGGCACGCAAACAATTGGGTTGCCCTGAAATGACAGAAGAAAATGTGAATACAAAACCTATTAAAATTTTTTTTGGCATTAATACTAACAGAATACTTTCTCGGACATTCTGCAAGAGCAGGTGCACAACCAGAATTACCTTTCATTTCCAGATCATCAGTATCTATGGGACTACTTTGAGAAAAGCCAGGAGGTGGGGCACCTCCCCTCCTCTAACGTCATTTTCTTTGCCAAAGCAGCAGGGTCCTGGGGTTTAGGTGAAGAGCAGCTGACAGGGCTCCAGGGGTAGTTACAATCACCAAGGAGCTGCAGAGAACAGCAGAGGATGGCCACTGCCCCGGTGGAGTGTGGGAATGAAGACACACAGCCTTGGTTTGTAGCCAGGGAGGCCCATGGACTTGACCCCTGGAGGCCCTCGGGGGTGGACGCAGGCACTGAACGGTCCAGACCCTCCCACTGAGGAGTGGTGGAGCCAGGGCTGGGCCTTCAGCCCTGAGGTTTAGAAGAAACAACCTGACCTCTTGCATTCTAACACTGGGGCATTACGACACATTTCAAATGGATGTGCAGAAACCAACGCTGTCAGGGAGCTGGCCCCTGGAAGGCCCACGCCAGCTCACAAGGAGAGGTCAAGCCAAGCCAAAGGGTAACACAGGACACCAGGGCAAACCAGCCCTGGCCCAGCTGCTGGCGCGGTGCCTCGGGTTGGCCAACTCATCTGGCTTCAGCGCCAGCTGCTGAGACTCAATTGTCTTCTGCTGTCTCTGCAGCCACTTCCTCAGCACCTCCCTCCCCAGCATCCTCGGCAGGCTCCAGGTGCCCCTCGCCGCTCCCGCCCAAGGCCCCGCAGTGCCCGGCAGGACCGTTCTGCATGGACAGCTGGCCGTCAGGACACGGCTGTTCTCCCAGGACCTCTTGGACCGGCACCTTCATCTCCTTGGAGGCTCTGTCGTCCTGCTGCTGGCCCAGCGCACAGTTGCCCACATCTCCGGCCTTGGAAAACTGGTCTTCTAACTTCTTGTCATTTTCTTCGGCTTGTTGCTTGTCTCTGGTACTGAGTTTACCTTTGGATTTCCTCATCTGCCTGCTGTGCATGTCTTCTCGGGAGAATCGCCACTGAAACTAAACACCGGAGAGAATGGGGATAAATACATGCAGCCTCCATGAACCTAGGGCGTCACCTGAACATCGGTTTGCATTCACACCCACGCAGCTTCTCTGGAGCAAGACGCGCAATCCTCAGCACCCTTGGGGCAAAGCAAACCTCAGCGCAGCCCAAACACGTCACACCCACCACGGGTGGCTGCTCGCCTGCTCGGTGCCATCCACGGTGCATTCCGTGGTGTGTATTTTAGAGGTGGATTTCGGGGTGTTGTGGGGACCAAGGGGGTACTTCTTTCAATTGGCCCCAAACTAAAGGCCCGGGAAGGAGGTCCTGAAACCCTATTATCTGAACCACCAGCATGGGGAGGGGACCTGAGGCCTTGCCCCTCCTAAGTGCCAGGGACCTGGGCAGGCTGTGGATTACCACGCAGTGGGCTGGCATTCTCTCATCTGGGCTAGAAGGGCACATTGTGGGGGGCCCAGGTCCCCTTTAGGATGTGGGCTTTCTGCCCCGGCTGTGGGGACTGCTATCTACTGACAGCCACCGCCACCTCCTGCGGCAACCTATAACCAAGGACCGGGCCAGGAGGAGCGCCGTGGCCCATCCTCCTTGTCCCAACAAGAGACAACCCGGAAAGGCCATCCCGGCTCCCAAGCTACCTAGAGGGTTGCTGAACCCACTGCTTAGTCAGCATCACAGTTCAACTCCCCGGCCCACCCCTGCACCCTGCTTCTCCCAACACCGTTTTTCCTAAGAACACCCCCTCCCCCCAAAACTTCCACCCTCCAAATCTGTCTCAGACCCTGCTTTCCAGGGAGCCCGACCTGCAACTAGGCATTTCCAGGGACGTCAACAGAGGCTCCGAGATGACCCAGGTCGTGCAGTCAGTAACTGAGCTGCTGGACAGACATAGCGAAGCTGCGGAGTGAGACCGTGGGTGGGAAGAGTCTGAACTCCACCACTCACTGGCCTAACTTCTCAGCCTCAGTGTCCTCATCTATACAATGTAACTAACTAGAACCAAGGCTGGCAATTTGATTTTTCGTGAAGGCAAAGTCAGTTACATTTTTCTATAAGAGAAAAGTAATTTTTTTTTTTTAAGATGTTATTCATTATTTTTAGAGAGAAGGGCAGGGAGGGAGGAAGAAAGGGAGAGAGACATCAGTGTATGGTTGCCTTTCACCTGCCTCCAGCTGCGGACCTGGCTGGAGCTTGCAACCTGGTTATGTGCCCTGGCTGGGAATTGAACCAGCGACCTTTGGGTTTGCAGGCAGGCGCCTATTCACTGAACCACCAGCCAGGGCCAGATAACATTGTATGTTGGCTTTTCGACCTCATGGTTTCTGCTGCAGCCATTGAACTCTACCATTGTTGCAGAAAAGCAGTCATAGATAACACGTAAACAAGAGCATGACTGTGTTCCAGTAACACTTCATGTACAGAAACAGGTGGTGGGCTGGATTTGGCCCACGGGCTGCGGTTTGTCAGGCCCTACCTTCCAGGGTACTTATGTGGTTTCAATGATGTGATAATCCGTGTCATGGCTTTAGCACTGTGCCTGGCACATAATATACCAGATTTGTTGCTGTTCCCATTATTGACATCAGATGTTAAATTCTGTAACTTTGAGGAAGCCATCTGGCCTCTTTCCTCCCTTATCCCCGGGGCCCTGCACAGAGTAGGCGCTCAGAACCTATCTGCGGGATAAAAGAATGGAGGATGAGAGAGCCCAGTCCTACTTTGGAGTAAAAATGTAGCTTAGGGTTTAATGAGGAGGGACTGGTGCATCTGCACGTTATTTCTGGTTGATCTCCAAGAAGATAAATTAATTTAAGGAAGAGGAAGAGTGGAAAACATTCAAAGTCCTGCTGAGTCTGTTGACTACAGGAACTGTCCTAGAGGAAGGCAGTTTAGCAGCCTGTGTGCTTGGAATAAATCTGGGCAAATGAGCTTGAGAAAACATGGAAACACTGAAGGGTGTTAAAAATAATGCCTCGGAAGACTCAGAGAAAAGGGTCCTTGTCATGAGGACTGCATTCTGTGGGCTAATGACTCAGCAAGAACTGCAGCCTTTCCCTTCCACTCCCCAAACATTAGGACTCCCCCCGTCTTCCCGAGGGAAAGCCCATCTGACCTCTGTCATCCTGGGGCGATCAATATCCCTAGGACAGCCTCCACCTCAGAGCATGGGGGCGGGAGGCAGCCCACTCTGGGTGGGAACACAGAGAGTCAGGCAGCTGTGTGTTGTACACTGGGGAAGACAGCAGCCATGGGACCTTTAGGATATGCCAGGCCCAGTTGTGATGGCATAAAGAACACAAGCGAAACCCCGGAGGAGAGCTGGGCAGATGGGGCCACAGTTCAGGTCTCCCACTGCTGGACGTGGTCTCACCAGGAAGAAGAGAATCACGGGACTAGATTCTGATCCTGCAACTTGGCCGGCCCACAGGTGCAGCTCAGTGACTCGCGGTACACACAGGCATTTAGTTTAGCTCAACTTCCCACCGTGGTCATTTCTTTCCACTTGAGTCACGCCACGTTGGTTCTGCCAAATATGGACTTAAATCTTAGATATTCAGTGATTGAGGGAGACTTGGGTTCTGACAGCTTCTTGCTGGGCCGGAGAGGGGAGCCTAGGAATGCAACCGCGCCATCAGTGGAAAATGATTTCTTGAGGCTTTAGCACATTGTAAATAATCGAGTGCCTTGCTAGGAAAAACCAAAACTGCGCTATGTAAATTTTAAAAAAATCTGCCACCTTCGCAGAATTTTCAGTGGTTAAAAATCTACTTCCCAAATAAAACATGGGCCTACGCACTCGCCGGGTTCTAAGATTGAACACATCATAGGATTCTTAGATTGAGCACCTCTGGACGAACATGGTAAATCTGAGTATCCCCTCAAAGATAAAGAGGAGCCAAGTGCACGTTTCACATTTATCTTGTCCTCGTCCTCTCCACCCTCCTCACAAGTCTCCAAATGAGTTCGGCTACAATGTTAGATGGGTTTTGCCCAGACACTCCTTTTTCGGGATTCTCTCTCTTACTGTATAAGCTGACAGACTTCCTTCTGGGGATGGTGTGAGCTTCTTCCACCTAAGCCATAGTTTTCACCAATGGACTCTCCCTACAGGCAAAATGGTGCCTCAGATCCCCACCCCAGCGGCACCCACTCTAGCTGAGACTGACGCAGGAGCCTTGGCCCCATAGCCACATGTGCAGGACGCTGACTTGGGACTTCAGAGCCCCTGCCGCCGCCTCCGATGCCAACCCTCTGTGGCTCTGGGGCACAAGCCATCACAGTTCTTAATTGCTGCCTTGTCATGTGCAGCAACTGCCATGGCATTATAATTCCAGACCAAAAGGAAGAGCCATAAAGAAAAATCCATGTCCCCAAATACAGCTTCTGCATTTTTGCATGTTTTTAGAAAAACACCGGTTCAGCTTGCTCACATATAATGCTCCAAGGGCAGCTGGTTATGGGGGGAGTTGGAGGAAGTTTTACTTTTGCTAAAACAGTGGTGAGACTGCTTTGGCTGAAAGGCCTTACGGGCTAAAACGTCACAGCATTATAGCACAGCATCTGAGACCACAGTTCAAATCTTGGTTCTGACACTTGTTAGCTTTCTGCCCTTGGGCAAGTTGTTAATCTCTCCAAGTCGCAAGGTCCTCTTCTCTGAAATGGTTGCCTCTGTAGCGCACACCCCAGGGGCCCATCCTCCTGAACGGATGAGAACAGTGCTCCCTGCAGGTGGGTGGTGTACAGCGAATCAGCTCCCACCTGTGCCAGGTACTGTCCTCGACACTTGTCATTGACTCACGCAAAACCAGACGCTGCCTCAGGGACTGCTCTTGCTAAATAAACCACCGAAGCTCCGTGGTTCCTCTGGACGCCTGGCCATATCCAGTTTCCAGAAGAACACCACATTTTGTTATTCTCCTGATATAACGCAACAGAAGGACGCAGACTGTGGATAGGGCCACGTTCTCCAGGAACCTGAGCGACCTGCAGGGTAGAGGAGGATTTGGGAATGCCAGAGCTGAGCTGGATGGGAACTACTGCAGCCAATGTTTTCTGTCCTTCAGAGTAATCACAGAAACATCTGCCAGGCCAGATGCCTTCTAGGACCACCCTGTTTTCTGTGTCCTCAGATGGGTCTGCGGTGCCATCACCAACCCCCCACACTGGCTGGGGTCCTGATCCCACCACAGCTGTCCCTGGCCTGCAGCCAGGCAGCCAGGCACCCAGGCACCCAGGCACCCAGCAGGCTCTGACCTGAGTCTTCCCCTTTCCTCCTTCTCTTTGCAGGGACATTCTCATGAAGCAGGGAAGTAGCAGTGGCCAAAACTCAGGGTCCGTATTATCTAAAAGCTAAAGGTTCTGAGTGCTAGAGGCCAACCGCCTGTCGAATATCTGCCTAGGAAACAACAAACACAAACAAGGTACCTACTATGTGCCTCACCTTGTCTCACAAGGTTTTCCATTTCTCTGAATCCCCAAAGCAATACTCTGAACAGGCAATGTTAGGACCATTTTATAGAGGAGTATACATAGAGGTTCAGAGAGTAACTTGGCTAAGTAACACAGCCCGAAAACAGCAGGGCTAGAATTCAGACACAACTAGCTCCATGCTACCCTTCCAACCTCTCGTTCTCGGTGGGTGAAAGGCTTTAGGCTCTTGTCCTAGGAAGAAGAGAGGCAAGGAAGCAAAGGGAGGACGACACACTTTGGATGGCTCAGCCCAGCACATAAGTGCCTCAGCTTTCAGGCTAGACCTTGTTCAGGTGCACCTGCCAGGTCAGGCACTTGATTCATTAGGCTCCGTGGTCAGCTAATGGAAGTCAAGATTTTACTGCCATTAAAGGTTCTTTGGTTCAGTTTATTAAAAACAAGTATGTACACCAAAGGCTCCCTGACAGGCCCATTTTTTAAAAAATCAATAATGGAAAAATTTGGATGGAGGTCCCTGGGTGAGCCTGGAAAGCCTCCTAAACTACTCAATTAAGACACTGGCTCTCAGACTGGAGTGGGCATCCGAATCTCCTGGAAGCCTCCTTGAACCAAATCACTCACCCCGTCGGACTCGGTGGGCCTAGGGAAGAGGGAGACTGCATTTTGAACAGGCTCCCAGCCCAGGCTGATGCTGCTGGTCCAAGAACAACAAGCTAAGAACCACAAGCTAAGAAAAGCACCTGGGCAGTTCAGCTGTGGGAGGAACAGCTGGGAAACAAGCACACAGCCTCGGGCCTCCGCAAGCCCCCAGCCTGGGCATCATCCATGGAAGGCTTCCCCTGTCTCCCTCCCTTCCATCCCCACAACCTGCCCCCTTCACCACCCAGGCTTCTCTTTAAACTGGGGACAGTTACAGTTTCTAACAAAGAACAAAAACTGCTCCAGAACCCAAGCTCAAAAAGGTGACATCTCAGAAAGCAAGAAGAGGAGAGACAGGGATGTGGCAGCCCCTGTGACAGTGACAGGCTCCAAGACGGGGAGAGAAACATCCACACTTAAAGGCAGGGGATCCAGCCTGGGGGACGTGTCCCAGTCTTGTGTACACCAGAGTCTCTGAACTCAACAGACAGGTGGCTGTGTGGACCGGCGGCGTGATGCCGATGCCTGCCTTCCCTAGCAGCGTGTCTGCGGCACACGGGTGCACTGCCGGTGCCTAAACCAAGAAAGATTCCAAGTAGCTGTCTGTGTCGGAAATAACTTCAGGAAAGGAAAAGAATCCTTCAGTTGACAGCAGCGTGTGTCCACAGTTCCATGTCAGCAGGGGCTAATGGATTTAATTCACACATTTTAAAAACTGCCCATTATCTGGCTCCAGTTCAACTAGGTTACCCAGGAGCAAGACTTCTCTGGTGTCGTACAAACCACCTATCAGCTTCGAAGGAGTTTCATATTTGCCTTGAAAGCCACGCTCACACACAGGGAGGTGGCTTTTAAATGCGGAAAAGTCTGAATTAGAGAATTTTGTCCATACTGCTGATTAAAAGAGGACTAAATAAGTTTCATCCTTGCAGTGTCCATTTAGGAATTTCTTTTCCTGAATTTTAATAGTAGACATAAATAGGTATGTCCTAGGCTCAGAATTTTTAATACTCATTTGCTGACTCAACACATATTTATTGAGTTACCAACTAAAAGCTGGGTACTGGGCACACAACAATCAGAAGAAAGGTCTGTGCTCTCATGGACTGAATCTACCAGGACAGGATAAGCTAATGAGCACACATAACTGAAGGAGAGCTCTGAAAGACAGGAACATGGCACTTCCCAGGATATCCCAGGATCCCAAAGAAATACAACAGAAGAGAAGGAACAGCCAAAGCAAAGGCCCTGAGGCAGGAGAGGCATGAAGAATAGGCCAATAGAGCTGGAAAGCAAGAATGTGGGGTTGATGGCCTTGGGAACCACATTACAGATTTCCATCTTTATCTTTTTATTTTTTAACTGATCTGAGAGAGAGAGAGAGAGGAAGGGAGGGCCAGAGGGAGGGAGAGAGAGAGAGAGAGAGAGAGAGAGATAATCTATTCGTTATTCCACTCACTATGCATTCATTGGTTGATTCCTGTATGCGCCCTGACTGGGGATCCAACCTGCAACCTGCAACCCTGGTGGTGCTAGGATGATGCTCCAACCAACTGAACTACTCCAGCCAGGGCTCCATCTTTATCTTAATAAAAAGCCTTAGAACTGTTTTAAGCAGTGGATGACATGATTCAATTGGCTTTTTCTAAAGATCACTTCAGCTCTGAGCACAGAACAGTTTGAAGGGAGACTTGTTATCAAGAGACAGAAGTAGCTGAGGCAAGTGAGGGTGAAGAGAAGTGAGGGACTCCAGAGATTCCAGGACCTAAAACAGACATGTCTTAAGGACTGGCTGAATAGGGGGAAGGAGACGGGGAGAGGCCAGGATGATGCGCAGGGGTCGGATGCCTCTGGATTGGTGATGGTCCATTTCCCTAGGTAAGGGGAGGTGGGCCAGGTGTCAGGGAGGGGCAAAGTCACGAGCTGCCCTGAGATTGCTGAGCAGTGACTGGGCAGGTGCGCTGGGCCTCAGGAGAGAAGCAAGAACTGAAGATGCAGATACAAGCGCTATGACCCAGAGGTGGTAAGTGAGGTTTTCTTACTCTTTGGATGAAAGAGACTTTCTAAGGAAGTGGAAGAGAGTGAGAGGGGACACAGACGTGGATCTGAACCCTGAGGAACCTGATGGAAATCCTGGAGAGTACGGTGGGATGGAGCCCAGAGAAAAGGGTGCTTCAAAAGGTAGAGGCAGCCGACAGTGTCAGTGCTGCGGGGCCCTCGGGCACCATCAGGACTAGATGGGGTTACTGCCACAGTCACAGGGGTACGCAGACCCGTGGGAGCAGAATGCCCACCTGAGTCAGCTGAGGATCAAATGACCCGGATGCGGAGATGGAGCAAGACGTCTGTCATAAAGTTCCATCTCTGGGACTCCACCAGGGGGGTGATCTCTTTAGGTCACACTGAGAACAAGGGCTCAGCCCCAGCCCATCCTTGGAATGAGTTGAGGATAAATGAACACTTTAAAGAAGAGAGCGGACAACCCCCACTTGTGTAGTTGATGAGGGTTGGAAGTTTCCACGGACCAGAAGTAAATGACTCCCATCCTTTTCGGATTTTCCGAGGAATGTCACTTTACTTCTTACACGTACTTTAAAATGTGACCTCAGAATTCTCCCCGCCCCCTCCAGGCTCCATTGGCCATCCTGTTCTGAGACGCATGGCCTACAACTGTCGGCCACATGTCTTTGTTTTGGAATCCGTCAGCACCACAACTGGGAGAGCAGCCAAAGAAGGCAGCACTCAACCCCCGACCTCTTAAAGGCAGAAGCAGGTTTATTTTGGTGTCTGACGGAGACCTTGCCTGCTCTGCTATTGAGCGCCACTCTCTGAATGAGCACAGTCCCCGGGAGCCTACGACTGAGTTGTGACTGATCCATCTTCCAGCCAGTGGCTGACGGCTCCTGGTGATTAATGGTGGCTTGGGCGGTTGCCTTCTGCTTCTCTGCTGCTGTCACCTGACACATTAGTGCATCGGAGCTTGGAGAGAGGCTGTCCCCTGCACTCCACCCCATCTGGCTTCAAGGTGCCATTTCCTTGGCATTCACCCCACGCAGGGGTTCCCCTGGATTTGTTGGCTGGTGAGGGGCTGCTCCAATCTGTTCACTTGCTTGGTGCTCCTGTCCGGGCTCCGTGTCCAAAGACCATGAGGAACCAGGATGGGTGCCGAGCGTGAGGAGAGAGCAGGCCCAGCAGGCTCCGCAGGAGAGCATGGTCTTGGCCATCAAAGGTGGAGCGAGCTGGCTCCAGGTGACACCACGCACTCACCTGCCTCTTCCTGAGCAACAGTGAAACACCCACAGGGAAAGGCACCCTCCAGCAACAATGCGTGAGGTGTGACACGTCGCAATCACCTGACACAAGGGACAGACTTAGGCTTGACATCACCAAACACAGGAAATAGTCCGAGAATGGCCACCGCCTCTCAGGGCAACTGAGTTTCCCACATAGTTCCTGTAATGACCAGTGAGGGGAAAGGGACCCTGGCGATCCACGGGCCGTCTGACCTGAGGACTCACTGTCACAGGCTGAGGCTGACCTTGCCTAGGCCAGCTGCTGTCACTCAGAGGCTTTCGGGTTGGCAGGGCCTGTCAAAAAGGGGCTCTAGCAGGGTCTGCCTGCCAACATCACCAGACTTCTGATGTCCTGCGGGACGCGACAGGCAGGCCAGCGCTCCAGCCAGCTGGTAATGAGATGAGGATACAGACGCTGGGCCTGAGCTCCTGCCCCGCCCTCCCCGCATCCCGTCAGACTGCAGCTGACTTCATGCCCCTATTTCTGGCCCAGTGGGAATATCTGGCAGGCTTGCGTGTGCAGAAGAACCTCTCTCCTCTGCTCGCCTGACACTGGCAAGCAAGGCCCTCCAGTGCCCTCATCTGTCCCATTCTGGCAGCTTCAGGCCTGACGCAGTTTGCCAAGGGGTTCAGGTGCCCTTGGGCTCAGAGCCGCTGGAGGCTGGAGCAGGCTGCCCCCCCCGCCCCGACTGCGACAGACAACCCCCCTGAAGGGGAAGCTCTGCTAAAGAAACCGAAACCCGAGGAAGGCAATCAAGATCACTTACTTTAGATTCCTTCTTCTTGGTTTTCTGAGGTAGACACGGTCTCTGAAGAAAGACTATCTGCTTGGTGGATACGTTTCCCTCCCTGTAAGACACACACAGCTGAAAATGAGACAGGTTAGACCCAGGGGAACCCCGAACCTCACAGCTGCTGCAGTCCCTAGCTTCCCCAAGGCTGACCATGCACAGAAAGGAGAGCTGCCCCCAAAGAGTGAGAGGTCAGACTCAAGAAGCCCCATCTCCCACACTCTCCCACCCCAGGCCGTTCACTCTTGCTTCTGCGGGGGGGCTATCTCAGGGGTCCAACAAAAGCTTTGTGGGCATCCCTGCAAAGTCAGCTTCACGGCTAGAAACTCCCTCCCCTTGATGTGAAATGACAGCTGGTAGCATCGTGGCCAAATGATGACAAACTGGCACCTTTAGTGAATCTCAGAGGAGTGAGGCCCTGGAGGGGTCTGGTTGGCCCAACGGGCAGGTCGATGAGGGCCTGGGGAAAGAACTCTTGACCAGTAGCCACCACAGCGACGGCAGGCAGAGGGCTGGCTGTGCATGGGTCCCGGTGACAGCGCAATTCAGCCCCATGGAGCAGCAGTTGCCCCTGTGGGCCCAGAGACGAAGTCCCCAGCAAGGCCGGGAGTGGCATTAACAATGCCAGTGAGGGGATACCCCGAGGTACTGCTCATGTTTATGGTCCACTGTGTGCACTTTTCTGCCAAGAAGGCAGAACCCTGTGGCACTGCCTTCAAAAGGGATAAAATATTGTAAAGGGGGTCACTGTTTTCTCCTCTCTCCACCCTCTAATAGCGTTCTTAAATCAGTTTTGTTAAAGTCTTCAGCATGAGGCAAGGTGTCTCCACATGGAGTGTCAGAGGATATGGAGGGAGAAGACTATTTCCCATTTTATTCTGGGTTGGGTGATTCCACACGTAATGTCCCATTTAGGCCTCACCACAGCGTTGCAAGGACTGGGACAGACACCTTTATAGATAGGAAATGAAAGCTTGTATACGGAGTGGGCATGAGAGCACACAGCCAAGATTCAAGCACAGATCTGTCTGGTTCGGTGAATTCTCCCACTCCATCATGAGGGGCCCTTTAGGGCACAGGGAACGTGGAGGACTATGGAGACTTATTTAGCAGGTGTTACTGAAACAGGCAGACAGAGACTTGTCCGCACACTCTGGGCTTCACTCAGAACCAGCTGCAGTTTGATGTTCAAAGACATTCTCATCATGATTCTTATCCTCTGGGCTCTGGATCAGATGGTGGGGCAGGTGTTCCATCTTATGGACAGGGAAACAGACTCAAAGAAGCTACACGACATGACCAAGGTGGCAGACTCAGGGTTCAAGTCTGCAGGCCACAAACCCCAGATCCTTTCCACTCCGCTGCATCACCCTGTGCCTACAGAAGTCTTGGCTGAGCAATAATACAGCCGCTCCCAGTGGCCAAGGGGCCCAAAGGTGGCTGCAGGCCCACCAGGTCCCAGTGTCAAGGAGACACGTTGAGGGCCCAGACAGGCTCGCAGAGGGACCTGGGAAAGACACTGATTGTCACCATCATTCTCCATCCTCAGTCTGGGCTCTGGGGCCACACTGCCCTGCCATCCCCCCAGGTCATCAGCCTTGTCCCATGCTGTTCATCGTCCAGCAGTGATGGACACGCAGTGGGACTTGGGGCAGGTACAGTGCTGAGGACCACAGGAGGGGCATCCCCATGGGTTGGCAAAGAGGTGGCTTGGTGGAGGAGAAGGAGCCCTTAATTATTCCAGTCCCAGGTTCTTCCACTTAGTGGCCTCCGGCATGTGATTGAGCCCCTCCGAGCCTCAGTTTCCTCATCTGTAAAATGGGAATCTTATCTATGCTTATAGGATAGTTAGGAAGATTGGTTTAGATAGCAAACCCAGAGGGACAGCCTTTTGGCATGGGACTGACTGGGACAAGCTGATTGGGCATTGCTGAGGGTGGACAACCCACCACAAATGTAACATCGTAAGGAGTGCCCCCAGCCAGGGCCACAACTCCAGGTCTTCACATCTTTGTGGGGCTGCTGACTTACCATAATCTTGGACAAGTCCCTCCTCTTCCTTGGCCACAATTTCCTCTTCCATAAAGTGAGTTTAATTTTGAACTCATCTCACAGGGTTTTTGAGATCTGAATGAGATTTTATATACAAAGCGCCTACCAAGCCTGGCACAGGGCTCGTAGTAGGTGCTGAATTTCTTTTGCGTCTGAGAACCATGGGCCTTCTCAGTACAGGTGGCTCCTCTTTGAAATGCTGGGCTGCCATGATCCGCTGGCCAAGGCTCCCCGTGTGGGAAGCAGGGGGCAGATGAGAGCCCCAGGGGAGGGAGGTTTGGAGCCTAATCCTGGCGAACCCACACCCTTGCTGGAGAGCTCATGGAGCCCAGCCTCCCAGCCTTGTCCCAGGATTAAACAAGCTATGCACGCGAAGCGCTTACTGGGAACAGTGCCTAGCACACAGCAAGCCTTCAACAATCGTAACACCTGTTACTGTTACCTGTTAGTCTTGACGACGGGAGTTGGGAGCACACAGGTGAGCTGCCAACCATAGGCGGCAAGCGAGTTCAGCAGGGGCACGTAGTCTGTCTGCACCTCGACACCCTACGGGAGAAAGGCCACTGTGAGGGATGCTGCCACCGCAGGCCGACACCCAAGTACGGAGAGGGGACCCTTCCACCCGCCAGCTCCCCAAAGCACAAAGAGGCGGGGTGTCCCTCAGCCCGGGGGCCCTGGCTCTGATGTGCTTAAAGGGTGCAGAGTCAAACTGCCAGCCGGGGCCTCTCCCGGCCCTTCTCCGTCTGCACGGCTGGCAAGGAATTAGAGCCCCAGGAACACACCATTAATTTTGTTTACTCTTGTTTCACGGAAGCAGCACAGTCACCTCGCCTCAAAGACAGATTCTGGGCATCTGACGGCACACGGCTCGGGGTGATTTGGGAGTGTGTCATGGGGAGTGAAGTTGCAGTTGACAAATGATCGAGTCATTTGCATCCAGCACAGCAGCCATGCAGACACGCGCGCGCGCACACACACACACACACACGCATGCACGCACACGGAGCCTCGCTCATGTCATGCAGCCTGCCGTAAAGGGGTAAATGAACGCCTGTCCATGTTTCCTTTCCAATCAGCATGGTAGGTAGGGGACGAGCCCAACACTTCCCTTTGACTTTAAGGGCTTAGTCTTGCTCCCCCAGGGATGAGAACCCCCGTGTGCGTTTCACATCACAACTGCTCCCCGAATCAGGCCTGAGTTCTTAGTCCCACCTGCTCACTCACAGTCCCCACCCCATCTGTGCCCACACTGCTCCCCACCTCTGTCAAGTTGGCTTCTGAGCATCTCAAACACGTGTCCAGAGTCCTTCCAACAGAGGCACCACGCGTACTTGTTCAGCTAGTTGTTTGGAAGGCATGGAGGGTGCAAAACAAACGAAGGCGCCGTCCTGGTGCCGCAGTTCACGGGCGTGCACGTAACCAAAATACAAAATGCCCAAATCTTACCTGTCCCTGTCCATCATTCTCCATGTGAGAAGAAAGAGAAGAGGGATTTCTGAAAGGTCAGCTCTGTTAAAAGGGAATGGAGGGGAGGAAGAGGAGACGGGTGGGGAGAAAAGAGAGAAAAGGAAGGAAAGTTAAAGGAGGGGGGAGCAGGAAGGGAAAGATGGGGGGAGGAAAGAAGGAGAGTGGCACAGGTGTAACCAATTTACTCAGGGAGAGGGACAGGAGGGACGCTACTCTAGCCCTGTCCCTTGAAGCCCCACTCAGGCCAGAGATGACGACAAATCACCCAGTAACCCCCACCTTCTGCCTGACCCCCTGGACACCTGGGGGCCTCCCTTCTAGACCTGCACAGGCCAGTATTCCTCGTGCCGGGCACCCACTACAGCTGCTTTGTCCTGAGGACCCCCACCCCCAGCCCAGCGTTTCTAATTTAGAGCGAGAGAGGAGAGGGAATAAATGTTAAATCCACCCTCTCAAGCTTTGCGAGGTTATGATTACTTGGGCCTATCAAGAATCACCTTCCCACTTTATCAAGCCCTGCGACAAACCCGCCACAATCAGACAGTAGCCATAGCAACCAGGACAAGCGTTGGCGCCTCACAAAGCCAGGACTGGCAGAAGGCAGTCCTTTTATTGGCGACTGTGCCCCAGCCAGCTTCCCTCTACAGCTTCCCTCTACGGGCACCCAGAGCGACAAGACAGCGGCCACCGCTGCTGCAGCCCGACCTGTGTGCTCAGACAGGCCTCGTAAGGGGTTCGCTTCTATTTCGCTCTATGCTATTGCATTTTGTCACTCGCTTAACAAGAAAGACCACAGGAGTTCTCCCAAGCAGTTTTTCCCCTCTGGGTAGGAGATATCAGCCAGAGGGTGCAGAATCATAAAGACTGAAAGGAAAAGAGGAAACACAACAAAACACGTTGCTTGCTTGCAGGAGCTGAGGGTTCAGTCGCCAAGTGTTAATATCTGGCTGTCACATGGTGGCTTGAAAAGTAAAATACAAATGGCAGGGGGTGAGGTGTTACTCTCTGCCAGAATCTCCCACTCCTCCCACCATTCAGGCTGGTCTTGATGTAATTAACGTTCAGTGTGGTTTTCCAGAGCATCTATCAAAGCAGGCTTGCATATTATCAACACAGGAAGATGGCATTTCTAAAATAGGACACCAGCCCCGAGCCCCCGTGCCGTCAGCAGAAGATGCTTTCAAGTCCATTAGCTGGGAAAGATGATAGGAAACCTGTATGGAGGGAAGGTTCTCTTTGATCTGCTTTTCTGTGACACTCCAGCAAGGACAGAGGAACACAAACAGCACTCCAAAGCCAGCCTGCTTATCAAATGAAAAGACATTGCTTGCCAGGAGTAGGAGCAAATTTTAATTAACTCTCCACTTTCCTGTGTGGGGACATAATCTCCCATCACACCTGGAGTGTTAAAAAAATTTTTTTTAGAAAGGAGCGTGTCCTGTGGTTCTACAACTTGTATAAAAGGAATTCATTTGTGTTTATGGCTCTTTTCCCCTTAATTTCCTAAAATTTTTCTGGCACTTGCAAATCAATGGAAAACCCCCCAGCATCCAATACAACTTTCTCTTACCATCCAAAAATGATGACAATGGAATGTGGTTTATGAAAAAATGCATTTGTCTTTGGATTATTGTTTTTAAAGATGCTCCATGCAGGGAAATTATGAGGAGTTAACCCATTGATCCAGTGAGAAAGTTTATATCCTGAATGCAGATCTGCTCTTCCCTCTTCTCTTATTATTTTAACAACTTGTGGGAGTGAGCTGGGGAGAGGAGCAGTTTAAAAGAGAAGACTTTGCTTCTTATAGGTGACTGTAAATGAAGAGAGGAATTCAAAGTTCCATATGTGAAATGTGTGGGACCAGCTCTGCGGTGGTTTCTGTACCTTAAAGCAGTGACAGAGGACTGTTTGCCTCTCATCCTCACAGTCACAAGGCTGGGCCCTGGCCTCTGACAGAGAGGGCACCTGCAGAAAGGGTACTGCAGAAACACACCTGTGCATCTTTTTGTAAATTGCTACTAAAACACTAATGCCAGACACTATGGGCAGGGTGCATTTCTGTAACGGTTTCTTTACTTCTCAATTTCAGCTTTTGATGTCCTACAACGGGAAATAAATGCTTATCGCCCCCATACACATTTCTTACTTCCTCTTTCTTAGGGCTCCAAACAGTTATAAGGTACTTTTCCCCACTTTTTATTTATTTACTAAAAGATTTTATACATTATTTTTAGAGATAGGGGAAAGGAGGATGGAAGAAAGGGAGAGAAACATCAATGTATGGTTGCCTTTCACCTGCCTCCAGCCACAGACCTGGTTGGAGACCTGGCTTGCAACCTGGTTATGTGCCCTGGCTGGGAATCAAACCAGCGACCTTTGGGTTCACAGGCCCAGTGTTCAATCCACTAAGCCACACCAGCCAGGGCCAAGGTACTTTTAATTAAATCAAAAGTAGGTATTTATGTTATCATGACTTTGTAAATATGGCTCAACCCGAGCTGGGTTAAGCCATGCATTGTGACTATAACTTCCTTTTTATATAAACTTTTCTTTTTCCTACAGTTAATTGTGATCCCAATTTTTATTTTTCCATCTGCCTGGTTGCACAAGAACCTATCATTAATTAATTCCATGTGTTGCACCACCTCTATTTTAAGCCCATCAAAAACTCCCACATGCCTAAATATATTAGTTCTATTTTTCTTCACACAGGAGAAGACACCATTTCTGGTGCTTTTTCTGTAGCCTTGCTCCAAGGAGGTCTGGATGCTTTCTATGCCTGGTTCTCCCTCCACTGATGTCTACGGCTGGTGTTTTCAGTCTTTCTTGGTTTCCTCCTCTTTTTGCTGGAGCGCATCCTCCTTAGAAGTGATGCCCTGGAAGTCATTCGAAGTCCTACATTCCTAAAACAGTCTTTGTCTTCACCCTTCCCTAACAGTTTGGGTAGAGAAGTTTGGGCTGAAATCTGTTTTTCCATTAAAAATTTGAAGGTATTTTCCCACTAGCTTCTAGATGGGCAGAATTGCTCTTATAGTATCTGATCATTAATACTTTGAGGGTAACCTGTTGTGTTGCTTTTGGGATATTTTCCCCCACGAAATTGCAGGATGTCACAATGTGCTTTGTTTGGTGTGGGTCTTTTTTACTCAAAGGGCCAACACTTTGACGGCTTTGCAATGTGAGAATTCTTGTCCTTCGGTTCTGAAAATAATTTTTTTTTTCATTGATAATGTGTATCTCTTCTGTTTTCTGTTTTCTTTCTTTCTGCATCTCCTATTGGTCAAAATGTAGATTTAATATTTTAATTTTATTACCTTCCTCTGTATTTTCTTATTCGGCCTTTTTATTTTACATTCTGGACGGGAGATACTTCATTTTACAGCCTTTTTTTTTTTAAGATTTTATTTCATTATTTTTAGAAAGAGGGGAAGGGAGAGAGGCAGAGAGGGAAAGAGACATCAGTGTATGGTTGTGTTTCACCTGCCTCCAGCCACAGATCTGACTGGAGACCTGGCTTGCAACCTGGTTATGTGCCCTGGCTGGGGAATTGAACCTGCGACCTTTGGGTTCGCAGGCCAGCGCCTTAACCACTGTGCTACCAGCCAGGCCTACAGCCTTTTTTAATTAAGTTTTTAAATTCCTGATGGCCAAAAAGACCCAAAAGCTCTTTCTTGGCTTTTGACTGTTTTTTTTTTTTTTTTTTTTTTTTATAGTACCTTGTTTTTGTTTCATAGCTACATATATTTTATCCCTTTATTTTATGTGGTTTCTCCTGATCCCTGCATTATCTCTGTCGTTACCAGGTTGTACGAGGCAGGAGTGGGGGCAAAGAATCTTACCACACTACATAAGGACTTCACACCAAGGCCTTGTTTTCAGCTCAGCAGCTCACTTTCCACCACCCAGAGGTGATTTACGTTCAGAAGACCAGAGCTTTTTCCCAGGTTCTGCGAGAGAGAACGGCTCCCTTCTACAGCCAGACTGCAGCTCCCTTCACTTTGCTAAATCTATCAGCCTTCCTCCATGCACTTTCCGGCTTCTAAAAATTTGTTAAAATTTCTTATCCACGCTTTCTCCTGTTGATCTTTTCATTCTTGTGGGTATCTAGTCTCTGCCATCACCTAACTACAATCAATTTTCATACGTTCTGCAATGTTGCCACCAACACTGAATTAGCCAATCCTGAACCACTGTTTCTTGAGGAGATACAGGTTCTCGCAAGCTTCTGATCACAGCATCTTTACCATCTGATCGACACGGGAGCTTGTTTTGTGTGTGTTTCTGTTTAATATACATTGATGTTTCATTAACTTTGAACTTACAGCTCACAGCACTGTTAACACATGGCTTATCTAACACAAATATTGGCCCTGTCAGGGACACGCCTAGGAACACTAGACAGCACTTCAGCCCTGTGCTTTGGGGACATTTTAAGCAGCAAAGTCACCGAAACAAAAAGCACAAAAATGTGAAGCGTATGGCACTAAGCAGACCACAGAAGGGGCACCTGTTTAGAGTATGAGCTGACACAAGAAGACAGACTGACTCCTTGGCTAGGAAGGTGAACACAGGTGACTCCAGTATTTTGTCGCCCAAATAGACCCATAAGCGACTGCAAAAGCACCAAGACATTGCTTTGGGGATCACAAATACATTTTAGAAAGTCAGATTCGCAAATATGGAATCTGTGAATATTGAAAGTTGAGCCTCTCATCTATCTACTCATCAATCATTTCTTCAGTTAGTATCATTTCACTGGGAGTTTCGGAAGACAGAGGAGTACATGCCTGTGTCCAATCACTCACATTTAATGCAACTTTCTTATTTTAAATTTTAAAGGGCTTAGTGGAAGCCCTTTCTCACTAACTGAGACTCCAGGAGCCATAAAGTAAAAATAATAAATTTGGGCCCTGGCTGGTGGCACAGTGGATAAGGCACTGGTCTGTGAACCCAAAGGTCGTTGGTTTGATTCCCCAGCCAGGGCACATAACCAGGTCGCAAGCCAGGTCTCCAGCCAGGTCCGTGGCTGGAGGCAGGTGAAAGGCAACCATACATTGATGTTTCGCTCCCTCTCTGCCTCTCTCCCTTCCCCTCTCTGTCAAAATAATAAAATAAAATCTTTAAAAAAATTTTGTTTTAAATAATAAATTTGGTAATACGAAAAAAACCTTCCAAAGGCATGACAGAAGCCACTCCATGCAAAGTCAAAAGACAAATGACAAAATGCAGACAATATTGTAGCTCACGTTACAAACAGAAAAGTGCTCTAACATTGATAAGAAAAAATATTCAGTAACCCACATTTTAAAATGGACAGGAGGAGAGTCACAGAAATGGAAATTCACATGGCCATTAAGCATGTGGGGAAAAAAAAAAAAAAAA